>OZ014451.1:8231866-8831866 GCA_963966035.1 Acleris laterana
AATCTTAACATCTTTTGTACTTTCTACTTCTTTTTCTTTAACTATTTGTTCTTTTACTGAAACAAAAAACATGTCATAAGTTAAGCTATTTTATTTTTCTTGATCTCTTAATCGGTTTAAAAATAAGAATCCCGGACAAAGATAGGAGGGGCTCTTACAGCAGTGAAACTAAACAGGCTCTCACCAATTACATCTTGTTGGAATATTAGAACGAGATCCTGTTGGCTTTGAAAATTCTTAATATATAATATACACTTACTCTGTTCTGTACTCTTATGACTATCACTGCTATCCTTATCCTTAGTTTTACTCTTTCTCTTTTCTTCTTTTAACGTACTGGCCTCTTTTTTGTCATACTTTGAAGACTTTGCACCACCTGTAAGATATTTTAGTATATAAAGTTTATGGAGAGGTCTGTTTTATTAGTAATTAAACAATGAATAAAGTTTGTACGGTTGTAATATTTTAAACGTATACTTGTTGCTGAAGTGAAGACCACGACCACTCTGTCAAGAGTGATACCGACAAGGAAGAAGAGATTGTCTTTTTCGATAGCTATAGATACATTTTATATTAAAATATAGAATAGTCGCGAAAGGGACCTCATTGGCACCATAATATTAATTTGAATTAATAGAGGACGTACCTTTACTGTGTTCGTGGTGTTCGTCGGTGTGCGCGACGCCATTGCTGAGCGCTTGCACCTTGCCGTTCGCCGCCTTCTCTAACTTATCTAACTGCACACGGATATAAAAAAACGTGAGAAATACCGTTCATGACAAAAATAATGTTGCGTCAAAACTAGTTAATTCTATGCATGCAGTCCTTCGATAGTAGTTTTTTTATTATTTAAAGAACAGCTAGATCAAATTTCGATCAAGTGTCAAAAGATACCTCTATAAAGTTACTACCATTTGGGCTGACTTGTTGACCAGCGGGTCCTTACAAATTGAGATTGACAGTCGCTTTAAAATTGTCAATTCGAAATATTGATGTTGATAATAATTTTTGAAACATTTTTTCATTCTATTACATATGTTTTTATAAATAAATAAATTGGTTGATTGATGACTTTACTGGGACCAATTCGGACCAGTGTTTAGAGAAATTCTTACCTTGGAATGGCCAGCAGGGTCAGTGCAGCCATTCGGCTCTTTGCGACGCCGCAGCGAGCCGTTCAGATGCCGCGCATCCGTCGGTTGCGTCTGCGGCGCATGCGCCTGCGCGGCGTGCGCTGTGCTCGTGGAGTTCGGGTGCGCCGCACACTCCGTGGGGCCATTTGGCACGCCTTCTTTTGATGGCTGGTTCTATATAGGGATTTAATTTCCAAATTTCACAGACAATTGGAACAAATAATGTAATTGATTTAAATTTTTATTTCTTTGTATTATATTTTCAATTCGCCTAATAAACGACGAGAAGAGTTACCAATTAGGTTATAAGTATACTTTAGCTGAAAAGAGCAAATAAATGCAACCAGCCAGACATTTTCAACGCGCTTTCTGAGAGTTCTTCCTTTAGAAATTGTAAGTAGAAGTTGTTCTCCCGCACATGTCACTGCCGCCTTAGCTTAATTACAGCTTCACGTAGGACTTAACGCCGAAGGGACAAATGCTTATTAAACTACCCTACCCTTAAGCTTTAACATGGCATGCAACCGGAATGCAATGCGGCAATGTTTGACGTTTAAGAAAGTAGCACTAGCTAAAATGAGCTGGAGCAGTCCAAAGCCTGAACGACATGGTTCGTAATGTAGACAAGGTTAAACCGGCCAATGTCCCTGTTTAAGGGTGATAGAAACTTGATGATAAAGACTGACCTCTTCCAACGCGCTTTCCGGCAGCGCGTCCTTCATAAGCTGGAAGTAGAACTCGTTCTCCTCCCGCACTTGCCGCTGCCGCCGCAGCTTGAGGCGCTGCCCCACGTAGCTCTTGACGCCGAAGCCCAGCGTCACCACGGGGTAGCCGACACAATGCGCCGCCAGGGGCCGCGCTAGGTCCGCTCCGCGCCCGCGCACAGTACTCTCCACGTACAGGAGGAAGCAGCACACCACTACCGTGGGCAGGCATATGCCTTTATCTGTAACTGTACATAAATATAACGATAAATCAGTGGTTTTAATTAAACGCAGCAAATGTATGTACAGTGATTAAGACGAAATCAAGCGCGACGCTGCTCGACAATAACAAACATTCCCTGCTTCGCGCATGACGCGCGCGGCGGTCGTTAGCTTGCGGAGGACGCAGTAATACGAGTCTATTACGCTTGTCCACCGACACTAAATCTTTCCCATTTTGATTTTAATATAATTTAAGTGTCACACCGGTGAACTTACTATCATTGGGGCATTCAATTCAATTCAATTCAATCGTTTATTGGTAAAATATAAATTTTTACATGTCAAATTTTATTCATAAATTCATAATATATAATATTCCATCATATTGTTAGACATCAGGGTTGCCAACACATCTGCGTCTATGGGTCACAGGTCACAGATCCCGCTTACCATCAAGTGGTCTCCATGACATAAAAAAGGACCGAAATTCGGCATAGGTAAATTCGATTCTGGATTACCCCGCACAAACTTTCCTCGAAAAATCAGTTGTTCTTGAAGTAATAGCAATAACAGTTTGATACCTAAATACAGTGCAAAAGTTATTAAAACCGTTTGACACATAGTATTTCGGGTTCAGGTAAAGCCGGCGGGACTAGCATAAAAGAGTTTAAGAACTAGTGAAACAGAAGTATAAACTGAGATGGAAAGTTTGTTTTAAGAGCGATAGTTACTACGTGAATAGTCAACGTTTTTTACATTATCAAATAGAATTAGGTACTATTAAATAATTCAGCCACCAGTTTTTATTTACATATTGTTCTTTACGCTGAACTAAAGAAGAACTCAACACTGTAAACTTATTGCAATCTCCCCAGTCAAATGAGACAATACATTACAACATTATTTTCTAATGATACCACACCATGATAAAGAAAGAGAAAGCCATCTAAGTTTTAGTAAAAGTCTTGAAACTGTTACTTTTGTCTTAACTAACAATGAAGGTATTGTTTCTGTTTCCCACAGACTAAAAATATTCAAGAACTGGTGGAATCACAAGAGTTATTTTAACATTTTAACGCGCAGTCTTAAAATACATTGGCTTAACATGGAACAGTAACATTTATTTACGGCTTTTCATATTTATGTCCGCACCTCGGCCAAATACTGACATTTTATCGTGTTAGTTTAGACCCAGTCCGAATGGATATATATCTACAAGTTATTGTTTTACTCGATGAAATTTGAATAATCAAGACAAGTAACTCATCCGAAAGGATTGCCTTGGTTTGTTATATTTAATTTGACCAAAAAATATCGCTTTTTTTTTTAATTTTGCAATCATTGCAAATTGAAATATAAATATACAAATATAAATATACTTGCTAGCCTAAATTTATTTGAAGTAAAACAAGGAACGATTTAATTTCACAGATATTGATAAACGTTTAGTCAACTGAAAAGACATGTATTCGCTTTTGGACTTTTTTGCGCTTCAAATAAATGAGTATGAATAATAATAATAAAAATAATAATAATAATAATAAAATCTGTTTATTTCAATATTTGTGTTGAGTTTACAATTTTTACTTAGCTAAAATCTTTATCTATTTAATATGAATAAGAGTTTAGATTTATGGCAAATGACGACTCCATAGCTTGCTATAGTCTTACCGTGCGACAAAAACTCCGATGCCTACTCATGTTTATTTTAACCGTGAAAAGGAATGAACTAACCACGGAAATATTATAAAAATACTTTTTATTTGCTTTAATAAATCTACACAATAACAAGTGTTTGTATTATTTATTTATTACTGCCTTGCAAAGGATCAAAATAATTTTGAGGGTAATTAATCAATTAATGTAATTTAATTTGTTTAATTAAAATCTTTGGAGTCATGTCCACATTATTGAGAAAAATGACGCCCATATTCCGATCACTGATTATAGCAAATGGCGTCAAGTGCGAATCTGACTCGCTAGAAGAGATATCCGTAATTAAATGATAAAAATGGTAATAATAAGTATACTTACATGAATACCAGACATATTGCACCCACACATAGGTGCTAGCTGCAAAGAATATGTACTGAAGCGGTATGAAGAAGAAACATATCATGTCCGATGTGAGGGCTATGCAAATGAAGAATACTGAGAATGCCTGTAACAATACAAAACTCATTATTGGAGTTGACAATGTTCTAACACAACAATAGAGTTGAGTCCAGATATTTTATTCGTGAAATAATAGAGGTTTTACTGAAATAAGTCATTTAATTTTAATTGATCTTAAAATTAACTTGGGTTATTGTTACTCGCTAACAAGAGGCTGGCGGAACTTAAATTATCTCAAAAACCACAAGTATTTGGTGATATCTTGGTCATTATACATATTTACGTCGCCTGCAAATCATGAAAAAATTAAGTCTACTTTAGTCACAATAATTTTGTTTTTGAATTAGTTACATGGTTTTCATTTAAGATATTTTCCAGACTTTTATATTTGTAGTTTTGGCTGTAGGGGGACACGTAACTCTAGCAAAAATGACCTCTGAGAGTTCAATATTTCCTTCCCAAATCTAAAAAAATGCTCTTTAAATACCTCCCTATTTCTAAACGGCTTGCTAATGACACCATTGACACCCCACACAACGTTCCCTGTTTTACGTGTGAGAGGAAGGCATCCGAAATAAAAGTTTTTTTATGATTTATTTTGTAACTTTTTATGGCTTTAAATATGAATCACTATTTAAAGCCATAAAAAATACAGCTTTGTAATAACAATATATATATAATCTCTCTGTTAATACTCTCTCAAAATAAAAGAAGCAGATAACCGTGTGCAGAGCTGGGTCAACATTTGTATCATTTTGTCGCATCGTATCTCCATCGCGTATCATGATCGTTAGTGTGGATGCGAAAATACCGCAATCATAATACGCACCGTAGGTGATGAACCAGGATACGCAGTTATGATTTGATACGTGATACGCCGCGGTCCATCTCTAGACGGTTTTACCCCGATCGTCAAATGGGATACGGTGTTATGATACTATACGCTGCTACGCTACGGCTATAGTATCGACGCATTTTTTTACGCGACGTTGCTAGTGTTACGACTTGCCCAAAGTGAGCGTCCATAATTAAGTTACGCGAGCTCGATATGATACGCATAATCGTGATCGCATAATTTGCCAAAATGATACAAATGTAGACCCAGCTAAAGTCTTACGCCGCGCGTCGCTGACGTGAGCCTTCTGGTCTGGAAGACACAAAATGTTTTTTCTACCAGAACTGTAATTTATTAGTAAAGGGCATTACGGACTAATAGTCCGCTGGCCGGTATTGATCTGTCAGTTCATCGTATCGGAAGACAGCCTATCAGTTTATTAAGGTTTCATACATTTCTTCACAGATTTTAGCCTAATTCAGTGTACAATAAAATGTACATAATCAAGGTACGTAATAAAATAATTGAAACTATTTTACAATGAGGATAAAGTTCCTTTTCCTTTATTTAAAAGTCTAAAAATATTCAAAAAGCCATTTTAGAACAACAGAAAGTGAACTTTGTTGCTTGACCTATAGATTATGTTTTAGAGCATGGAATTAAGGAGGATAATGATCCAGATTATTGACATACCTAAATAACCGTTACGAGTACCAAATTAGCAATAACAAGTGTATTAAGTACAATAATTACTTATCATCAGTTATGCAAGTATCTCAGTATCAAGTATTCTCAAATATGTATGAGCCCATGTTTGTAGAAGAGTAAAATAAAATATTGTTAACATTCTACCAAAATTCGCAGACCTTGAGATCCCACAATGGCACTAAATTCCTCTTACGCAACAGGTTACAAAGATACTTCATCACTTTAGCATTGCATTTAGTAGAAACTTTTCTTTACATTTATCGTATGTAAAATTGATGCTTGAATTTTGACACAGATTAGAACAGGAATAAAATGTTGAAGTTAAACCTCTTTACATACAAAGTTAGCACTCCTATCAATTTAGAGACTGATTAATAATATGAAAAGATTTATGCAAATCTGTCTGTCCATCGGCTTGCATGATTTTCATAGTTCTATTGGGTTGATTTGACGGGTAGATACTGAATGGATTTTGCAGAATGCTTTTTTGATTTACAGTTGGCCAAGTAATGTTTACATATGAATAACATGTGTCTACATTTATAGCATTTCTTAGTTAGTTGTATTGGTGCAGATTATATTTCATAATTTACAATTTAACAGCTACCTTAAGAATTATGATTCTTGAGAGAACACAAGGAAAGCGAAGTATTAATTGTGTGACAGCGGTACGTAATTCGGTATAACATTTTGGTCTGCAAAATGGTTCTAAAACTACCTAATTATAATGACCTGCACCTAAAACATACACATTTATAGTCCCTCTACCGGTATACATCTGTACATCTACAGAAAATGGCTTGACCTCTTTAAAATTACAACAATACAGAAAAATATACTCTCAGTGCTTGGAGTTGTTTACTACCTCATCCATACTAATATTACAAATGTGTTAGTTACACATTCACAGCAATTTTAATGAAATGTTGTATGGAGATAGCTTGAACCCCAAAGGGCGTTATAGTTTGCTTTACTGCAAGTAGAAAATAAAGATTTCTATGAAGGAGTTGCAGGCTACCGCTAGTGACTCACATAAGTGCATCAACACGCAGATACCTCCATCTACACATGCTCTTCCACATATTTACAAATACACTCACTCCCACATATACACATACATATACATCTTCCATCCTTCCTTCTCCGAAATAAATTAACAAAATAAGTCTCTAACTGATAAATAATGTAAATCACATCTTTAAAATAATTATGTAAAATTTTGTAGCCTGATAAACATGTCATGTTAACTAAGTATGTACAGTGGTACTCTACGAGATAGGCCTAACCTAGTGTATCATAATGAAAATCTTTACTACTTAGAAAGTTTTGTGCAGTGTTTAGTACTTAACCCATGGAGCACCTATGTACATTATGTGCATATAACGCAATTGTTATTTCTTATATTATAACATTTATAACTCTAATTGCCATTATGATGTACATTACAATTAACAAACTTATTTAGCGGCAAATGCTCAACAGGTTAACTACTTATTATTAACTTTAA
This sequence comes from Acleris laterana, assembly GCA_963966035.1. Taxonomy (NCBI): domain Eukaryota; kingdom Metazoa; phylum Arthropoda; class Insecta; order Lepidoptera; family Tortricidae; genus Acleris; species Acleris laterana. Next base: position 8,239,091 of record OZ014451.1, read on the forward strand.
TCAATAAATTGGGTCATGAATAAACATTTGTTTTGAATTTGATTTGAAATAAAAATATTCAACAAGTAAGTACTTACAAGTCCCTGATATTTGAATGAGTCGTAGACTGATCTGAGCATCATCCAGAATGGCCAAAGGAATTCAAATCTGAACTCCAGCATATAGTCAGCAAACACCACAGTCGCCCACAGCATCACAAATTTGAAGTACAGCAGGGAACTGGAAACAACATTTTGTTGCACAAAAAACACAAATAATCACAAAACAAATGTGGGAAACATACTGTACAGATGTGCGGCGACACATGCCGGGCGAGAACCGATAAAAAACATGTGGAACATGTATTTCTTTTGCATTTTTTGTCATCACGCGCGAGTTGACGTTCTCACGACCCCGGACAGATGTTACTCTCTACCCACACAAAATTTATATTTTACACATTCTCGCGTACTTCATCACTTAATATGAAGCTGGTCTGCGTTTATTAGCGTCGGAGAATACGCTTCAGCAATGAGCTACGCACACAATCCCTATCCACTCACTTTCCGTACATTCCTTCGGTGATTTTTGTGCGCTTTAAAGGGCGCCGCAATTTGCCACTTTCGGCATTCCGCCTCTTCATATTTTTTCCTCCACGGTGTAAATCACTAGTACAGGCTTTCAAGTCAAACACTTATTTACGAACAATCATTTGAAACAACAATGTTCCTCAAAATAATGCCTTTTGTTGTCAATCTTTCAGCCTATCGAGAATTTACGAGGGAGATGGGTGAAATATCGGCAAGCTCTTTTTGCGTTCACTCAGAAATAATGTTGCCATTTGAAGTTATCAGAAAATAGCTAAATTATAATACTTAAATAAGAGAAATAATGAAATGAGTCTGGGTGAAACCCCTTAAACTAAAATAAATATTCATACTTTCTTTAATCATCACGGACAAGATTTTATTCGGATTTGATTATTGTAATAAGAACGCAAAGTACTATAACTACTACTCATTTCGTATTAAATACTGGCAATATAGTGTGTGAAATAAGGTTGGCTATGCAATGAAAATATGCACTTCCAAGTTGGAGTGTTTCGTCTCTCTCGAAGTTTTAAAATGTGACACAAACAATCTCTACCATTTCCTATTGCTGCACGTCAAATTGACAATTGATGAATGGATGGGATGACAACTAGATGTAAATAGAGGGAAAGGAAAATATAAATACGTTCAAAATAATCATTATTTCTTCTTAAATGCCAACCAACACAGCTGGTTTTGCACAAAATGTCATCAAACAACATCTTGACCACGGTACGAAATTTCCTAGCAACGCACTTTATGCGCGTTGAAGATGAATGGCTGTCGGGGTAAGATTTAGGAACTCATCCGATCATCTCACGACTGAACTTAAACCTGTGTTGAGGTGTTTATAAGTATACTTTGTTTTAGTTGCGTTGAATACCTAACTGAAGATAGTAGTAACAGTTACAGTGAGGAAGAGATATTAAATCTCGCCAAAGAGCAATGGTTACTGAACGACCTCAAGGAAATATGCCCGGGTTCATTGCCCGCCAATTTGAAGAATCAGCATAAAACTGTGCTTAACGGAAGGTTTGCGTTGCAAATTAACGCCGCTGTTGACATTGGTACGAAAAACTGTTGCACTTGAAACAGTGTTACACTTGACTAGGGTTGCCATCCATCCAGATTTACCGGGTTTGTCATAGCTTTGATTGCATCTGGAGAATCCGGGTGGGGTTTTCTGTCGTAGTCGTGGTTTAAAAGTATTAATTAGCCACTATCTTTATTTAATACTTAATTTAATTTGACTAATTACCTTTCTTTAAAAAAAATACTTCTCAGATTCTAAGGTCCAAAATCTGGGGATTGCATGCTTCTTGTCCTGGTGGTTTTGGACATTTCTGTCCGTTTCCCAGAACAGTTTCCTGTTGCTGTGAATGGTCAGAAATATTGCGTAAGGTTTGAACGGCAAACAGATAAATCAGGATTTCCTTATGGATGTCGTAAAAAACGATGATGCGATGAGAAACATATCTTTTAGGCATACAGGTGTCATGAGACACAGATCTTTTGGCATGCAGATCCTATGAGAACCAGGTGTTTTGACATACTGATGCTGTGAGAAACGGGTCGTTTGGCCTACTGTCATTTAAAAAAACTGTTATTTTGGAACAGGTGTTTTGGGTAACAGACAGAACGGTCCAAAATCGTCCTTGTTGCCAGATTTTAGAGATGGTAACCCTAGAATTTTTAGAAGCTATAGTTATTAAATTTCCGTGCATTGAATGTTTATAATTTCTCTTGCAGATATTCAACTTTAGGACAGTTATATTTTTAAACTTACATGTAGCTTGGTTTATGTTAATTGAAATGGTTAGCTAAAACTTATGATTCATATGCTTGCCTTGACAAAGGTCTCTCTTAGAGTTCATAACATTATAGACAATTGCCAACTTATAATAGTAATAATTTCAATTATCAAAGATGGTTAGTTTGAAAACATTTTTATCTCGTTTTGGTTGACTGGTCCATTAGGCATTAAGTACACCATTTGTACTTTACCATATTTAGTGTAAAGTAGTCTAAATAAATATATCAATTAACCTTTGAATGCTCATAAAATATAATAATTTTATCTTCGGTTGTTTTATTATCTTAGTCTATTGTCATTGCTTTACTGAACTAAGAAATTTTTAAAATGTATTTTAGGCCTGATATAAGTAGACTTTTATTTGTTTTTCAGTTCTTTGGACACAGCTAAATGCCCCCTCTCCTTTCTCTATGAAGCCAATAAGGTCCTCTATATGTTACTTACACATGTGGCGTCTTTTAAATCAATTTTCAATGGCAAAACCAATTTTTCTTCATTCTGTATACTGATATAAAGTAAAATCGTTTTACTTTTAGGTACACCTGCTTATCAGCAATATATAAAACTACAGAAGGTAAATATGGAAAACATAGAAGCTACAACTAAATTTGAAGAAAGAGTTTCAAACCACAGGTAGGTTGTTGTATTGAAATTGTTACCAATAATGTCATAAGGTGATTTTTATGCTATAGTCTGACCAGCATATAGTTAGTGGAAATTTAAATCTAAAAGCAAGGAAATAAATGTTCAATTACCTCAGCTCTAAAAGGCCATTGCCAATTAAAAAACAAAGAAAAATTTATGTTATACCTGTTGTATCTATTTTTAAAAGTACACATACAATATTCAAGATATTTAATAAAGGATATAGGGTAGTGATGGGCAAGGCTGTGGTTGGTAGTAGGCATTTCTTTAGTATGTTATATCACCTATATCTTTTGAGAAAATATGTAAAACTTGAAGTGAAATTAAGTTCCATGATTAAATGCAAAGATTTTTTTTTTGTAGTAAAGTTTATATTGTGGAACTAACATTAGGCCATTTCCATCAACAGCCAGAGAATATCGCATTGAAAGAAAAAATAATGATCAATACAATTACATTATTTACACTGATGGTAACAATTTCAGAATGATAAAACTGTATCTCACGGATGGTGTTCAAGAGATAACTGCAATAGAATACAAACCTATGAGGAACCTCAGCTGTGACATCACTCCAGGGTGTAAGGTGCTTATCAAAGGTAAAAGTTAAATTTTATCCCCAGTTTTTGGAAGTCCCTTCTCAATCTGAAGAGAAAAGGTACTAAACGCGCGCCATTTCAAATTCGACTAATATTGCAGGTCCAGTCCAATGTCGTCGGGGGGTTCTGCTGCTGTCAGAAAGTTCCATAGAACTGCTGGGTGGAGAAGTTCAGGAGATTGCCGTATCTAACTCCTTGGCTGGCCTGCTTTCCACCAAACTTGGATTGCCTATTACGCAAGGTCAGCCTTACACATGCTTCAGTCCCAGACTGTTAGTTGTTAAGATTATGAGAGGTCCACTATCACACTATTATTTTCTATACCATTACAATTTATTATCGCCCCAATCCATAAGACAACATTATGTTTATTTAATTTACAATACATAAAAAATTGGGAGATGGTAACATGTTACATGACAAAACATTGATCACCAAAGATGTTGATGCATTAAACTCATCAGTGTTTGATACGCCAATTTTCTCCCCCCTTCCAGGCACCGCAGCAGAGGTCAATACCACAAGCCACCCCCGCAATAGCGACATCCCTCTGCCGCACGCCGCCATGCCGCCGGCGCGGGCCCACGACCATTTCGAACTCGACCAGAACCCTCGCCCCGTCGCCGTCGTCACCAGCGTACAAGTCGCTACCTTCGCAGACGATGACATTGACGTAGACCAACTAGCAGCGATTGAAGCACAGATTTCTAACCCTAGCAAAAGATCCCTGAACGACGATAGCAGCAAACCAGAAAAAAAACTGAAAATAGATAGCACTTCAAACAGAGTTGAAGATTACCCGGACGATGAAAACGACTTATTTGCGGAAGACGAGGAGTACTTGAGAGAGTTGGAGACTAAGTTTGATGCAGGTTTTAATGCACCTAAAGTTAAAGACGATCCTATTTCAGTATCGTCTGAACCTTTCGTGTATATAAAACAGATTAACGAAATGAAGGAGAGCGACAGAGCTGGTAGAGTGTTCAGGGTAAAAGGTCAAATAATGAAATTGCTTTCAAAGCTTTCTGTTGGGAAGGACGGTTGGAGCTTGAGGTGCACGATTGTAGATGGCACTGGCAGTATCGACGTGGATTTCACTAACAACGTGCTGTCTAAGTTAGTCGGTTTCACTCCGCAAGAGATGAATCAGCTCAAGAAACAGATGGCTACAAAACCAGAATTGAAAGAGAAGGCTGTTGTGGTAAGCTATAGGGTATCAAGTTTTCTTCATTGCCTACGACATCACATATGCGTACAGCAATTTTCTCCGACATCATGGCTTTGTACATGAAGTAATGAATAAACTTATTATGATTACATCAAAGTGGAATAGAGGCCCTGTATTGACCATGATCATGCAGCATCAGATTTAAGCTGCCTGTGCTGTGCATAAGTGAAAGCATTGACATGGTAAAAAGTAATACCGCTTTGTATCTGTAGCTGGTACTGAACCATTCATTGGTTAATTTATAACTTTTAACTTTTTTCAGGCACTACAGAAAGCGAAAGACTCTCTTCAGGTGCTGTACTGTATAATAGAGCTGACGATCCTCGAAGTGCCCAAGATTACCTGCCTGACGCCTTTTGATGGCTTCCATGTGGACTTGCTGCGGAAGAGAAAGCAGCCATCATAGCCCTTATTGAATCAATTTGACAATAATTGGACAGATATGTAAATATACAGATGTATTCAATTGATTTGAATGTCACCGGTCCTAATAAGGCGACAATTTGAGACCGCTCATTCCCGAAATACCAGAATTTTAAAATACCAGATTCTCAATATACATGAATCTCAAAAAATAACATTTAAATTTCGGTATCGTTGATTATGCTTACCTAATATTTCGAAGCTGGTGATTTGGGAATCAGGTAAAAAGAGTAGTCTGGTATTTTAAAATTCTGGTATTTCGGGAATGAGCGTTTGAGACTGCCAATAAATTATTACTCTATATTTTTGATATAGTTTATGTCAACCAGGTGAAATACGGTTGAGACACCATTTTACTTTAAAAGGGGATAGGTATTGTTGAGATAATTAAAAAAACAATGGATACGTTTTAAAATCATATTTTATTTTAATACACCAGTTAACGCAATAATATGTTTGGAGTTCAATATACAAAATCTATCAAATAATATAAATCAACATAGGCTAACTAACATCACAGGACGGATGTCCTGGCAAATGCAAACGTTAAATATCTTAAGGCCGCAGCTAGGGGAGCGTTCAACCCATTCATTGCCCATGACGCCACCAAATTATTTAAATCTCCAAAAAATACTATAGGCATTGGTCTCGGCTGCTCAATGAAAAAAACAAGTAAATAGTCGAGTACTTAGTGAATCTTGCACTTGATTTCATGAAGGTGATGACGAATTTTAGGTTCCTTAATAAGTTGAAATACTTGTTTTTTACGTCGAGCTGCCGGTCTGAAATGAAACATTTTGGCTGCGTATAGTCACCGTAAATGGGTTAAACTGCAGCTACTATCTACATCCCTAGCTTGTTGCTTGTTGGCAAAGCATTGATCGAGTACATACAAAACGTCTTCAACACCAAAGTGACTTACAGATGTAGTGCAAAATGATTTTCCTTCGGGAAAACTCGGATCTCAATCGAAATACGATGGCACACGAACTGTCAATCAATGATTGTATTAAATGAGTGACGTTTTCATGTCCATTAGAATGGAACTTTATTGTTTAGTGTCAAATGACAAATGCTGTCATTTGTCACTTTGTCATTTGACACTAAACAATAAAGTTCCATTTTAATGGACATGAAAACGTCACTCATTTAATACAATCATTGATTGACAGTTCGGGTGCCATCGTATTCCGATTGAGATCCGAGTTTTCCCGAAGGAAAATCATTTTGCACTACATCTGTACATACGCTATCTATTTTAGATTATAGGAATTACAATCGCCTATATCATGCTACTAAGCGTCTAGATCGAATCACTTTACTATTGAAAATGTTTTGTCTAAAATGAACATCAGGATGTTGTCAATTTTCCAACCAGATGACGTAACGGTGAAGCGATGGTATGACCAGGGCTCGGAAAACGGTATTTTTTTCGAAACGGTTTCGTCTTAAATGCCTAAGGAACGATTTGTTTCGGTTTCGTTCGCAAATAACGTTATAGAAAACGTTTTTGAACAAGAACGAAATTGAAATCTTTTTTGATCCATATAACGTTTTTAACCGTTTTTTCCCATTTGCTGGGTTCGGTAGGAATATTACAAATATCATCCAGTCAGTTAGTATTTAGCAGCCACGCGACGCGGTTTTCTTTGCTTGTTTCTTTAGAGCTTAGATTATTATGGGACACATAGAAAGTACCATTATTCTGTGAGGAGTACATAATTGGGCGTTTTCAGAAAAAGTTGTTGGTGACGTTAGAGGAATTCCACTTAAAAAAATATTTTAGTTTACTTTAAAATGTAGTAAAATCGATAATATATTAAATGAGCAACATGAAAATACTAAATTTATAAAAAAATAATGAATATTTCAGTAAAAAAATCCAATTTGATTTCGTTTCTGCTCGTAAGAAGTTCTATTACGCCACTCATTTTAGAACGGGTTTTAAAGAAAACTAGAAAGGTTTAAAATGTTCTGAAGCTTTATTGATAAAACTTGAACTAAAAAGTGTTCTAAATAAATAATTATTAATCATATTATTATAATACTATGAAGTTTTATGACAAAACCTTTCCTTAACGCCACCTTTCAGTACATTGTACTATATATTATTGTCTTTGGAGCGACGAATGCGTAATATTATTTAAAAATGTTCTTTTTTAACGAATTATTAGTTAAATAGAATGTGTTTAAGAATAATAGCTTCTTAATATCTTTGATGTAATATTAAATATTTAAGAAATTCAATCACATTAATAACGGGACAGTGACGTATAGTGAAGCTCGAAATGGCGTTTAGGAACTATAAGGCTACGTTCATATTGCAATATTTTTATACGAAAACAATTAATTAAATTAATGAATTTTAACAAGTAATCTCATGAGATCGTTGACTCGACATCATCATTTTTAACCGACCAAGAAAAGGAGGTTCTCAATTCGTTTAAAATAAAGTAATCACCTTCCTGTTTTATCATCAGACCCTGGATTCTATCTCTGATCAAAGTGCTTATCAAGACAAAACAAACGAGCCCAAACTCGATGGGGTTGCGTTGTTTAATTACAGAGTTCCCGTGGGCACCTTCCGGCTTCATCTTTATACCAGCTCAATGAAACCATAATATTGAATCGTCATCGGGTTTACATACGTTTTCCAAATTTCAGCCCATTCCAGTAGCGGAAAAGACTGCTTCAAAACTGAATTGCAAGATTTGACCTAAACAAACCCACAGACAGACGGACAGGCAAACATAGGTACTTTGCAAAAAATCATTTGTGTAGGTTAAATAAAATAATTGGCATTTTATTAAAATAATCTTTAAATCTCTTTATGAAACGAGCTTAAGAATTCTATTACGCCACTTTTTAGTTCTTTTAACGCGACCGTGGCGGTTTGGAGGTGACGTATCCGGGCGTTTTCAGAAAAAGTTGTTGGTTGAAAAAGTCGTGTCCCATGACTTTAATGGCTGATTATTCGAATTTAAAGAAGACATATCAAATGATTTTATTTTTTTTACATTAAATAACTTATTAACTGCAGAAATACAGTAGAATTATGCAAATCAATCTTTGTTAAATTTAAAATAAAGCCAAAATAAGAAAAAAATAGATCCTATTTTGACGTGTCCACACCCTCCACGCCACATTCGGAGTTAGATAAAAATACTAAATAAGACTGTTTAAAAGTCAGCAGTTGTGTCCTGGTCAGTTATGAACCGATCTTTAATTTTAAACCGTAAAACAAGTGCGTTTACATAGAAATTTCTTTGAAAAATACAGGTTTTAATCTGTCCCGCGAAATAGCGCATGGGGAATCGAGTTTGGGCTCGTTTGTTTAGTCTTGACAAGCACTTTGATCAGAGATAGAATCCGGGGTCTGATGATAAAACAGGAAGGTGTCCACGGGAACTCTGTAATTAAATAATGCAACCCCATCGAGTTTGGGCTCGTTTGTTTTGTCTTGACAAACACTCTGATTAGAGACGGTATTCAGGGTCTGATGATATAGCCGGTAGTAGTAAAGGAAACACCTATACATATACTGTGGCCATTGCCATTTAGAGCCGCCCCGTGTCATATAAAAAAAAAGAAGCAAAGCAAAGACTTCCTCACCCCCCTTTGGTGCTTACATAATACTTAAACGGCTCCTAGGTACTTCATTTCACTTTAGTCTATAGTATGGTCACGTCTAAACAGTTATCAACTTACGATGATTTATTATAAAATCAGTAACATTATATGATGCCTGTTGTATGTATGTATGTAAAAACTTCATTGTACTAAAACAATTACCTACATTACAAAAATATTAAAATAACAGAAAAAAAGAAGTACAAAAGCGAACTTATCCCTTTAAGGGATCTCTTCCAGTTAACTTTTTGGCTGTTTTGGTGAATTGTTAAAATTCATTAATTTAATTAATTGTTTTAGTGTAAAAATATTGCAATAGGAACGTAGCCTTATAGTTCCTAAACGCCATTTCGAGTTTCACTATACGTCACTGTCGCGTTATTAATGTGATTGAATTTCTTAAATATTTAATATTACATCAAAGATATTAAGAAGTTATTATTGTTAAACACATTCTATTTAACTAATAATTCGTTAAAAAAGAACATTTTTAAATAATATTACGCATTCGTCGCTCCAAAGACAATAATATATAGTACAAAGTACTGAAAGGTGGCGTTAAGGAAAGGTTTTGTCATTAAACTTCATTGTATTGTAATAATATGATTAATAATTATTTTTTTTAGAACACTTTTTAGTTCAAGTTTTATCAATAAAGCTTCAGAACATTTTAAACCTTTCTAGTTTTTTTTAAAACCCGTTCTAAAATGAGTGGCGTAATAGAAATTCTTACGAGCAGAAACGAAATCAAATTGAATTTTTTTACTGAAATAGTAATTTATTATAAATTTAGTATTTTCATGTTGCTCATTAATTTTTTTTAAGTGGAATTCCTCTAACGTCACCAACAACTTTTTCTGAAAACGCCCATCCATGCCATTCAAACATTCACATAACATTACAAATAAACTATTGAACTTTCTTTAAATATTGCCTTTGATTCCGAATCAGCATTAATTATTAAGTAAATATAACATGATTATCAACATGATTATAACAAAACACAGGATTATCTTACCTTGTTAAAATAGGAGTCGTATGAAGAAACCTATTTAAGGTGCAAACTCCACGCGACCACTCTAAACACATTTCACGGACAAACTGCTGTCATTTGAAACCAAATGACGACTACCATAGACTAAAAATGCCGCCATAATTGAGAATTTTCATGTATTGTGGTGTTTTATTGCCAGGAACATATTAAAAATACGGTCGCGTATACGGGAAATTCCCCATGCGCTATTTCGCGGGACCGATTAAAACCTGTATTTTTCAAAGAAATTTCTATGTAAACGCACTTGTTTTACGGTTTAAAATTAAAGATCGGTTCATAACTGACCAGGACACAACTGCTGACTTTTAAACAGTCTTATTTATTTATCTAACTCCGAATGTGGCGTGGAGGGTGTGGTGGGACACGTCAAATAGGACCAATTTTTTTCTTATTTTGGCTTTATTTTAAATTTAACAAAGATTGATTTGCATAATTCTACTGTATTTCTGCAGTTAATAAGTTATTTAATGTAAAAAAAAAAACATTTGATATGTCTTCTTTAAATTCGAATAATCAGCCATGAAAGTCATGGGACACGACTTTTTTCAACCAACAACTTTTTCTGAAAACGCCCAATTGGTGAACACGCATCGGGATGAAAGATGAAATGAAAATGCAATCAAAACATACGGTAGGGTCGGTAGGGCAGATAGCTAAGATTACTACTAAACAAGTTCATGCTTGTCGCCGCTTTGTAGCCGAACGCCGCGCGCGGCCGCGTCCCGTGGATTAAACCGGTTTTTGATAACGTTCTCGTTTCGTTTCCGTTCCGAACAAAATGTTGAACGAAGAACGGTTCGAAACGTTTTTAAAACGTTATTTTGAATAACGTTTCCGAGCCCTGGGTATGACATTATTTTATATAATTATAACCTCGTCACTTAGCCAGTAACTCTGATGATCTTTAATGGCGGGTTCCTATATTCAAAACCCTGGATAGCGTTGTGACGTCTCGTTAAAATTTAGCACATTTTGTACGTGTAGCAAATGTAAAATTTTAACGAGACGTTACAATTCTACCCACGGTTTTCAATATAGAAACGTACCATCAATGGACGTACCAGGGCAATAACTGTGGCGATTCGTATTGATATCTTTCCCTATTCAGGAAATCCAAATCTACATTTCACTTTTCATTTCGTATGTTTCACGTTAAAATACTATGTCAAAAACATCAGAGTTACTGGTTACTGTTTCCAGATTTGTCGTATGTATTAATAATAATGAAATGCATGAGATTAGCCTCAACAAAACAATCGATCCTTTTGCAAATTACTGAATAACAATTATTTTAACAATAAAATTAAAATATAACACGATGTTTCTTTTACAGTAACATATTTACACAATATCATGGATATTATTATAGTTTGAAAATTATATTCGTGTTCTTTTTCATGCTCTAACATTTCCTATTTAGGTCCACCAGTTAAAAACGTCTAAGCCTTTGTTCACATCGTCGCGCGGCCCCGCGCGTACTCTGCTCGCGTTATAAGATTCAAACATTACAGTATTATAGTTTCGATAATCGCGGGGCGTGGCGCTTCCTCGGTAAGTCTACATGAACGTAGACCATTGCGATGCGTCACGTTCTCGCCGTCCAAGACGCACACAGTGCTGACAAAAATCATATAAATGACATCTTGAGCACTGGATGTGTTAAGAATCTTATTTAGTAGCTATCTGTGACCGACGTAATGATTAGACGAAAAGTGCAGATTGAATCCGAAAGTTTATCACATTCCGCTAAAGAAACTACATAATATCAGAAAACGCTAATTAAAATTAAAATTTGATCGATTTATATTACGTAAAAAATCTCTGCGATTTGGTGAATAATCAAATTACATCGTATTTTATCGGACACGTTCGTATTTATCTTGTATCAGGTTCAATTCCGATGGATAAGCTAACAAGAAAGCAATATTTAAATACTAACTCATGTGTCCAACAAAATACGATATCACTTTGTTATCTACTACTACACCTTTAAATTCATTTGTGCGTCAAAGTCAAAATACAGATCTTGTTATAGGGTCAGATTTTGAGTAGAATTTGACTAATTCGATATGTACAAAAACTATTTTTTACCGCGGCCCAACACCCTTAACTTGTAAAAATGACTCTGGAAATTATATTAGAATCCTTACAGCAATCGTCGTAACCAACTGGATGCACCATAAAATTGAGTGAAACTAAATCGAAGATAGCACATACATTTTCAAAACTAAAGTCGTCTTAAAATCGAATTATAAACGATCTATTGCAATACGATACCGATATGTTTTGCGGGCATTAAAATGTGTGAAAACACCTTAGAAATAAAATTGTTATTTGACATCACAATACAATAAATAACTAAGCTAATATCATAACTACAAATGGCATCCCAGTGCGTTCTGACTACTCCTGTGTTATGGATAAAATTGCCAATACCGGCCAACGTTTATTAACTTAAGACATTTTAGATATTGACTCTTCAATGGAAGCCCGTAGGTGCCCATCAAATTGTAAACCTTATTCACACGTCATTGGGATGTCGTTTACTTCAACTCCCAAGGCAATAGACAGGGTCACAATAACAAATTACAAACATTATAGAAAAACGTTAAAAATCGAATAACCAATAAACTGTCTCACGTAACACATTTAACTCTTATTGCGAACCGTTCACACCACCTCATGACGAAAAGTATAATATTAAAATATGATAAAACGAAACACGGCTTAAAATATTACGTCTTATGCGAGTAACTATTCATTTATATAACAGATTCGACGAATAACACCGTATATGCACCATGCGACACCGCAGTTTACTTATCAATTCCTTAAATCTGAAAGTTTATACATAAACTATTGCACGTACAAGGTTATTCTTCGGTACTGTTCAATGGGTAAATAGTGTACATAGTTATATGAGGCGTAGAGCCATAAACGTTACAAAATATCGTCACTAGGAAGTCGCGCTCTGTTTGAGAACTATTCGATTAAACGCTTGGGGCGGGCTGGTCGCCGGCGGAAGCACTAGGGCAGCTATCTCGGAGTATAAGGTCGCTCGCGCTCGGAGCGGCGGCCGGCGGCCGTCACAACAACGCTACGGGACGCGGCGGACGCGCAAAACGGAAAAGACAAGCTATATACAGCCGCCGCCGACGCCGACGGAACAAAACTTAGGCCAACAAGAATCGATATCGATGACTTATAGAATCCTCTCGTAGAACAATAGGTAAGCCTGCGCTCTTAGGACTTTGTCAACGCTCACTTCGGAAACCATGCTGTCGGATACGTAATACCACTTGCCTGGGGGCGACTCCGGTTGAGGAGTGGCGCCTTCTCCGGACTCGTAGCCGGACAGGTCGGACTCCGATTCAGGATCCGGGTCACCGGAGCCCGCAGAAGCCGCTTCAGGTGCAGCTACGTTAGCGCTTTTCGGTAGAAAGCCCCATCGCGGATGGTCGCGACGCAACGGAGCACGCACTTTCACGTACGCGACATAGTGTCCCCCGTGCATACCGCCCGAGTGCTCCACTACCCCGTACAGGGAATACAGAACTTGGTCTTGCGTGCGTGTCATGCCTGGTTGTTTACGCATCTTATCCATAGCGCAGAACGGCGCCAGATCTAGGATAGCTGGGAAATCGACGTGCTTCGACATTTTACGGAACATGCACCTCGGGCCCAGCTGGAACCTCTTCAGGTGCAAGATGAGCACGGCGGGCGCGCTTGCGACCAGGAATCTTTTAGTGGCGTTAGTGTACACCGTCCGCGTTTCGCGATTGTCCTTATGACCTTCGCGCTTGGAACAGGTGTCGCATCCCACTTTGTTGTTCCCCGTGAGCAGTTCCAATGCTGTGAATTGGCTAAGGCAGGAAGCGACACTGCATTCATCTTCATCGCACACGTGTCGCGTGGTTCCGCGGGAGTAGGACAGAAAATCTACGAGACCTTTGTCGTCGGCGCCGCCCAGCGTCGGGCGCAGCGGCGGCGGGGCGGGCAGCATGGGCGGCGTGGGCGGCACGATGAGGCTCTTCTCCTCCATGTCCAGTTTGAGCTTGTCCAGCTTGTTGCTGACCTCCGCGTGGTTGGTGAGCTCGGAGAGCGCGTCGGGCGGCTTGACGTCGGGCGGCGACTCGTAGCTGCTGTCGCCGCTGTGCTCCAGCAGCTGGCGCGAGCCGGCCACGCTGATGCCGCGGGACACCACCTTGTTGGAGTACTCCGGGGCGAAGGCGATGCGGGACACGGGCCGCTCGGGCTCCGCGCTCGCCGCGCCCTCTCCTAACTCCAAATTGACATCGCTGGACAACGAGCTGGGGCTCCCGAGCTCCTTGTTGTCGGTGGGTGAATCCACGTGGTCCACGGTTTCCGTAGAGTTATGTTTCGTGGCTTCTGGACTCGCCACGCCTGAATCCGGATTCGAGAGATTTTCGAATGGGGCGAGGGGTTTGTATTCGAGCGGAACGGCGGTGGTCGACGTGGAGGAATCAACGTACTCCACTTTGCCGTTCTCTTCGTGGGTTTCCTTCTCCGCGAGGTGGACGGGGCTAGTTCGGATGGAGTCGGAGCTGATGACTTTCTCTGAGTTATATCCGGACTCCATGTGGTAGTGCGCGAAGTTGGCGGCGGTGTGCGCGATGGCCTGGGTCCCCACTGAAGCGCTATGGGTGTCCGCTCTTCGAGGCACGTCCTCCAAGTTGTCTTCCACGTCGGCGTCGGATTGTTCGGATGATGACTTACCATCCTCTTTCTTAGGGCCGTTCGCTTCTGGTGCGATATCTTCCTTTGATGTGACATTACCTGAAAAATTGGACTAGTGTCAGCAATATTGAAAGTTTGACCAGTTCGGATGATGATCTTAGCGCTCATGATGATGAAAATAAGAAGATTGTTGGAAAAAGTGAAAAAAAAATCGATGATGCGCTTTAATTTATTATGATGACGAATGAAAGTTTTTCACTGTTTTAAGTATGCCAAAAATGCAAATTTTTCTTCAAGCGTTTTTGATCTGTTATTAATACCTTGAACTTAATAAAGATCTTTTAGAAGACCTGTTATGAAATGTAAACAATGGTATGTATTTATAGGTTCTTAAAAAGCTGCAAGACGAAAGATCGTAAGCGTTAAGTAAGCCATGCGTTGCAGCACCTTTGTTCTTTCGCGCTTTTCTCGCAGCAAGGATCCGCTCCTTTTTAAGCTGATGCTTCGATGGTTTATTGTCTTCTTGGGTACTGTACATATTCTCCTCTGAAAATATGTTATTTAGTCAATACTATGTATTATTCATCACACACAATGACATTTAGTAGTTAAGAACAAAGGAAAAAGCTGTTTTACACACTGGTCTACATAGAACATTGTGGTAGAGATAATTCAACAAAACTAACTTAAAGGTGAAAACTAAAGCAGTCGCCTCTCCTCCCCCTAACTCCTTCAAGGTGGCTTGACGCCTGTGCGACGTACGACGTCAATAAAATGATATCTACTAGGTCTCAAAAAGTTACAGAACGCCTATGAAGACAATCGCATTCTAGTTGTTAGAGGATTTTAAAATTATTATTGGAATATTCGAGAGGTTGAAAATCGCTAATAGGAATCATGTTATAGTGTCCCTTATTATATTACTTATGCATGACTGTATGTAATAAAACTTTAAAAGTAACTTCTAAAGTTACCCCGTGCTAGTAAATCCGTTGATTGAGCTAATTTTGATCAATACTGAGCACTATAATATAATAATTAAACTAGTTGCCTACTTTTGCAACTACTGACCTCAAAAATTCATCAATTGTCATCAAACATTTAGTTTGTTTTTTAACGCTGGAGAAATGTTAAATAAAAAATATCGTAACCTAACACAACCTGTGACAACACTACCAATCACACACATAGACACGAGACAAACAGGGTTCAAATAAAAACATTGATTGCAAGGGATTCACGAGCCCCATCTGACTGCGCTGTAAACGTACCGTTAGGTGTTTTCCTGCGGACGACGGCCGGTGGTTGCGGGCGCGACGCGGCGACCGGGAGGGACAGGTCCAGGAAGTACTCCGCGCGGTCCGACTGGTGGAAGCACTCCTGGCACTCCAAGGTTGATACTAGGAAGCCGCGGAACACCTGAAAATTAGAATTGTTTTTATATTAATACTAGCTGTCCGAGCCCGGCGCCGCCCGGGTGTAAATTAATTTTTCATACAACCCTTATCAAATATACTTTACGAACTATTCTCATACCTAACAAACATACATAAAAAAATCATAAAAATCGGTCGAGCCGTTTCGGAGGAGTTCCAACACAATCACTGAGACACGAGATTTTCATATACATAATAGCGACCCGCCCTCGCTTCGCTTCGGTTTATATGAGTTTTCTGTAACACCCGTACATAAACCAGAATCTATTATACACATAAACCTTCCTCTTGAATCACTCTATCTATTAAAAAAACCCGCATCAAAATCCGTTGCGTTGTTTTAAAGATCTAAGCATACATAGGGACAGACAGCGAGAAGCGACTTTGTTTTATACTATGTAGTGATATGAATAGATTTAGTTGGTACAGATGTATTGCACGATCATACTTGTAAGCTTAAGTAAGTTGTGGGTGGAATCAATCATGTCATCTCTAATTCTAATTAACAGCTATCACTCCTGTTAAGGTATTTTTCGCCAATGTGAGTTATACGCGAGGACAATTTTATTGTTCGGTATAAGAGTATTTCCTCTTGTGGACAAAACAGAAGCACATGGGGCTACGCGCTTCTGTCAAATCCCAACTTATCTCATGTGGTGAAATTTCAATTTGACAGAAAAAGTGCATAATAAAAGAAAAAATATATAGGTTGATTGCGTATTTTAAATAAGGCCTTGTTTAAGGGCGTTAGGGCCATATACATGCAAAATTAATTGTTACAAAAATAAATAGTTCCAAATTTCGATTGAGTAGGCTTTGTTTGGACCGCTGAATACTACAAATATTCCAGATTTCAGCTCGAGTTTTAGCCATTTTCGAGAAGCCGTTTGTCAGACGGATGCACAACAAAGTCATCTTAAAAGAGTTCCGATTTTCAGTACTTGGTACGGAACCATAATAAAATAAATGTTTTAAAAAATAAGTAGGTAAGTAATTATTTGCGTTCTTAAGACTACGCCGAGCGTACGCCGGATGTACAGTGGCACCCTCATTACTTTTATTGTGTTTTCTAATTAACTAAAGAATTTCCTTGGAACCAAACAAAATGTGTTTGTAGCGCAAGTTATAGGGTATATCATATAGTTTAATAACAACACAACTTATAGGGTATATCATATAGTTTAATAACAATTCACCTTCGAGTTATTAACTTAACGAATAAAAGTGGCCACCTTTTCCCGTTAAGCTGACTACTCAAAGGGTAATTGTTATTAAAGTTTGTTACGTATCCCATAAATTGTGTTTATACTTGCGCTACAAACACATTTTGTTTGGTTCCAAGGAAATTCTTTAGTTAATTAGAAAACCCAATAATAGTAATGAGGGCGCCACTGGACGCTCGGCGTTTGCTCGGCGCAGTCTTAAGGTTAAATTTAAATCTAGTAAAAACCAATAGGAAATGTCATGTTTACCCCTGTCCGAGACAAATAGGATAAGAATGAACATTATACATACATTGTTGTGGAGCACCAGTGGATTCAGTTTCAGCAGTGTGTTACTAAGTAAATCAAATGTTAAGAAATACTAAGTGTGATTAACCCATTCCAAGGCCCTAATGAGATAGACTGTTGCATGACATATATTATTATCTAAATATTAGAATGAGGTACATGTACAATACAAAGTACAATACAAGTATGATACAAAAAAAAATTGTATCGTGATGGGAACTTGTTTCCGTATTTGGCTAAGACGTAACAAAAGAGACCCCGATTTTTAGTAATAAAAACATTGACATTTTAACACTGTTGTGTTCCGCTTTGGGGATAAGACAGCCGGTGAAATGACTAGCATAGAGGCATTCCATCTTAGTCCTCAGGGTTGGCAACGCATTTGCAGTCTTAGGATTGCATTGCAGTCTTGTGAATGCGAATGTCTATGGGTCACACAGTTTCCACATACCATCAGGTGGCCTGTGTGCTCGTTTGTCTTCTCTATGCCATAAAAAAAAAAAAACATACCATCTTAGGTCAATATACAACTTACTAACCTGCTCAGGCCTCAGCATAGTATCGGAGGCCTGCTGGCCATAGAACTTAGTTTTCTGCTTGCTCTCTCCGTCTACTTTTGATGGATCCACCTTGGAGTTCATGCCTAGGCTGTTTAGAATCACACTCTGGTAGCGCCTGAGATCCTCTGACCTGGAAATAGGAGATAAAAGTTTATTAAAAAAAATGTAAATTTATAAGCATACAGTTGTGGTCAACTAATTAGGGACACTTGGTGATGACACAGAGTTTTGACTTTCATAATTCCTTATTAATATTTTTTTCTTAAAACTTCAATGATTTATTTCAATAACGGGTAGCTAAAGTTATTTTCTTAACTAAAATAATATGATACACGAGTTAATTTACAGACCATATAAATATCGTCTCATAAAATACAATACAAACCTTTTTTGTCAACCAGACTGGCCGGTCATATAATTAGGGACGGACTCAGACTCTGTGTTCTATTTTCGAAATTTAAAAACTTTGCTTGAATTATTTTTTGGTGTTCCAATTTTCTGTTCCTTCCGCGGCATTTGAGTTAACAATTTTCCTCTTTCGAGTGTAATTTATTGAAAAAAAGATGGGTAAAAACAAAAACTGTGATGAAACATTGCGAAATATTGTTGTTAACTTTGTTAAGCGTGGATGGTCTTATCGGAGGATAGCAGACCATTTAAAATGCTCTAAGAACTTAGTGTATAACGCAGTGCAACATGTGCGACGCAATAAAACTGTTCAAAATGTGCCCAGAAAAAAAAGATCAAGAAAAACAACTCCCCAAGAGGATAGGATGATGGTGAGATCCTTTTAAAGGCTCAGTTTCTATAAAAAGCGAATTATATGGGGCACACATAACTGCAGGCGTGTCAGCGAGGACAGTACGACGGCGGTTAGAAGAAGCGGGGCTACTTGGAAGAATAGCTCGCAAAGTACCTTTATTAAAAAAACAACATCGGGACGCACGTCTGGCTTTTGCTCGTAAATATGAACATTGGACTTATTCCCAATGGCAACATGTTTTATTCTCTGATGAGACCAAGGTCAATCTGGTTTCATCAGACGGCAGACATTATGTACGGCGACCAGTAAACGCAGAAATGAATCCAAGATTCACAAAAAAACAAGTGAAACATGGCGGAGGAAACATAAAAATTTGGGGGTCATTTTCTGGACTTGGATGCGGGCCCATCAGGAAAGTTGAGGGCAATTTAGACCAGTTTCAGTATAGAACTATATTGGAGGAAACCATGTTACCCTATGCCGAGGAACACCTTCCGGTTATTTGGACGTTCCAGCATGACAACGACCCAAAGCATACTGCAAGATCTGTCAAGGCGTTCCTTACCAGTCAATCCGTTTCGGTTCTAGACTGGCCGGCAAATAGCCCAGACCTTAACCCAATCGAACACCTTTGGCATGAGATTAAGAAAAGGGTTGCTGGCTATCGCTCTAAGTCCTTAGATGAGCTTTACGAAGCCTTCAATGAAGCATGGACTAACATTCCTGTGGAGATATGCCGTAAACTGATATCGTCCATGCCACGCCGGTGTCAAGCTGTTATTAAAAATAAAGGCTTTGCTACTGGTTACTATTTTTTTTTTCATTTCAGCCGGGGTTGTTTAAATTTCTTATTTACACAATTATTTATATGTAAATACTTCTGTTTTTGTTCATTATTTAACGTTTACCCCCGTGTCCCTAATTAAATGTCCAGCTGTAAAATGCCTAAATTAACCATTTGTTTGTTATTTCGTATTAAATATTTTATTTACTATACTTTGTTTTTCATTGTGTATAAATATCTGTAGTATATAAATGTAAGCAAACACTGAAAATTAATTGAGCCGGGAAATTACCCAATTTTGAAGTTCGTAAGAATTTAAATAAACGTTTACATAGTTTGCCGTGTGTGTCCCTAATTAGTTGACCACAACTGTATATCGTTACAGGAAGTACAAATAAATAAAAATTAATAAAAAATAAGAAAATAATATTTGTTCTCATCGACACGCCCAGCTGTTCAAGGGAGACCAAACATTTTTTTTTGAAAATAATTACGTTGATGGTGGTGCCCCTATTAATTAATTCCTACTCTTTGTGGTCAAGCAGTAGCTCTAGCATTCTTGATACCTACCTGCGTTCAAGCTGTACTGCCATATGGATGCCAAATATGGGCTCTGACCAACGCACACACACATAGATTGGAAGTATGCCAGATGTGAATGGGGCGAAGTATGCTAAATATAAAAAGGAAAGATGGAAAGAAAAACAAGTAAATTGGGGAAAATACTTAATTAGAAAGCATCTGCAAGTTTTATACAAAGGGAAAAATAAAAGTGAAGGCAAACCAAACAATGACTTAGTTAAACTAGTAGAGAAAACATGGACCACAATAGCACAAAACAGACAACAAAGATAATGTAAAAAAATAAATTTAAAACTGAAGTAAAGGCTTACATTATTATAATAAGATACTTGTTTTTTTTTTTATATAGTTATTCCGACGAGTTCAGGTGACAGGCTGGAAAGCGAAACTCGCGCAACTGCGCCACGTAGTCACGGAATTTAATTCCTATTCCACTTTGACAATGTCAAATTGACACAGTAAATTAAACTATAAGAAATCTCTTACGTTTTGATTGATTACGTCACTTTAACATAGTCCAAAATGGACTAGGAATTAAATCCTGGGGATTCCGCTTAGCTCACCCAACACCAAACAAAACAGGAACTTATCAGACACCTGAAGTCGAGACCAGGTTCTACCTTTGCATATGAACTCCATGTGCAATATGTGCATCCTTATTACCTGACAGCCTCAAGCAGGTGCCTCAGCAACTCGTGCGCATCGTGTTGGTCGCCGCCGCCGAACTGAGGCAACTTATTGACCAGTGCAGAGAGCAGCTTACGGGGAGTATATACGTCGCCTTCGCCTGCACAATAGAAAGATAATGGTTTTTACTTAACCCTTTTTGTGAAATTTGTACAGCTATTACAGTTGGCGTTCGTGGATTTATTAGTGGCAGATTAAACTTTAGTCTACCAAAGTAATAACACATAATCTGAAGAAAAAAACCGCTATTTATTGTTTTATACAGCTCTTTACAGTGAGAATAGAAAGAACAAAAAAGCATTGATGACCTTCATGAAGTTCTTTATCTCTTGTTACTGTACTTAGTAACACGAAAAGGTTAGAATACGTAAACGTGCGTTATCTGTTAGGTAATGTAATACAATTATCATTAAGGTCAATGATATTTTTTGAACACAAAAACGTGTAACTAGATAGCATTGAAATAAATGGTTTAGAAGGATTTTACCATTGTACTATTAAAATAAGTAAACAATGGTGAGCTAAAATCGAGTAACTTAAGCTTTATCTTACGCCAATATTGACAATTCATCCCCTCTTGATTTAATTGCTTCTTCCAGTTATTATTATGTCTCAGACACCAAATCAAGGATTATTCCAAAAAAATAATTTAAGAGTAAAACACCAAAAAAGAGTTTGGATAGTCATATTTTATAAGACTAATTTCTTTCTCATTAGATAAACCAAAACTTAGATTAAAAACAATGATAATGATAAAAATGTGAAATGTTCATTATTTTTCTTTCTTACATTGCTACAGACAAGGTTGAGGTCTCCTTTTAAATATAACAAATACCTTTGTCAGGAAGACCCCGCTGCCCCAAGATTAGCTTAAGAATATTTGAGAAACTAGAAAATTAAAGAGAACTTAAACTCTTATGAAACCAAGTAACAAATGCATTAATTTTGAGCCCCTGTAAAGTAAATTTAAACTTATCACATATGGAAATTAGAAGTATACTACTTTTAAAACGAATAAGAAGCGATTTTTATTTTCATATAAAACGTATCAGTATTTATTTATAGCCAAGGTTACGCGAGCCTAGTAAAGCTATAAAAGGTCTTGAGTACACTGCACATACTCGTACATACAACACACATCTGTGTTTAGGACAAAGCAATTACACAAACTGGGTCATTACTCAGCTAATTATACTTAGTATCAGATTACACCTCTATTGTATTGGAGGCTACTGTTAATCGCCGATATAGAAATCTGACATTGTAGTAAAGAGAAAAATACGAAAAAAAATATCGCTTCAGCACCCCATTCTTTGGTCGGTTGGTTTTCCATCATCAAATTTTACATTGAAATCTGACTTATCTTAAGGCAGGAGGCATTTTCTAAGCAGAAAGGTTCAACATTTGGTTTCAATTGTGTCGGAAACCTCGAGTAGATTGATTAAGATGAAATGCTATTAAGCTGCTGCTGAGTTACAGTAGAATCAGCCAGGAGAATATAACTGAATATAAATATTTTCTTAAATTTAAGTTTCCTCTATAGTTTTATAGAGTAAACTTTAATTTAAGAAAATATTTACATTTGAACACTCTTTTATTAATTATACCACAGATATCAATAATAAAATACAATATTTATTATCAGACAAAGAAAATAATCCCTTTGTTAGTAATCCTTCATATGTTTGTTATGACTGGGCTCCCTTGGTTTACATCATCAACATAATCACACAAACAAGCAAAGCCCACCATGTGATTCCTTTCAAAGTTGTGACCTAGGTACCTATGCACCTTTGGAGATACACAAGCCAAGACAGTTATGATCCAATCCATAACAGTTTTAGAATTGTGAAATTGAGGTATCATTGAAAAGTTTTTGTATTTAAACTTAACACAACGCAACTGCAAGGTAGTGTATATTATTTCCTTTGTTAGTTATACAATCTTGAACTGTCATCAACAACACAATGTTGCTAGCAAATGGAATTCAGATTTGAATAGGTTTCATTGCAGATTGGATCCATTTACTAACTGGATCCTTCAATGGCATTTATTTTTTCAATAGGAATAAATAATGACACAAGCCTACAATTCCAAATTCAATACTAAACCAGTGAAAATCAATTTAAAAGTAAATGATGCCCAAAACACTACACTTTACAGCCTTTCCTACAATCAATATCTCCAAGCTCCTAATGGCATAGTAGATTTTTTAATTTGTATATCTTATAAGTTTAGTAATGAAGTCCATTTAGATTAGAGATTTCAATTCCAAATGGTTTATAAAATAACATACCTGCTTGCAAGTCTGCCAATGTTTCTGCTAATGTGCGAGTCAAGGGTCCCCATTCAGACAGTTGCCCTGTGATAGGTGGTAAGTCTACATCCTTCAGGTCCTCTCCATCGAGCTTCATCTTCAGTTGGCCCCCAGGCAATGTGAACTGCTCGCCTGTTGCTGACATCTCTTGGAGTACAGGCAGCAAGTAGGGTGTCTGGACTAAACACTGCATTACAGAGTTGAAAAAACAGGTATTTCCTAAATTTGATAATCCTCTTACTCTTTGGATACCAAAACCCAAAGCTTTATCTTTGCTTTTAAAAGAGTACTCTGTCTTCAGTATTGTCTCTTGAGGAGGAGGAAGCTCAATAGCAGGTAAGGCTTTAGTGCCGCCGCCAGAAACGGCCAGCTTTTTGAGGTATTCAATGCATTCATGAAGCTTTTTCGAGCTGGTGGCTGTTACTTCATCATTACAGTTGTAACAGTAGATGGCCCAGGTGGTGGTGTTGGCGGTGAGCGCGTGGGAGTCCGAGTGGGGGCGGTTGAAGTGGTTCAGAGCGTGCTGGTTGCGCGCGCGCCCACAGAGCTGTGACCCGCAACGTAAACACATCCATAACGACAAGTCCTCCAGGAAATCCGGATCAGACACCTCCGTTTTCGTACTCTTCACACACTCCGAGCATTCCTTCTCGTAGCCTCCGATCTTCAGAGCCTTTTTCAGACGAGTCAGATCCACTGCTTTTGCTACGTGAGGACATGCGGACTTGACGTTTTCGTCGCACGATTCAGTCGATTCGTCTCCATTCTCCCCTGGATCGCTTTGTCTCTTTTTCTTGACCATTTTCGCGTTAACTAGGTCAGGAGACTGCCTGCAACACGTAACCAGATACGTTTATAGAATATCCGCATGGATACAAAAAGAGAAAAATGACAAATCTGTGTCGATAGCCATTGCACGCGTGACAACGCACTATCTTCCCAAAAGTTAATTAGCATCACACTCTAATAAATATATGCATCAAACACTTACAGTTACATACGAAGGGAGGTTATAAAGCTTATTACGTCGAAACCCCAGTTAAGTTCCGATTTTTCTAAATTTTGCTATAAGAAAAGTAAACCACGACCGTCAGACATCTTAGCAATGTCACCAACATAATTCAACTGTAAAAAAAAAGTTAAATTAAGGAGAAGTTTATTTCGTTTATTCCAATTGTATTAAACTAATTGTCTATAAGTAAATAATAAAATGCTTTGGCTGCATAATTCTTTTTGTATACAATTTTTCGTTGATTTCGTATAAATCTTGAAATGTTTGTATTTCCTTTAATTTGCTGGTGATTTTTTATTTTATGTTTGTGTTTTAAACATAGATGTGTTACGCCATAGACAATTAGTAATCGATTGTAATCGAAACGTGGATTAGCTAAAAAGCCTAGCATTTGTGCCAGCAAACGTCACGAATGATGCGACCTCTAACGAGCAATAGTAGTACTAAATTTATGAAACGTCAACATGATCGTGATGGAATTTGTTAATCAAATTGAAGTATTCCACTGAATTGTGTATTATAAATGCTAATAAGGGATTGTTTGTGAAAAAAATACTCCAGTAAACAGTGACGATACATGCAGTGTAGTTCAAATATGTTGTTTAGTTGCCGTGTGCTCGGGGCGACGTAGTCTCTCAAGTGTTGATGGTTCTCAGCTGTACTTGAAGTAACAAGCAGAATGTCTCTGCCTGGGAATGGAATCTTCGTGGTGCAGGGCGAGATGGCCATGCTGGTCACGGCGATGCGGCGGAGCACCCGCTGGGGCTCGCACTCCTTCCCTAACGAAGAATACGACGTCCTGATGCGTACATTCCAAGATCTTAAAACTATACTAAATCAAGTAGATGACTTGAGGTTGCTAGACCCTCCTACTTATCTAGGCCCGTTTCTGGAGGTCATTAGAAGCAAGGAGACTACGGGGCCTGTGACTTGCCTGGCTCTTTCGGCTATACACAAGTTTTTATCATATGGATTAATTGGTAAGAAACATCACGTTTAGATTTAACGTAAATAAAAAAAAACATTGATATATGTACTTTTAAGGGCTACAGGGTATTCATTCCATTAAATAAATAAGGAGCAATTATTAGGAAATGTTGCCATTTGCCTTTTTTATCTTCTTATCTTTACTGGTACAAATCTGCTGCAATTCGGGTATCAGTTCAAGATAATGACAATACAATAAACATTTATTAATCCCATACAAATTTGTGCATATTACCATATATTTATGAATGAATTTGGTATGAATCCATTTCAAGAAACAAGTGGTTGAAGTATGTATTAGTGGAAAACTGAGATAAGGATTATTTTTTGGGTGTTCTCTAACATTTAAAAAAAGTAATTTGTATTTATTTATTTAATAGGATCACCAACAGTAGACAAAACTTACTTGAAGCTAGTTAAAATGTAATAAATTAGAATATACATATAACAATTGTACCATTAATTCCAGGTGAATACAACATGTGTTTGTATCAAGTAACAGGCAGTTTAACTACCCATAATAATAAACATTACAAGTAGATTTTATTTGATCAAAATCAGATTTTTTATCTTGGTAGGTATATTAAATTTACAAAATAAAAATAAGCAATAATGTGTTCTTACATTTTTGGGATCATAATCATGAATTTGGCAATGTTTGTCACAGTTAACATACCATAATGACCACTTTTTTTGTTTGGATTGTGTTTTTATTTTTTTGCTGATTCTAAATCAAAAACTTTTTTTTGAATTCCCGTCCTTTCTTATTTTTGGCAAATTAAGGGCTAGTGTTCATCAGTGTTACACTTACTTCCTCTTTTTTCAGTTGTTTTTTACATTTGTTTTGATAGATATATTTAGTTTGTAGATTTTTTTTAATGAGTTTTAGTTTTACTTACAAATTCAAATTCACGCACTACTAGGTTTTAAAGAATAGTTGTTAAAAGTCAGAGTCAACTGCAATTTTGCATGATTTAAATTCCACATTTTATATGCCAACTCTAAATGGGTTAAAAAAGGGGTCTAACAATCTAGAGGGTTAAAAAATGTAGTCAGGTGCATTTTACGAATCATACATAATTCATAAATATGTAACGAATTTCTTATCCTCGTAACATATAGGACATTTGTCAAAGTGACTTTTGACTTTAATTGACTGACATTTGATTATTTTTGAACTAACGAAATTTGACGTGGGCCTTATTAGGATATTACACTGGAATAAGGTAACCTGCAACAGGTAGAGAACTGGTATTACAAGTGGAGAATCAAAGTGAATACGAAAAAATTAACACATTTACCCTAAGAAGCCAATGAAAGATTTCAAACAAAGATGATCAGGATGGTGTTCAAAATACCATGGTACAAGCAACAACATCTATGCAGACATAGATCTTCCAACAGTGGAAGAAGAGATTAAAAATGTTACATGCAGATACAAAGACCGGCTTGAGAATCACTCAAATGCACTAGCACCTTCAATGATTACAAAAGTAAACATGAATTTTACCAGACTACGCAGACATAGCACCACAAGTATTCTAGACAGATTCAACTTTAAAAAAAAACAGCAATTGCAGGGTTTCTCTCACAGCAGACAACAGCAATGGGTATTTTAGCCAAGAGCTACAGATTGCACCGGAATTCAGAATAAAGAATAAAAAAAAAACAACTGGAAATGGTGCATTGGGACATATTTTTGAGATGTTGCGTTCTCCCATGTTTTTACACTTGACTGTACCTTCAACGATCAATGATCAGTAATTACCAGAACAGATATAAATAGTATGAGGTGATGATAGGTAGACAAGCTGGCAGACAGCTGAGTACAGATGTAGTGAATGATCCTTTCCCATCGGTTTTGGTCGGATAACTTCGTATTTATCTTGCTTTCTCAGTTGGTTTATTGATTGTGACTGAAGTTAATTGAGAAAGCAAGATGAATACGAACTTAACTGACAAAAAACAATGGGAAAGGATTATTCTCTACATCTGTATTAGGCTTAGTATTAGGGTCCTGTGGCTTAATAAAATAAAACCCATGACCACCTATTTATAAATTTATTTAAGAACATATCCTGTTAACAGGAATCCACTAGATCCATTCATCGTCACTTCTGGATGGGTTCTATCAGGCAGGATCTGTAATCAAACATTAATTGTTTTAACATATTTTGTGCTTATTGTATGTAGAATGCCAATTAAAGAATTTAATTGGAATATCTTGAACTCTGTAGTTTTCTGTAGGAAAAAGTAATCTTTTATTGTCAGAAATAGATAATGCATAATTCAGAGAAATATAACAAACCTGACCATTGTAAATAATTACATTGTATGCTTTGTTTTGTTTTGTGCAACATAGTATTTACCTGATAATTCCTCATCCAATTGCATGACAATTTGAGTGCGGCAACATTGCTTCTTATCTTAAGATTCATATACATCTTCTGCAGTGGCTCGGCAACATTATAATAAACAGTAAATGGTCGCCCAGGCTTAACAAACTTTACAAGCTCATCAAAAATATTCTGAGGGTCCTCTTTGCAGGCAATTACTAAAGAATCTACTTTACATTTTAATGAATCTGCTGCAGCAATGTTGTCAAAATGCCATTTGGGTTTTTTAAATTCTTTTTCTGTAATTTTGCTATCATCTAATATTACTTCTTTAACTTGGTCCTCCTTACATGTCTCGTCAAGTTTGGGCACCTTACTTACAAATTCAGGAATGTCACCTTTCCTTTTTAAACTGTTATGTTCAGTAGTTATTGAACTTTCCTCACTGTTGTTAGTCTCATTGTTTCCAGGCTCACTGTTATTAGTCTCATGTGTGTCACAACCCTGATAGAATTGTCTCAATGCAGAGTAAATGTTAACGGATATGCATCTACTTGCTTGTTCTTCTTTGTAATTCATGGCTAGTAACGCTTGTTTCTGAGACATGTTGCCAGGATGCATATGTATAAGCTTAGCGCTGTTCAATTCACCTATAGCACTCAATAGAGCTGCAGCTAGCAGTCCATTGGAGCCCGAATCGTATAATAGATGGACCCCTTCCGACTGTATGTTAGCTGCAGTAATAATTTGCGACAAAGTGTCAATGCGGATATTTTGAATTTTACCAGGATCAAGCTTGTACATTATTTCAGTTATCATGCGTAGATTCGGTCGTAGAATCTGGATGTATTCAAAGTATTTCTTTTCTTTCTTTCTCAAATACTTCTCTTGAGAGAACTCCGTTTTGTTGAAAAATGTGTTGGAGTTGCTAATTAACGATTCAACTATGTCGGAGGCGCGGTTGGAGTCGTTCCGTAGGTCCTCTATTTGAGTGAAAGTGAGTTTTTGTGACTGGCCATCGTCAATAATGTTTCTGTTGTCAGTACCTGATGATTTTACGCTTATTTCGTCTTTCATGCTCGCGGTCTCCTCCGCTAGTTCTATAGCGTATTCCTTAGACCTCTTGCCGCCTTTAGGAACCATTTTAAACACTGAATCATATCGGCAACCCTCTATGCCAGTCAAATCAACGTTATCTCGGCCCAAGCTGATACATGAGTTAGGTTTGTTAAATTTATGCAGCTTCCTATAACTCTGCTTTTGTATAACAATATATTCTCCGACGTGAATAAAGCCATCTGACGTCATTATACTTTACTACTTGTATTATTAAAGTAATAACTTACTAAATAAACTTTGTGTATTAAGGGTCACGTCACTTCTAACCTACAAATGCAAATGTCAAAACTAACCTCATAATGTGTTCGTGTCAAATGAATCGTGGCGCTGTTCGAGATACCGGATACTTTTATTATAAGGCCGGACACAGACTTTGTAGAAATGGTCTACACTAATATTATAAAGAGGATGGATTTGTATTTTTGTATGTTTCTAAAGAATAAACTCCAAATCAACTAGACTGATTTAAAAAATTTAATTTTTGAGTTTAATTTCCCGTAACGTGTTTTAGAACGCAATAGATCCGGCTAAAGTTTTTTTCTTTTATAACCATTTTCTTACCAATCTTCAGACCCTACACATCCCAGCGTGCCCGCGACAGTGGAAGATATTGCCGACGCCGTGACTCACGCGCGATTTGTCGGAACTGACCACTCTTCAGATGGGGTGGTACTGATGAAGATATTGCAGGTGAAATATTTTTATCACGTTTACTTGTTAAGGGCATAGTACACTTGGGTTTAGGGTTGATCCTACTTTTTGTTTGAGAAAAATCTCAAGAACCTACATACCTGTAAAGCATTTATAAGTTGGGTTTAATGGTGTTTTCCACATGGTGCATGTAGCTGGAGAGTAAGTAAAGGTACCTGCGCGAGCGGGATTCTCAAGCTTGTTGCACCATGCTAGAGTCGCTAGACCCGCACACTTTTTGGTACTGTATACATTGCATAAAACCTGCACAAGCGTCTCAATATGCTTGTATCGGTATTATCGGTAACTCTTAGTTTCTGAATTCGCCATATTGACCCATTTGAACACTGATGCAGGTCGATTTTATAATGGGCAGACAATACACATAAGAACAATGAAAATGGGTCACTGCACTGTGCATATATAAACATAATGTACAGTCACCCAACAAAAAAGTTGAGCATACTTATAACCTTGTCACTGTCATGCTTTTTATTGTACATACCTAGTTTATAATGAAAACGACAAAAATATGATAAATTGTATTGCATAAATTAAACATAACAGTAAGTAGATAAAATCATGCCGTGGGTGGGTATGTGTGGCTAAATAATTTTACAATAAATGCAATTGAATATAATTCAATAAATATGTAAATTGTGATATGACAATGCACTATAATGCGAGCTTAACAAATTTTTTGGGGTACTTACAATGTGAGGTAAGTAGCTTTAACCGTATAATTCCTTGCTGGCGAAGTCGCGGACAAAAGATAATGATTGACCAAATAAAAATAACATTTCGCTTTGTCATTTCAGGTCCTTCGCACGTTAATGCTGAGTCCTGAAGGCGCCATGTTGACGGATGAGAGTGTGTGTGAGATCATGCTGAGCTGTTTCCGAATATGCTTTGAGACCAGGCTCACAGGTAAATATTATATATTTATGAACAACTATTGGTGTAGTACCTAAATGAGAGTTAAGCCTTAAAGGAAACCAGTTAGTTTAGCTAATCTTATGTGACATTCATTCAAATGATGGTGTTCCGTCACCTGTCCAGTAGCTGAGAACCAGCAACGGTTTGCTCCAAGCGGGATGGCCTTACTGCATAACACTGTTAAGCCGGAATTGCATTGCAATTTGCAGTGCACTATCACACACACGCACGCACTCTACACACTTGAGCCAGCTAGAAATGTTCTAGGTTTGTGTTGCTGACGTCATTTCGTGTATGACCTAATTATTGTAGGAATATCTACATACATTTGGATGCGGAGTGAATTTATAAGCTATTGGTTTTGATCCCTTTTTGACGTTTACAGCGCTTTTGAGTTTGCGTTTATTTGCTTGATTAAGCCAATGCCATAGTTTCTGTTTTATGCTAATCTACAGATTTACGTTTACAGAGTTGCTCCGACGCAATGCGGAGCAGTGCCTCCGGGATATGACGCAGCTGATATTCATGAGACTGCCTCAGTTCCCTCCTGAGCACGAGGCAGCCGCGTTTGCCTCGGCCGGCCTCTCGCTTAAGAAGCGCGACAAAGCTAAGAAGAGGAGCATCACCGGGGCTAACAGTTAGTATCCTTAGTGTGGCGGCCGGGAAATATAATAATTAGCATGACAAACAATTTAAAGGTTGTAAAAACTTAGCCCGACGCATTTTAACAATTGGTGCATTTGAAGATTTTGAAGGGATTTCGTGTTCGACGACTGTGTGCGTGCTTACAGAATATGAATAATATGTTATAATATTTTTCATATCTTACTATGCCTGAGACAGATTGAAATTTTACTTTTATTAGTTTTTTTGCTCCAACCACTTGAGCAGTCAACTCACTTTAAAAATACGTAACCATAGTAAACACGTTTCAAAAAACAAAAATTATTGTTTTACGCATTTTTTAAATCAATTCTGAAAAACTATGCACATATTTATATGCGAAACAGACCGTTAATAGTGTTTGACCATAACCTAGTTCTTCGACCAAGTCGTTTTTTTTTACCACATAAAAACAAAGACTTTACCATACGATGGTAATAGTTCTAACGTGATGTTCGACGACCTATGAATATTATTTTATAGTGGGTTGGTAAATTAAATTAAGTTAACAATAATAACAGAATTACATTTACTTTGTAAACTTTTTCGGTAGTCGAGAGAATAATTAGCAGCATCACAAAATTTTCCAAATGACATCTGTCAAAGGCACATCAAGATTAGATATGAAAAATATTATAAGGACTGTGAATTTGGACTACAGTAAAATTATACGTGTAAACATCAGAATTGGCTCGAATTTCATTAAGTCAATCATCGTATTCATTAATTTCATTATACACGCCATTAAACAGTCGCTTCTATAATAATTTTTTACAAACAGTTTTATGATCCTTCGGTAGATGGCGCCACACGTCAGTTACATCGCACAAGCGTTTGGTTCCCCCGTAATGTGTAAGACCCCTGAGTTTCACGGGTGTATTAAAAAGGGTGTTTGCCGCTTTGATGGCACGTTCGCCGGTAACGGCGGGCGGGGTATGGTTATCAAGACATACTCAACACGTAATTTTTTTTTCGGTGGGGCAGTTGGCTACCTTTGTGTACCGGCGCCTCCTAAAATCTTTCTTTTGAATGTTGACAATTGACGTGTCATCGCACAATGTTCAACAATAAACATACTCGTAAGGTCTCACACGTTCTACTGTATGAATTTTGTTTATGTATTCACCGATTTCTCCGTCAAATATGGACCGATTTTAAAAAAATATTTTTGGTTTATGGTTTGGTATGCTTCCGAGGCGATCCTACTGTCACTAAATTTGAATCTGATCAGGGGATCCGCGAGGAATTGACGGAACTCCGCAAAAATTATAGGCTTACATATAGCAAGCAATTTCAATATTTTTAGTAAAAAGTCCAGTTGCATTCAGAATCACGTGTGAGGTTTTCATCATCAGTTCAGATGGCCAACGGAGCTCCTCAACTGTACCTATTTCAAGGGTGGCGATAAGATATCTCGATTAAAATTGTTGAACGGCTATAACGAAGATCATTTAATATGACAATGAATTTCCTGCGACGTTGCTTGCGGCGAGCTTTAAATATCTCAAAGTTTCATATCACCTAAGTGGGACTACATAAAGCTTAATATGATCACTAAAAAGTATGACACAAATTTAATGTTTTAAAAAACAAAAAACCACCTTCAAAAACGCAAATAATAACTCGTTTTAAAGTGGTAGTCAGTCCGACGACTCGATATTTAAATTAATTTCTCCATGCAGGTACAAATTCTCTCGAAAGGAAGTCTTCGATCACCGAGCCAGTCAACCCGATCATTACGGACCCCGAAGTGGACGCGGAAGCTAAGAAAGCGGAAACTCTTCGAAATAGGTGTGATCCCTTCATTCTCATTAGCTTTTCCTTCACAGACCTTATAGATGTGTTTTATCTCTGTTCCATTGCAGGAGTTTATTTTACTTGTTACTTTTCTGTCATGTTGGTTTTTTGCTTTTTTTATTTACTTAAAAGAAGTACCAAGAAATTCACTATTTGTAGTCCGTCGTACGTAGTTATAAAAATATACCCTAGATGGCGCTAGTTGTCCCATTAGTATGGATCGTTTATTCCAGATATAAGCTAATTTTATTGACTATTAATTATGCATTACCATAAACCGTATAACCGAAAATGTATAGTAAGGACTGAATCTTTACGAACTTTACCT
Source organism: Acleris laterana (assembly GCA_963966035.1). Classification (NCBI taxonomy): domain Eukaryota; kingdom Metazoa; phylum Arthropoda; class Insecta; order Lepidoptera; family Tortricidae; genus Acleris; species Acleris laterana. Next base: position 8,272,257 of record OZ014451.1, read on the forward strand.
GAGACTTTATCATTAACTTTATCAGAGCATGCTTAGTGCGTGGTGGTGACGTAAAAATACGCTAGATGGCGCTACCTGTATCATTATTAAGGATCGTTTATTTCAGAAATAGACACACTTTATTGCATTATACATAACAACCCTATTTGTACAGTCGCGTAGAAAGAGACGTATCAACTTTTTCGCCTTATACATTATAATATTTGTAATAAGGTCCAAAAGTCATCTCTTAGTAGTCGACTGTATAATAAGGACTGAATCTTTACGACCTTATCTCTATTAGTAAAAGCGTAGACGGGGTGGTGACGTAAAAATATGCTAGATGGTCAGAATAAACCATCCTTGTTATGAATATTTTGATACAGCTAGCGCCATCTAGCGCCATATAGTGTATGTTGACAAAACAACTCAAATTAACTTGTAAATCAATGCGACGCAAAGCTTTTACTGTACACTAGCGTGTACAATACTTTTAAATAATGGCAATTGTAAATAAAAGAAAATTATCTGATTAATCCTTAGCCAAGATAAGAACCTCCTGAACGAGGCAGAGATAACCATAGAGCCGGTAGAGCCTGTGCAGAGCCCCAAGAAGCATGCTCGGCACTCGTCCATGGACCTGGCCGGCGGGAACACGTCCATCGAGCAGCTGCTGCAGAAGTGCGTCAGCGCGGACGAGGACGCGCCGGCCCAGGAGGAACTCGGTTAGTGAATTACCTTTACGTCATATAGAATAGAAAACATGTATTTCGTTTATTTTTTACATATTTTTACATTGCGTGAATAGCAGTGCTGCGAAAATGGTATCCACTCTGCTATGTATCATACTACCTATTGAAATTGGTATTGGAGGACTGATAGGTTATAATATCATTCTAGTACGCGACAGCCATACGAGAACTCTTTAGTACGTCCTGCCTTTGATCACTATGGTATAGAACAGCAAATTGAAATTCAGAATCACTATTAATACTAATGTATTTTATGATTGAAAAAAGGAATTTCTGCTGGTTTCTGGCTGCGTTTCTTCTCCGCAATGAGGGTCTTGTCCGAAGCACTTGTAAATTCACTCCATATTACCGACGAGCCCTCAGGTGGCCAATTCACTGCATACATATTTTGAATTTGAAACTTCATTTCAGTTCCCGAAGTTGAATCCGACGTCGTTGCTCCCTTGAAACCGGCCGAAGAAGCGGAGAAGTTGGAAGAATACGTGAACCACCGCGGCATCCGGTTCACCCCGCAGGACGAAGTACAGGACCTGCAGCCGTACGGGCTCGTGTGTGTGAGGGAGCTGTTCAGGTACAGTCAAAAAACAGCATTTAAAAAAGGGGATTCTCAATTTGTCAGAATCTTTCTTTTAGTGTTCCGTACCCGAAGGGCGTTCAGCGGGACCCTATTACTAAGCCTACGCGGTCCGTCCGTCGGTCTGTCTGTCAACTTTAAAGAGCTGTATCTTTTAAACCGTTATAGGAAGCGGATTTTATTTTGAATATGTGTTATTAGTTTTATTACGGCGGATTTACGAACTTTCGTTTTTAAAGAAACTGGGTCCTCATATAAGAAGCTTTTTTTTTCAACGTATTTATTTTAGTTGCGCTCGCGCTGATTAGATTTGAGATCGAATTCAAATCGGAATATAATAAAACTACTGTGCAGCGGTACGGAACCCGCCGTCCGCGAGTCCAACTCGCAAATGACTGGTTTTTTTATTACAGGTTTCACCTAACCTTTGGTATTATTGCAAAGATGTATAATTTTATAATTTATATTGTTTTTAAGTCGCTAACACGGAGCATTTTTCTTCTAAAAAACCCATTTTCCCTGCAGGTTCCTGATATCCCTGTGCAACCCGCTGGACAGCCAGAACACCTCGGGCATGGTGCACCTGGGGCTGTGCCTGGCGGGCACGGCGCTGGAGGTGGCCGCCGACCAGCTCGCCAGCTACCCCTCGCTGCTGTACCTGCTCCGGGACCCGCTCTGCAAACACCTGCTGAGCGTGAGTACAACCACCGTTGCCCGTTTTAATAACGTGTATGAAAACTCAACAATAGAGAAATAAAGATCAAGAAGGTCGTGTATTAGAATTTTACCGGTGACTTATCTATTATCGATAATGATAATGACCATTTCTGCCGTTATACGAGTGCCCTTCGACTTGTAAACGAGATGACCACGAGGTGCGTTCGTGTTTGTACATTCCTATTTTGTTAATACTCGTATTATATTTGGATTTAGGGATTTCTACAATAAAGCTTTTACACACAAATATTTTCATTAAGTATTAATTACATATTACAATCATTATTGAAATTCAAAAATCGATTTGATTTAGATTGCGCTTACTGACGCTGGAAGCGCAGCCTTAGAGGATTGTGAACCGACGCTTGAGTCGCGTATTATTTCTACGTACAAATTTACGTCCAGACGAAAAAGTTGCTTTTTCCAGTCCATGCTGGAGTGTAATTACCACACCCACCCCATATCGATACTATTGGTACCCAAGATCTGTGTGTTACTAGCGACATCTAGTGGCAAGTAGAAGGCATTTACGATTTTCTCCCTTCACGCCTAGTCCGATTTCCATGATTTATGATATATTATCTACAATATATTCAAAAATCGGGTGAAAAACGTTTTCGCGTTTGGTATGGACATATTTAGGTGCACAATCCTCGTAAATGTCTTTTACTTGCCACTAGATGTCGCTAGTAACACACAGTTCTTGGGTTCCTTAGTATCCAGATGTGGTTGGTTCAAATTAAAAAAATAGTAATAACACTCTTGCTTTTCGAGGTGGACTGGCCAAAGGTGGAATAATAATAATAGGTGGATAATAACGAACGCAACAAAAATTAAATCAGCCAAATCGGTTCAGCCGGTCTCGAGTTTTGCGCTTAGCAACACATTTAGTGATTCATTTTTATTAGATAGATATGATCTTATATCTTATCATTTGCTTATATCTTTTAATATTTTATTAAGTATTTATTTTAAAATCATAATTTATAGGGGCCGTACAATTTTACCCTTCTACATACGAAGAGTCATCCATCATCATAATTGTCTCCTGTTAGGCCCCAGACCTTCGTCTTCTCGTGTCCATGGTTTCACCATATTACTCGCACCCTGAAGGTCGCAGTGCTGATCAAAAAGACCTTGGCAATACATCAATTTTACTAAACTTCATTGTTGTTATATCCTTGTCCCACAGCTGCTGAGCACAGAACGGATATCAATATATGCTCTCGACCTTCAAATCACCTTCCTGCTCTTCGAAGCTCTCCGGTCCCACCTCAAATTCCAAATGGAGGCATTCTTCAAAAAAATGATAGAGATCATCTCTACAGACGTCACCAAAGCCAACTACGAACTAAAAGAAATTCAACATTTGTCTCTAGAGAGCTTAGCCCAGATATTCAGAATACCAGGTCTTTGCAATGAGTTATATTTGAACTACGATTGTGACGTCTATTGTATGAATGTTTTTGAAGAAATGACCAAGTTATTATCCAAAAATGTAGTGTCTTCGACGGCTTATAATATTCATTCGTTGTCTCTGGAAGTGCTAATGACGATTATAGAAGCCATAGAGATGAGTAATCCTAAAGAGAGTGAGCCGGAAGTACAAGTTGAAGAGGAGAAAGAGACAAAGGAGAGATGTGGACACGTGTCTTTGGAGTTGGGAGGTTTGGACGATGGTTCCGTGAGTGACGTCACGCACGATATCAGTCAGTACTTCGGGTGCGTGCGGACGGGGCGGCACAAGATCGCTTCGGAGATACCGTCGGAGGCCGAGTTGGATAATATAAGGAATATGAAAAAGGTAGGTTAATCTTAAGACTGACTCTGGCATAAATTAATTTAATAAGAATGTCTTATCATTTGTAGCAAAAAGTGTGTTGTAATATATGATACGGCCATTTTGTTTATATTTACTAAAGCGGTTTTGCCATAAGAGACAGTGTGCTGTCTTATTAGAATGAATAGTGTAAAGCAACAATACGGCTGATCTTACGTTTAAAATTTTATAATTATATTTCGTTATATTTTAGTGTATTTCGAATATATCTGACGTAACTTTTGTAGTAAATTTCATTATATTTTGGACGTCTATCATTCTACCATCAGTGGGTGACGCAAGGCACAGAGCTGTTCAATCAGAAACCAGAGCGCGGCATCGAATACCTACAAGAGCACGGGGTTTTGAAGACCCCTCTAGTGCCAGAAGAGGTCGCCGTGTTCCTGAGAGAGAACCCGGATCTGGACAAGAAGATGATCGGTGAGTAATCGGTGGTCATCTGTGGTAGTAAAAGCAGCTAAGGTTGTTAGATGTTGCGACATCCTTTTCAGATAACCTGCTAAGTAACCTTAACTCTTGCCCTCTTATACATAAGAACAACAGCTAAAGTACCCTAAAACTATTTAATATATTCCACCTTAGTCCTCAGGCAGGGTTGTCAGCGTTGCGTTCTTGATGAATCTTGACTGCGATACAATTTTGAAGACGTCAAAATAAAGTTCAAGTACTGGAAAACTGTAATTTTTAACGAATCCTGAGACGGGGATCATCAAGATCAGTTTGGCCCTTAGGATCGCAGTCCTGAAATAGTCGGCGGGTCTCGGATCCATTTGCCATCGGGTAGCCTGTGTGCTCATTTGCCTTCTCCATTCCATGCAATATTTCTCTCATTCCCAAAAGTTTCCATCAGAATTAAAATTATGGGCAGATGATAAACAAAGTAACCTTTATTCGCATGTTTAGTTTTGGGATCTCAGTGTATTAAGAATCTGGTAATTTAAAATTCTTGTTTTTCGGGAATGAGCGCAATATCGGCTTTACTTGTTATGGTAATAAATTTTGCCACAAATTCTGAATAATGGGTTAATGTTTATCGTTTCCCTAGGCGAGTACATCTGCAAGCGCTCCTCCAGAGACGAAGATGACGGCTACAGCGTGCTAGGCGCTTTCGCGTGCAGTTTCGACTACGCCGGCCTACGTATCGACCAGGCGCTGCGGCTGTATCTAGAGACCTTCCGCCTGCCGGGAGAGGCTCCGCTGATATTCCTCGTTATGGAGCGGTTCGCTGAGCGATGGCATGTTAGTATTAATTATTATGACGACGGCAGCAAAGTACAGTACTACCACAATTGTTACATCGATGTACAGTCACGAGGTTAAATATTTTGGTACCCACCTTAGGTCCAAAGTCAAGCTGACATTCCACAACAATAAGGTTCAGTTTCCTAAAAGTTACTAATGAGTTGATATCTCTAATGACATTGACGCCTTCAAGCATATTTTCTTGAAATGGGTCCCAAATTAACGCTCGTGACCGTACCTGCGCAGTAAGTATTATTTTCGAAGGCGCGAAAACGTTTTAGACATAATGGCAGTGCGTTTGCGCGGGTAAAATCTTCGACGGCTATTGGTCGAATGTTTGGCAGCCATTGCAGCGATCCGTCGACCGCCATTTTATTTAACGGCGTGTCAGTTGTCATTTGAGTTTAGCTGTCATTACATATTCTACCTTACGAGTAACACACAAGATCTGTTTGTCATTGAATTGATGTTTACGTTCGTTTATCTTCGGCATTAGTCAGCACCTGTCTGTGTGCACGAAGATTGCCGACGTACTCGTAACTGATATTTGCGGTTTTACTGAACAGCTTACATTAGGGATCCGTCTGCCGGGAGAGTCTTCACTGATCCTCTTAGTTGTAGAGAAAGAAGTGATAGTAGATTTTTCCAGATTCGGCGTTCTTACATACAATTATCTAACATAAAATTCCTGGCGTTTGTTGCCTTTACAACACGCAACGAATGTAGCTTTTTCCCACAAGTAATTTTGACCTTTATTTAGACATGTAAACAACCTCTCAACAACCAATTTCGCCCACAGTCAACAAACGGCGAACCATTCGCCAATACGGACGCGGCGTTCCGTCTCGCGTACGCCGTGATCATGCTCAACATGGACCAGCACAACCACAACGCGAAGAAACTGAACGTGCCCATGACGGTCGAGGACTTCGTCAAGAACCTGCGAGGATGCAACGGGTCGGGCGACTTTGATCAAGCCATGCTGGAAGCGATCTTTCATTCTATCAAGTAAGTGAAGATCACTTTCCTTTTTTACACTGATATGTACAGGTGCGGTTTTTTGGTAGATATAATACTTATGTGTTTCTTGATTTTGAATGGTATCGATAGTAAACAAAATATGTATATTGTACAGTGAACCAATTTCATTTATACACCAATATGTAACTATGTCAAAGTGACGATATAATTTGTTTCTTAAGAAATCTCGTATGATTTGTGTGGCGTATGAGTCAAATTGGTCGATTATAATACAGAATTTGTGAAGTAACATTCCCTCTATAGCAAGGTTTGTACTTTACTAGCATGCATTGGTTGAATTTTTTGACCCCTAAACTAGGTTAAAACTTCTGTCTTACGGACATTAAGAGATTAAAAATTGATCGCAAATTATGAAAACTACTTTTCCTACTCCTGTACTTTTATCTGTCATTTATATAGTCACGAACACTAATATAAGAACATACATAATATGCCCGCAGAATAATCCAGAGAAAAGTCTATCTTGTCTATGCCCCAAAACAGCACTTGTGCGTTTTTGAGATAAAACGATACGGCCAGCTGCCAAAGCTTAGCGTTGCACAATCGATTTAATCATATTTTAACGATTGTGAAATAGGGACTATAAATCACCTAATGTTTTGAGAAATGATTTCAGTTACCTGATTGGTCGATTTTAAAATAGCTGTATTCTGGTTGGTTGATACGAAATACAAAGTTTTTTTAAAAGATTTAAATTAGTTAAAGAGAAACACGTACCTAAAAGAACCTATCGTTTCGTTTGACAGTCGATGTGTATTGTGATTGGTGGATTTAATTTGGTGAAGTATTCTGATTGGTCAAATTAAAATGTTTTGGAATTGTAAATAATTATATTTTCCATTCCGTCAATTTAAAAACAAAGTAAACCATAGACACATATTTTGTCATTTTCTTGTTTCCCGCTCGTTTGTTGTTCTTTACTTCGTTCGTTCGTTTGTAAGTTTTTTCGCTTAGTTTTGCATTTCATTTGAAACCTAGTCGTAGAAAAAGTATTGTATGCAACGGTGTATAACTAAGTCAAAAAACACTCGTGGCGCTTACCTTTACGATGTTCGCCTTCGGCTCACATCGTAACACACGCCACTCATATTTTTTGACCTCTCTTATACAACTATTGCATAAACTACTATAAAAAGTTATATATTTATGGCTTATGTGCAATACAAGATATAACATTTCTGACAATTTAACCCATTATAGGCTAGCGGTCTCTTTTGAGACCCTATGTCGTGTTTGAACGAGTGCGTTATTGTTCTATACGTTAGAATTCGAAATAATAAACCTATCAATAGGTATGTGTGTTCTTAATCTCCTTCAAATGGTTCTTACAAGTACAATTTAACAATGCTGAAAAGCATTTCCTTGCAGCTCTATTAATTTATAAAACAGAAGAATCTACCATTAGGTCGTGACCACAGACTGTGCGTTCAGCGCGCAGTGGATGGCAAATGTCTTTGGCGCTGGCCCTGTTTTCTCGCTTCAGCGAATGTTGTGTCTAAGTTTTCAGAAATGGGCAGAGCTACGTTGAATTGGAAATCAGATTCGATAAAAGTGCACACAAGCTGTTGATTGCTGTTTACGTTCAGGACCTGTTAGTTTATACTTGTGTTCCCCCAGGAACGAAGAGATGGTGATGCCCGCGGAGCGGGTGGGGCCGGTGCGCGACGCGTACCTGTGGCGCGTGCTGCAGCGGCGCGGCAACACGCCCGCCGGCCGCTACCGCCGCGGACACACCGCGCGCCTGCTGCCCGTCGCCGCGCCGCCGCAGGCAAGTGTGCCACTCACCCACACACCCACTTTATGTTGATACGTTTGCTTAAAATCGGGCAAAGTACAAGTCTAACACATTCTCAATTCTTTGATTTATATTGAATAGTAACACAATAACATTCAAATTAGTGGCTGTATATGGGTCTATATTGTCTGTCATCATTATTTTCAGTCCTAATGTGTTTTGTGTTAGGTCATGATTATCGCCAGTCAACGAATTTTATAAGAAACTGTTACTTTTCAGGATTTCTATGAATCGATCCTAACCTAACCAAGGGTTATCTAAGCGTTAGTTATTTAAGAAATTCTTAAAATATTAACGAATCCAGCGATATTTAAATTATGACTAATCTAAATGTAAACAAAGACATTATGCCCGACAAATAATTATGGGGACAACGGTTATTTATTTGGATATTTTCGTGGTTAATGGAAACATCGTCGGAGGTTTAACTACCATAGGATTTAAAGATTGCAAAGAAGCGAGTTTAAAACCCGACGGCTTTAATTATTGTTGAGTTTTCATAATTTAAGTAACATTCCACAAACCGAATCGGAAAAGTCACGTGGAAATTGACGCAGTAAAGTAAACGTGATGCAATTGGTCTACTATTCATCTAACCGGTCATAAGACTCATAAGTTACTCAATACAAGCAAATTCGAAAGACTAGAAAAAGCGCTAGGACGATGATAATAATCTAAAACCTTGTTTAACAGATAACAGCGCTGTCCGCTGCCTTCGAGCGCTCAGCGCCTCCGACCGCGGAAGACGTGACCACCAACAACCTGCAGAACACCGCGATCCTGGCGCTGGCCGGCATCGAGCGCTGCGCGGCGCTGCTGTCGCGGCTGCCGCCCGTGCCGCCGACGCTCACCGTGGACACGCTGCTGCTCACGCTGTGCAAGTTCACCGGGCTGCTGCCGCCGCAGCCGCAGCCGCTGCATTACGTTGCTATAGGTAACTAAAACTGATACTACTGGCCCTATCCCACAAAAGTTAACAATTACAATTTACAAGTGACAAGTTACAACTCTGTAAATATTACAAGCTTCCGTACCACAAAATATTTAAGCGACATAATTGTAGCATATTTTTTTCACAAATATGTAAAATTCTATTACAATTCCGCAATTCTACAAATCCAGCGTATCACAAATAAATTCATACGTCAAAATGAATAGAGTTTTTTTTACAAATTTGTAAATTGTAGTGCCGATCCCACAATTAACGTATCATGAAAATTACATAGGACAAGTGGTTTTCCAGAAAAACCTACAAATTTTTAAGGGACAATTGTAACATTAAGAATCGTGGTACATTTAATTGTATTAAAATAAGAACAAATTTGTATAATTGTAGCTACAAGTTGCCATTTTTCAAAACGTATGTCAACGGGAATTTACATATGTACATTTTAATTCATTCTCAGTCATTGGTTTTATTCTCTGAAAATGTTCAGTTCGAGCAAAAGTAGTAGTGACGAAGAATTGGTGATTAGACAGCCTAGGGCATACAAAGAACGCATAAATCTTACTTATTATGTAACGGATTTCACGTTCGTACAAAGATTTAGAGTGAGTAAATCTACAGTACAATTTTTACTTGAAACTATTGGAGCAAATCTCAAACATGCTACGAGAAGAAGCCGAGCTCTCGACCCAGAACAACAGCTGCTAGCCGTTTTACGATGGTTGGGTTCAGGCTCTCAATATCATGTAACGGGCGACGCACATGGTATGTCTAAAATGACATTATGTCGCTCTGTTCGAACTGTATGCACGCTGATAGTGGAAAAATTGCTTGGAAGTGAAGTAAGATGGCCGTCAAATGCACACTCAATTCCACAAGACTTTATTGCAGCATCGCGTGTTAATTTTCCAAGGGTCGCGGGTATTATTGACGGATCGTTGATACCTATTGATGCCCCATATCAAAATGAACCTGCCTATGTTGATAGACACGGAAATCATTCAATTAATATGATGGTGGTGTGTGACTCCAATTTAGAATTTTATTATGTGAGTGCCCGATGGCCCGGTTCTGTACACGACTCCCGGGTTTTAAGGTGCTCATCATTATCGCAGCAATGGGATGGGGGATGGAGGCCCTTCCCTAATGCTATAATTTTAGGAGATAGCGGTTATAGCTTAAAAAAATGGTTGCTAACCCCGAATATACCAGTGAGGGTACCCAGAAACGTCGCATTGGAAAGATTTTTAAGATCTTTTAAATCTATGCGTCGGATGGTCGAAAATGCACTTGGCATATTAAAGGAGAAGTTTCCTTGTCTTAACCATTTAAGACTACAACCTAGGAAGGCAAGTATGGTTATTTTAAGTTGTGTAATATTGCACAACATAGAAAAACGTTTGGGCTTAAACAATCATTATACTCCGGTGATGGAGGAGGTGGATACCCAAGACAATAATGAAGATGAAAATGGCTATGGCAGCGAAGATAATGATATCGAAGCAATTGATGTCCTGCTTTCTGTAATTGAACACTTTAATTAATTCATACTTAAAAATAATAAACATACGTGTGACAGTTTTATTTATTTTATTTTTATTTTTATTTTAGATTGCAAATCCATTGTATTTATAATTAATTATAGTTGCGACAACAATGCTAAATCCCTTGAAAAAAGGCACGACATTTATTTTGACGGAGAAGACAAATGACATATATATGTCGTATATCGTGGGATGATGTAAAAGCGAAAGCTGAGTAAGGATTAAAGCAGATAGATGAATGGCTAAATAATAATATACTAACGCTCAATACAGATAAATCAAATTTTATTTGCTTTGGTATCTATAATGACTCCCAACCAAATGAGGACTACACCATAAAAATTCATAGCTGCAGCAATACATCTAGCATAGGAAACTGTACCTGTCCCGTTATCAAGAAGGTGGCACACACAAAATATCTGGGTGTCCTTGTAGACCAGCGCCTCTCCTGGTATCCGCACCTCGAACACGTTTCCCTAAGACTAAGAAAATTGACCTGGATCTTCAAAACATTAAGAGATGTGGTGCCCAGAACACGCGCTGAGTCAAATAGCTCTGATAGGGATCTCTTAAAGGATGTCTATATATCCTTAGTTCAGTCTGTGCTGATATACTGCATACCTATCTGGGGCGGAGCAGCTAAAACAAAATATCTACAGATAGAACGCGCACAACGAGGCTTAATTAAAGTCATGCACTTTAAAAAGCGTAGATTCTCCACAGAAAGACTGTACAGTTTGTCCAAACTCCTCACCGTTAGGCAGCTGTATATTAACTATACGGTTTTAAAAGTACATAAGACCCTACCTTATGATTCACGCATTGAAAATAGAAGAAGAAAAGATATTGTTATAAAAGCTTCCAAGACCAAGACCATATTTGCAAGCAGACAATTTCCCAAACTGTCCAGTCATCTTTATAATAGGATAAATAATCACTTAGATATTTATAGAAACAATTAGCCATGCTAACTTTTTAAATATGTATGGAAATCTCAAAACCATTTCGAGAAACAAGCTTTCGGTACAGTTTCTGTATATCAGATTTAAAAAAAAGTCTCACATTATTAAGATATTCGTTGAAATGTTTCGACCTTCAAATGACCTTTCTGTGAGTTATCAAACGAATAATGGATATGATTCCATTGCCATATTTAAAAAAAAACCGACTGACGTCTGTCTAGTCTATATCAAACACAAATTTGACATTGACGTGTCGTTTCTTTTCGTAAATTGTTTGTTTATTATAATTAATAAATGCAATCTATTTTATACGAGTACTCAATGGAAAATACTTTATTGTTAAACCATTGTGTAAAAGTAATGTGTTTGTTTTAAACAGGTACATACGAGTACATTTAAATGATCTTCACAACAAAACTGCAAATAGTTCTTGAAGTATTTTTGCTTCACTTCACGACACCATTCCTCTCGCCGTCGTTCCGGGATTGGTACGACTACGAATAACAAATCCGGGTTATCCCTGCTGTTATTCGGACATAAAGGGACGAAACACTTGTGGCCTTCCATTTCAAACAAGTTCAGATAGTGATTTAAATTTTTTTTGAGCCCGTCCTCGTTGACGTTGACACCTTGATGTTGACTTTACCATAGACTTTACTGTAATTTCTTTTATGCAGGCGAAGACTACATTATCCATTATGCGTTTGATGACGTCACGTCAGCAATAATTTAATATATTTTTTTAATGTAGATAGGATTAATTAAAAACAAAAATACCGAAATCACTTTCTTAAAATAGTCTATATTTATTAAATAAATTATAAAAACCATACAACAAAAATATGAAGCATGGCCAATTATCATCACTGTAAAATGATCATACCAAAATGGCTTCAAACAAAAAATTATAATGAGACTGAGCGACTATTAGTACAGTGACAAAACACACCCACACATACACACAATTCACACACACATATAGACACTCACTCACACTCGCACGCACACATGCACACACACACGCGCACAAACACGCGCACACCCACACATACACGGTGAGTCAGGCCATATTTTATTTTATTTTATTTTATTAGTGCTAAGTTAAGTACCTATCATTTATGTTGATTTTTGGAAGAGCGAGGCGTCCCAACACAGACTTTTTAAGTCTAAAGGGAGGCCTCAGCAACTGTAATTTTATAAACTGGCTAAGTGATAATAAATAAATTTTGATTTTGATATGTCAATCAAAACGGGACATAAAAGAGATACTTAAAACTCTTTAGACGATTGGCAGCTGACAAATTTGTACAAATACTGATCTACAAACCGTACAATTATGTAAATTTTCGAGACATACCCACTGCGTTTTGTGTTACGCTGTTACAAACGCTAATAATTTGTAGATTGTCAACTTGTAACTCTGATATATTTGTAATTTTGGTGATACGATTTTTTATCTACAATTTAACAATTTTGTGGAATTGTACACTTGTAAACTTTTGTGGGATAGGGCCCTGGACTTGTTGGTACAGAATTATCAACAAGTTTTTAGAGTTGTTGGTAATTCTGTAGCTCTGCCTACCCCACTCTGGGAATAAAGGCGTGAGATTATATATGTATGTATGTATGTATGTATGTAGGTAACTAAAGCCCGTATTAATACCCTCATCTTAGCTGAGGTGCTCGTCACAAGATACGTAAAGCGATAGAAAACTGTCATTTTGAGATGATCATCATTACTCGTTCGAGATTGGGGTCTAGTGTGATCGGCACTTGTATTTAATACCTGGAAGACCGAGCATAGCTGGGGTTGAAAACTTATTTTCCCGAAGATGACAACTTGACGGTTTGATTTTTCTCCCCCTTTATTGCAAAGGACGATGGGCGAAAATGTCCCCACACACCAACAGAATCATGTGCCAGTTTATAGATCTTGGTAACATGATGTATATTTACTATGGCGACGATCGCCATATTTATGGGGTTTTCTTGAAAAATCATAACCGTATCGTATGGAATTTGTTTGAAAATGAACACATTCTTGCCTTGCTTGGCTCTTTAAAGTTTTTTTTTCATACAATAATTCCTATCGATTTTGCTACTATAATAGGTATTTGCATATGTATCCCGTGACTGTTGGAGGGTGGGGACGGGGTCGATACAAAATTACCCATCACCCTTTCATCGAAATTGTTGGTGTTTGTTTACAATCATCTCAACCGACGGCAGCTACTAAACTGATAGAAATGTTGACAGTACCGCGGTTTTTTATTACTTTGACTACGGAGGAATGGTATTTTTTTGTAACAAATCACACTGCGTCTGCCTTCGCGCAGCGACTTTTTGATCGGCTTTTGTCTTTTTTATTAAACCTATGATTAATATTGAATGCGACAGCGAAAAGCTCGTCACCTTGACCTCAATTATACAGCATGTTGCTTTTCCTCCCTAACAGGTGTAACCCTAGGTCAATCCACAAAGGCACAACTAGCGCTGCAGGGCGCCTGCACGGTGGCGGCGCGGCACGCGGACTGCGTGCGCGACGCCTGGCGACATCTACTTGAGATAGTACACACGCTGTACCTGGGCCGGCTTCTACCTGCCGTAAGTATAGCGTCTTCAATCCATGAGCTCGCACCCCACTAGTTACTTTTAGCATTCACTTGAATCTCTTGATTCGTGAATTTAAAACACTAGTTTGAAAACTGGGAAAGAATATTGGCTTTGACATGTAATCGTATTGTCAACGTTACGATGGTTGTTTTTTACTCGACAGTAATGGCGGCCAATTGAAAAATAATACAATAACAGGTCAAATGCAATATAGTTTTACCCAGTAGAGGATGAGAATGGAACACAAACATAAACAATAAAGTAAATTTTAATTATTTTTTATACCGTCAGAAACTTTTTTCTTTTAATGTATTGTATATTTAGCTATGTTACCTGACTTAAAACATCGAAAATAAAGGGTAGTATTTAAATGAGCATCAAAAACTAACCTAACCTAACCTACAATAAACTAAGTAGGCAAATAAATTAGTAACCACCAGTCGTCGTGTTATTTCCCAACAATTAATCTACTCCTGGGTTGCTGCAGTGCCTGGTGGAAGCCGAAGACTACCTTTCTCCCACCGGTACAGTCTCCCTACTCCGCGACGTGAGCCGCGGCTCGGAGGCCGGCCTGCTCTCAAGCCTCTACTCATACATCGCTCTCGGAGAAACAGGTCAGCTAAATAATTATGCTTTATTTATTTTAACAACGTTAAAAATCGGCCTGTATTTCAACACTTTCGGCGGCAACAGTCGTTGACATAGACAGTAGTTTTTATCATTTAACCTATTGACAATGGTCTCTGATTTTGGTCACGAATATAAACCTATATTAGAAGTATATTTAAAACCTTCACTCGCCAATGACTGTTGGAAATGTGTGAAAGTCAACCTTTCTGGTACCTACTAACAACGCTCATTTATTTTTCATCATGACTTAATTTTATGACCTGACTTCAACTTTCACAACGCCGTTAAGAGACGTTTTGGGGTGTTCGTTCAAGAAGCATCTGGTTTTTTATCCTCATTTACAAGCGAATTGAATGTGTGTTATTTTTCGCAGGCATGCGAGCTCCTACGCCTCACGAGAAGGTTCTGATCGACGCGGCGATGGAGTGCGTGGCCAAGTGCAACCTGCCCGGCCTGCTCATCGGCGAGACCAAGTTTCTACAGCTAGAGAGTTTGCAGGCGAGTAAATCTCAAAAAACACATACAAAAATGATAAAGTCTGTATTTAACTCTTAGCGCGGTATATTGAATCCGAAGCGAAGCAAATAATTCTAAAGAAGTATTCTGAGCGCGAGGGAGTCTTAAACGAAAATAATTTTGCAAACGAGTAACACATACTGCTTTAATCAATCAATATTTTTTTAATTATTTCGTAATGAAAGTAGACGTTGCCCAAAATGTATGTGTGATTGTTTGGGGCACGCTCTCCAGAGGGAGCCCGGCCTTTTGCCCGGCTGTGGGATAGAAGCACAGGCTGATTAATGAGAAGAAGACTATTATTTTTTCCAAAACCACGTTACCAAGGTTGGAGCATACTCCAAATTAACTAAAAAAATTCATCCTTCACAGGAATTAGTCCGCGCCATGGTGACAGTGGGCGCGCCGCCGGATGCAGACGCGTTGCAGGCAAACCCACAGGCTGAAGATGTGGCTGTCTTCTTCCTTGAGCTGTTAGGCGAGACTCTTATACAGAATAGGTGGGTACCTTGTTACTTTAGGTTCCGTGTAATTCTTTAAACGAATGGGTATGCGTACGGTTGGATACAAAAAATAGCACTTTATGTCATTAAAATAAGCGATGGTGTGGTAAATCTTATAAACTAATTAGTTTTAGTTGCTACGTTGTAATTTGTCAGTTACTGTATAGGTGTGTTTATTGACGCGTAGCTTATTCAACATGACATATTTTTGTGTAATGCTGAAAACTATCCACAGACTCAGAAATCAGCAAGAATGGATAGTATGCCGCGCATCTCGCTTCATTTGGGTCAGCTAACGCTAAATATACCCCATGTCATACCGGGCCTTGTCTAGATATTTTCTAACTTAACTGATACACACGATAAACTTATTCCACCCCAGTTTTTCCGTCGGGGGTTAAACACTAGCACCGTTTAATTCCCCCAGAGACCGCGCCCTGGAGGTGTGGCCGGAAGCGTCGTCCCACTTCACCCGCGTGCTGCAGTGGGCGGCGCGGCGGCCGTCGCCCACGCCGACGCGCGCGCTCACCACGCTGCTGCGCACGTGCGCGCGCCTCATGCGCTCCGAGCTGTGCTGCGCGTGCGCGCTCAGGCATCTGCACACGCTGTTCCAGCTGCCGCACTCCGTGTTCCGTCGGCACTGTATTGTGGTTAGTGGCTGCATGGATAATTAACTGTGGTCGTCTTCTTTAGCGGATAATCTTACAAAAATTCACCTATACTCCCGTCGCTCTAAAAGGACCGTTTTGACAGCTGTCAACGCAGTTCAAAAAATAACCTCAAACACATCATTTGTAATTATTTCGGAACGACGGGAGTATAGTCCCAAACTAAGCTCTAGACTGTACTATAGGCACCAGGTAACGATAATCATGCTTATAAAGAATAATACTTACTGGATACATAGAACACCTTCAACACTCAGGTAAAAATACTTGTGCTCATTTCACAAATATTTGCCTATACCAGGAGTCGAACCTGGGACCGCTAGCGTCGTAGCGTCACACACAGTGCCGTAGGAAAATTTAATCTATTATTGACGAGAGGTCAAGGTCCAACGAGTGTTACATGTCAAAAAACTTCATAAATGGGAAGTGTATAATCACTTACTATCGGTTCAGTTCCGTCTCTTCTTGGTTTTTTATGTCACGAGTAGAGAGGCCGCAAACATTTTTATTTTATTTATATTCTCAGCCTAAGACGCGCCTAAGGCTTTCTCGACAGCGCCTATTTTTATTCAGGATTTGAAAGTCTCATGAGCGCTATGTGTGCTGGAAGTTAAATAATCTGCACGCTGCTACAAAATGAAATTGTAACTATAATGGAACTATAATAGGTGTATCCCTTTTTTTCCAGATATCATGCGGCTTATACGAGCTGGTGAAGACGTCAGCACAAAACGTACACACAGCAGAAGAATGGGATATAGTGTTTTCGTTACTGTGTGCCGCCGGCGCCGGCGCCTGGCCCGCGCACGCCGCGCCCGCTCTCGCTTCTAATACAGGTATTGTTCACTCTCTCCAAACCTGGAAAAAAAAACTCTTGTATTTTTTTTCAGTTGGGTAACATTCAATAATTATTATCCCAAACATCCTTCTTGCCAAGAGTAAATTAAATTTACTTTAATAGAAATATTCAGGGGAAGAACTATAACAAAATATGCTCGAGGCTTGTGTTATGTGTTTCTAGACACAACGCCCTACGACAAATACAAATCGCACGTTTAGAATTATAGTGACATAATTCAACATTTCACCTTTCGACATCGAGTCATAAATTTACTACTATAGAGACCTAACTCGAAATCCAAAATTTGTGAATTAGGTCACTATAATTCCAAATATGCGAAATGTGTCACACGCCAAGCATGTTCGAATGCTATACAAAATGCAACATTATCCATAAAGAAAATGTCTTCTCCTTACCTGTAACAACTATAATTGACAAGATTTCATATTTTCAAGACTTTAATTTTATTCGTTTTATAGATACTGTTTGGAAGGAGAAAGACACTAATAGTTTAAAATTTTCTCTAGAATGAATAATTATTTTATTATTAATTTATTAAGATGTACTTATTCTAAAAGGGCGTAACTTCATTTCTACGACACAATGGACATATTACGTTAGTCCAATCTGTATATAAAAAAGTATCATGGCAACCGATAAAGGGCCACTTGCACGAAAAGTTTAACCCTGGGTTAAGAGACTAACTCGAGTTAAAATGACAGTTATCGTATGAATCTGACGTCTACTAACTCGAGTTAGTGCCTTAACCCAGGGTTAAATTCTGCGTGCAAATGGCCCTAAGTCTCTATCCATCTGTCAATAGTGTCAATGTCTAATTCGAAGTATGACAGCTTTTTTTCTCGTGAAAAAGGCAATGGTATTATATCTATTCAGGCATAGTATTGGTAAAACTCGATATTTTTATTAACTTACTTGTAATTTTGAAAATAAAGAAAAATAAATCTAAATAAATATTTTGCCGTGTTCAGGAGGTAAAACCCTTTCGATTCGTATAGTAATTTGCAGGTGTCACCAAAATGAAATGTTGTCAATTATCGGTGGCATTATAAGTCACAGAATGTCTATGGGTCACAGTTTCCACTTACCATCAGGTGGCCTGTGTGCTCGTTTGTCTACTCTATGCCATAAAAAAAAAAAGGCACGACAGTTCATGACGAATGTATCCGTCACCGAGGTTCAAAAGGTTTACTATATATAGAACATCTAAAACTCAACCTCAAAAGCAAAAAATACTCGTACTAATCACTGCCGTAATACCAAAGAAGGCGGCTATCTCGATAGTAATTGCGTAGCCATTTTAAATCAAATGTGATTACCAATAAAGTATAGAATACTAAGACTACGTCATACAAACATTGCCTAAATGCGTGTATTCAAATTGTTTACTTAACGTATGTTTCGCAGCGTCGAGTCGCTCGGAGGGTTCGGAGGAGGAGGGCGAGCGGCGCCCCACCTCGGCCTCGTCCGACAGCGAGCTGTCGCAGTCGCCGCGCGCGCAGGGCTGGATACTGGTAAGACCTGTCGCCATTCACTATTAAAAACGTTTGTTTTTATAATTTAACATATTTTCAAACATAATTAGTTAAATCATATGAAGTTTATAAAAACATGATTTCAGCAGTTTTTACTATGTAATTGTTAAAGCGTCCCTATTTTACACATTCACCGATGACAAACACTGTGATGACACTATGTGCTGCGACAGACAGTTTTAATATAGCCGCATGCCTTACTTGACTTAATACTTTTTCTATGTAGGTATTATCTAGCCGCGATTAGAAAGGGATTAGAGGTGACAGTTTTACCATATACTTACGTCAAAGTGCATATGAATTGACAGCTATTCCAATCCCAAACTAATCGCGGTTTCATAACATAATAGTTAACTAAACGTCAACAAATGAACATAACTTGGTGTTCTAATGAATATATTAAAATCTTTCAATCAAGACGGACCACATACACTGGTCTGTCTTGATTGGCTAGTAAAATGTTAATGAGATTTGTGACTTTTAATGTCGATATTTTATTTGATTGGATATGGTAGGATTTTGTGCAGGGACGTCCCGTATCCCTTCTTCCCGTGTCAAGTAAATAAGAGCTATCAAAACGTTAACAATACGGAAACAATCAAAAACAAGTTTCACCGTGTACGGTCACGAGAGTTAATTAGGGACCCATTATAAGAAAAATATGCTTTAAGTCGGCAATTAGAGATGTCAAGTTATTTGTACCTTTTAGGTGCGTACATGACTCGATGTATGAATGTGGAAGAAGCGAAAGAAATTTGTCAAGATCATAGCAAATGGAAAGAAGTGGTCTCTGCCTACCCCTCTGGGAAACAGGGGGGTTATTATGACATAGTTATGCAATTCTGTTTACGCTGAGAGAAAAGGACACAGCTATATAACTGCCATAGCTCTGTCCCTTACACTCACCGTAAAATGAACTGCATAGTTATGTCATAATAACCCCCCAGGCGTGATTTAATGTATTTATGTAGGTAAACTCAACCTTACTGTTGTAGAATGTTAGATTGACTTTGGACCCAAGGTGGGTACCAATTTAAATCTCGTGACTGTACATTCTCAGCCCAGGTAACGTGTGTGCACGTATACCTAGCCTGAAAAAAACACATATTTTTCAAAGTACGTAGTTTTTGCGGGTGGTAGGACCTTGTGCAGGGTCCGTCCGGATCGCTACCACCATCTTATCCATTAACCTACCGCCAAACAGCAGTGTTCACATTGTTGTGTTCCGGTTTGGGGATAAGACAGCCGGTGAAATCACTAGCATAGAGGCATTCCATCTTAGTCCTCAGGGTTGGCAACGCATTTGCAGTCTTAGGATTGCATTGCAGTCTTGTGAATGCGAATGTCTATGGGTCACAGTGTCCACTTACCATCAGGTGGCCTGTGTGCTCGTTTGTCTTCTCAAAAAAAAACTTGAACTCCAGGTGAACGAGCCCTCGGACCCTACGGACGCGCCGGAGTGCGAGCCGGTGTTCCTGCCGTACCGGCGCGCGGCGCTGGCGCGCTGCTGCGAGGCGCTGGCGCTCGTGATCCGCGACGTGGCGCACGTCACGCCGCACAACTGCCGCGCCGCCGTGCGCGCCGTGCGCCTGCTCGCCAGCGCCACCAAGCACGCGGGTACACACACTGCCACCACTAAAACCCATACACGTTAATAGAGCCTGGAATGTTCGCGGCAAAACCAAATACTGACGCAATCTAGCTAGCGTTAAAATTTTATCGACATATCGATAGTTGTGTAATAGAAAAAAAAAAACCGGTCTATGAAATAAAAAATATATTTAATAAAACATTTTACGTGAAGTTTGTATAAAATTATAGAGAAACAGATGCAATTTTATGACATTTTATTTGGTTTGTGATAGTGATAAAAGTAGATATACGAGGGCTGCTACTTATGTAACCGGAATAGAAAAAATAAACAAACGTACATGGCTAAATATGGTTTTATTGTTTTTCGAAGTATTCTCCGTGATAATCGATGCACTTTTGCATACGTTGAAACCAATTTATAAAGCACTTTTTCCACTCTGACTGAGGTATCTCCAAAACGTGCTGTCTGAACGCGTCGACGGCATCTTCACGGGTCGAAAATCGTTGACCACGTAATTTATTCTTTACATTTGGAAATAAATAGAAATCATTGGGTGCCAAATCAGGGCTGTAAGGTGGATGACCCGTTAATTCTATATTTTGACCTTCCAAAAATCGAGTCGTTTCACGTGATGTATGACAGCTGGCGTTATCATGGTGCAGAATGATTCTCCGTCGCTGGTTGTTTTTCCGTATTTTTTCAAATACTTCCGGCAAACAAATGGTCGTGTACCACTCCGAATTAACCGTTTTACGATTCTCTAGGGGCACTGTAGCCACATGGCCATTAATACCAAAAAAGCAGGCCACCATTTGCTTCAAGGTGCTTTTT
Source organism: Acleris laterana (assembly GCA_963966035.1). Taxonomy (NCBI): domain Eukaryota; kingdom Metazoa; phylum Arthropoda; class Insecta; order Lepidoptera; family Tortricidae; genus Acleris; species Acleris laterana. The sequence goes on from OZ014451.1 coordinate 8,293,398, forward strand.
GCACGAGTTACTTTCGTAGGGTTCGGCTCATTTTGAAACACCCACACCGTTGATTGTTGTTTAGTTTCGGGATCATACGCATAGATCCAGGATTCGTCACCTGTGTAGATATTATAAACAGCTTTTGAGTCACCACGGTTATATTTTTTCAACATTTCCTTGCACCATTCGACGCGAGCCTCTTTTTGATCCTTAGTTAAGTTGTGCGGGATCCAACGCGAACAAATTTTTTTCACAGCTAAGTGTTCATGTAATATCTTATTAATGCTCGTCATACATATGCCTATAGTCGCCTCTATCTCGCGATACGTAACATGACGGTCATGCATTATAAGTTTTCGCACAGCTTCAATATTTTGTGGTACAACGACCGATTTCGGGCGACCATCCTTAACTTCGTCCCTGAGCATACTACGTCCACGATTGAACTCACTAAACCAGTGATACACAGTAGTTTTGGATGGAGCTTCATCACCAAAAGTCGAAGTTAGTTGATCTATGCACTGTTGTTGCGTTAAACCACGCCGAAAATCGTAATAAATCATAGCACGAATATTTTCACGAGTGAGTTCCATTCTTGCAGCGAGATTAAAATTTAAACCCGCCAAAAACAAAAGACTAGCGTACATAAGAAAAAAAATATATAGCGGCCAGTATTAAAAAAAGTTCAAATTTTACCATGGAGGTCAGATATAGCGTTTAAAAATGTTGGAATCCTGGATTCCGGTTACATAAGTAGCAGCCCTCGTACATACATACATAAACTCACGCCTTTATTCCCAGAGTGGGGTAGGCAGAGCCACAGAATAAAAAATAAAAAAAAAGTAAAAAAGTAAGTAAAGTAGATATGTAATCCTAATCATTAATTTCTCTGTAATCACTAATACCTTCAATGAGCCAGGATAGTCACTTCATTCAAATTTTACCTCTTAGTTACACGACGGGTTTTTTTTTATTACTTAATATAATAAAGTTCGAGTTAAGATTTAGATGGAATAACACATGTCATATAAAATAAACGCAGATAGCGTTCAATGAAATGCTGCTGAACCATGATGTTTTCAGGTCACCTTAAACATTAATTACGTCGGCTAGGTTAGAAATGTAACTGCCTAAAAAAAACTCATGCGGCGAAAAATACCTTCGATGAAATAAAAATGCATAAGAGCGTGTCAGATATTTTTAAACGTAATTTGGCATAATATATTATTGCTGGTGATTGTACACTATACGCACACCTACTTCGGTCTGGTTTCAGCTTAGTCGCCATCTGATATATAATGCCCACTTAAATCACGTAAAGTACAATAAAGTTTGTCCCGCGCGTGATGGCTGATATAATGCAGATATAAAAAATGTATAATCTTCCTACTATTTGATTTATGTTATAGCTAAGAAGCCAAGAAAAACTCGTGAAGGCCGAAAGTCGCGGCCAAGTTCGGCGCGGCGAGACAGCTACGACGAGTCGAGCGAGGAGGAGGACGAAACCCTCGACCAATACCATATGGTCAGTTTACAGGTGAGCTTGCTATTGCAATACGTTTCGATAAATTGGGAATTCATCCAAGATTTAGAAACAAATACTCGCGCTTGTCACACAGGGTCTAGGCAAATCGCGTATTCTTATTATTTACATACATACATAAACTCACGCCTTTATTCCCAGAGTGGGGTAGGCAGAGCTACAGAATTTCCAACAATTTGAGGGTGGTAGGACCTTGTGCAGGGTCCATCCGGATCGCCATCACCATCTTATCCATTAACCTACCGCTAAACAGCAGTGTTCGCATTGTTGTGTTCCGGTTTGGGGATAACACAGCCGGTGAAATGACTAGCATAGAGGCATTCCATCTTAGTCCTCAGGGTTGGCAACGCATTTGCAGTCTTAGGATTGCATTGCAGTCTTGTGAATGCGAATATAGACACGGTTCACAGTTTCCACTTACCATCAGGTGGCCTGTGTGCTCGTTTGTCTTCCCTATGCCATAAAAAAAAAACTACAAAAACTTTTTGATAATTCTGTAACCACATTTTGCACACTTAGGCGAAGATGTTTACCAGTGTATTAGTGACAGGTAAGGTCCGACCGAGATCTCGGTCTCGGCAAATCTCGGCCAAAAATCGTGCCGAGATCTCGGTCTCGGTCTCGGCCCAAAACGGCCGAGATTCTCGGCCGGGGCCGAGACCCCGCGGCAATCGATTTAAATTTTGGCGCGCGGTTTACCGCGGTGGCGCGATCTTTCATTTCGATTTTGATTGGTCGCCCCGCCCGGGCTCGTGTCGAGCGAAGTGACTTTACCGACCGATACACTCAAACAAGTGACAACTCGTTCATTATTTATTTTCGAAAACGCATTGTTGTCGTAACGAGTTAAGAAAATAATTATATTTACGAGACTTTATACTGTGCAAAGCTGTAGTTTAATTCATTATTTTATGTTGATGTTGGTTGTTGTATTTGTTGATGCGTTAATATTTAAAGAAGAAGGCAAGTTAGGTAAGTAAAATTTACTATTTGTTTTTAAATCTGCGGTTCGCATTCTTGAAAAGTTGTTGGCCTTTAATTACAGCAATCCAAGATTTAAAACCAAATATTTGACCGAAAATGAAATAAATGCAGCCAAAATTAAAATATTTGAATTGCTTAATACAAATTTAAATTTGGAATCTCAGGAGACAGAGATCACAGAGATGCAGGGAGCTACTTCAACAAATTTAATGATGAGCTCTCAAGGCAATGACTCTTTGTGGGCAGTTCATGATTCGATAGATTCTGAGGACGAGCCTATGAATATAAGCAGTGACACAAAGGCACTACAGGAATTGGCACTGGACAGCTTTCTTCGAGAACCAAGGCTACAGCGCATTGCTAATATTTTTGAATATTGGCATTCATCGCCATATAAAATCTTACGCCCTGCAGCCAACAAATTCTTGTCAGCACCACCAACAAGTGTTGCCAATAAAACCTTTTTTGTTTCATTATTAACGGGGTTTTTTTTGTTTGTTAAAAAAACGCAAATAAAGAAAAATACCAATTTTTCCGTGTCTCGGTCTCGGTCTCGGTCTCGGCCGAGAATTTATTTTATTCTCGGTCTCGGTCTCGGTCTCGGCCAAGATTAAAAAAGCAGTCTCGGTCGGACCTTAGTGACAGGTTGCAAGCCCATCGCCTAACAGTACTACACGCCTTTATTACCTCAGTCGGGTTTTACGACATCCACGGAAAGATACGGAGTGGCACTATTCTAATCCGGCTACCACACTATTCTTATTATTTTCAATTTAATAATTCTGAATTCGAAACCGATCGGTCTCATTAACCGATCGGTCCGTGTCGGTATAACAAACGTCCTCTATAATAAAGATGTACTTCATTACAGTTGCTGGATCTCATGCACACCCTACACAGTCGGACAGCACAAATTTTCAAATGGTGGCGCGACGAGGCCGACCAAGAGCAAGGTAACGTAATAGTATTAACCCTAAATGCAAATAACATTGATTAATCAATTTACTTTCCCAACCAAGTCCAATTCTTGATTGTGCATGGTCTTGCTGAACTCCGAATCTTTAAACTTTCTTGTCTCCGCTACTTTAGTTATATGCGTACCAATTGTTTTATTTCTCAGGGGCTGTTGATTATGACTTGTGGGAAGTGGCGTGGAGGCCCCTGCTGCAAGGCATCGCAGAATTCTGTACGGATAGACGGAAGCAGGTCAGTACGAATAGGAGGTAGTCTTTATTGAAATTAATAGCAAAGATAGCCGAAATAGATTATTATTCCAGATTTTTATGTAAATTTGGTTATTTACAATAAATATTCATACGAGTGCCGCCGCCGGCAGTGGGGCAGGAGGCAAGCTACCGCTGGTTTATTATAGTTATTGGACTGGCTTCTAGAATTGCTCCGTCCATTCCGCATCATGCGGGTTATATTTTCCTTATAGCTTGGAGAAGGCAAACCAGCGCACAGGCAGGAATGATTGCAATAAATTTTAAGATTGCAATTGCAAACTAAGATCGAATGTCTCTATGATAGTCGCTGGTGTAATTGTGTTCTTTAGTGAAGACCGCGTCATAGTAGACGTAATGGTGGTTGCTCTCCGATCAAATGGCGAAATGAACGATCTAGTTCGGGTGTATTCAGACTAGAGTATTATCAGCGCGTCTGAAACCGCTTTAAGCGACTGAATGCGCAAAGCAGAATTTAAAGCTTTGTGGTGCCCATTCGAAGATGCAGTGGTCCAGCAGTAGTCTGGTGATCATGTCGGTTGGCGGTAGGTTAAGGGTAAGAATATATGTATGTGGCGGTACGCTTGTTGCAGGTGGCCAACAGTGCGATAGCGTACCTGCAGCGCGCGCTGCTGGCGCCCGGGCTGCACGCGCTGGGCGGCGCGCGCTGGGAGGCGTGCTTCGCGCACGTGCTGTTCCCGCTGCTGGAGCGCGTGGCGCCGCCCGCCGCCAGCCGCGCCAACACCATCCTCTGCAAGGTCGGGGCGCCGCTCCACTGGCCCGGGCCGAATCATTCATACATTAACCCCCTTACTTATAAACGTGGAACAAGTTTGGAATAGTTTATGCCATGCTTTGTCCTTATCTGTAATTGAGACATTTGCATCTGACAGAAAGTGACAAAGCATGGCATAAACTATTCCAAGCTTATTCCACGTTTATAAGTAAGGGGGTAAATTTGTAACTGTATCAAAAATACTGAGGATCGTAGTTGCTTATTTAATTCATTATTTTAAAGATCTGCCATGGGTCTATCTTTCACAGCCATCTATTATGTTCCAGGAAACATTCCGCGTTTCTAATTTAAATTTCAAACCACAGAGGAAACGTGGAGGTAGACTCTTCGAGCTTAATTTTCTTCTGTCGTAAGAGAGGTCGAGGGTTAAGCAGCAGGAGAGCAGGACAAAGATAACTATCATAATAATTTAAGACCAACCCGTTTTATTAGTGGGGCGCGCTATTCTTTTTTTTGTTCCGCATTCATAACATCTAGTATAAACTACCATAGCTTCTACTTTAATCTGCTTAATTTAACTTTGTCTGGGTCGCCCTGCCTTTTGCTTTAGAATTCTCCCTTCCATGATATTATTAAGAAATGTTCGTGTTGTATCAAAATTTCGTCCCTGCGTGTGAAAAAGTCGCTGTACATACATAAATAAACTCACGCTTTTATTCCCAGAGTGGGGTAGGCAGAGCTACAGAATTTCCAACAACTATAAAACTTTTTGATAATTCTGTAACCACATTTTGCACACTTAAGCGAAGATGTTTACCAGTGTATTAGTGACAGGTTGCAAGCCCATCGCCTAACAGTACTACACGCCTTTATTACCTTAGTCGCTGTGTTCTTTTCTATAAGGAGCATTTTGAATCGTAGACAGTTTAATCAAACTTCCTCCTCCTCCTCCTCTATACAAAAACATACGCATAGCGACTTTTCCAAGCACATTGACGCAATGTAAGCGTATTCGGCAGGTGTTCTTGCACCACCTGTCGGCGCTGTCGCCGCGCGCGTCGTTCGGCGCGCTGTGGCTGCGCGTGGTGGGCGTGCAGCGCGCGCTCATCGCCACGCGGGACGACCCGCTCACCGAGGCGGCGCGCGAGTCGCTCAAGAACATGATCCTCGTCATGCACTCCGTGCGGGTGGGTACTGCGCCATGTGCACCAGGGGGTCTGGTTGCTGCGTTGATCGCGTGAGAAAGTGGATAATACATCCGTCACTTTCTGACACGTATAAAGTACGACAGTGACGGATGCTTTTGTCGCGATCAACGCAACTATTTTAGCACCGGAAACTTCTATAACAACCTTAATATAATATCGGAGATAATGAAAAAGAAAAATCTACTTATATAAAAATAGTTTTAAGAGGTACTTACATAAAGTCAGGGTCAATAAAATGGCAAACAAGCCTTAAGAAGCCCAGTTTAAAATAGCTTCCTACAAAGTGGTCCTGAACTGGGTCCTAGTTAAAAACGGCATGAGTCGACTTAACTCGTCATAAAAAAAGACATATACATAAACGGAGTGTATTAGACTTAAACCCTGATTCACTTGATCTTCAGGAGACTTATACCCTTTTTCAGTAGGCTCCGCCATTTTTTATTACGCGTTAAGTCGACTTATACCCGTTTTCATTAGGCCCCCAGTGTCCACTTTGACCTATACTTTGGGTAATTTCCTTAGTAGCCAACGTGAACCAGTCTTTATTATTTATTTAGTTTGAACATACAGTCCGTAGGTCGTTAGTAATGTTGTAACTATGTTAGTTAGTTTGATAATAATAAACTCATTTTTTTCTACAGATATTTACCAATACCGAAGGTTATAATGAGCTGTGGTATGTCACATGGGAGAAAATTGGAGAGTTCCTACCTAACCTGAAAGACGAGCTGTTTCCTGAAGGTACGAGAAAGCTTCTTGAAGTGTTTTTTTAAGATTTCATTATTAATAGGCTGTTAATTATATTTATTTATTTTTTACATTTCCAGCGAAAGATGATAAACCTCCGAGCACACAGCCTCTGCCCACCTTTGCCCCGCAACCTTCCGCTTCCCCAACCATCCTACCGGTCGCGCCAACTCTAGTCCAGGCCCCCACCCAGTACGTTCCGCCAACCTTGGTCCCATCTCAACCTTACAGCCAATCACCGACGGTCGCTCAAACGCCGTCGCCAGTAAACATTGGCGCGCCGACATTGGTGGCCCAGCCGCCGACGTTGGTGGCGCCTGTGGCAGTTAGCGGCATGGTGCCCATTAGGAACCAGCTGTACGATCAGCCGGGCCTGACCTCGTCGGTGCTGCTGCAACCTTTAAATGAGGTAGTATAGTCATATACATGATTATTTATAGATAGTTCAATCAATCAATCAATCATTTATTTATTGCATATCACATTACAATTCAAGGTGGAACAAACAGGAATAGGTATACATGTGACACCCTGCAAGGGCGCAGCAACACGAGAGCCTAGTTTTTCATTCATAGACTCGTGATAAATTAGGAGGGGCATTATTAAAATTGCTATGTTTACAACCTTTTTGATTAAACTTAAATCTACTGGCATATTTTGCTGAGCCAGTGTCCGTTTCACCGCCGCGAGGACACACATTTGCGTGCTATACCTGTTTGTTACCTTCTTTGTTTTCTTGAATCATTTGTATATTTGTGTGTCTTATGGTTGGTGAATAAATGTGTTTCTTCTTCTTTTTAACTTTGTGGCATTCTTTAATAGACAAATAAAATAAAATGAGTTAAAATATTTGTGTTTATCATTTTGCAATAACCGGAAAAACGCCATCAATATGATATTAGTAAATAATTAGAGCACCGAGACATTACAAAGTCTTTGAAAAAACAATAAAAAAACGAATTAATTTTAGAAAATATGGAAATAATTTAGGATGTATGTAACCAGCCTTTCCATCGGCGACAGTATCCGTCTTAATGTATCAAAAGATCGTGCGAAATGGGCGACAGGAATGCCGACTACGCTTCAGAAGAGACACGTCGTGTTGACTTTTCGGAGTTGCTTGGTTCTAAATCTTGAGGAAGTAAAATCTTGAGGAAGTAAAATAATTGTACCTGGAGATAATGTCGATTGATATCTTGATATTAAAGTACCTAACTGTTATTGTTGCAGATGGTCTCCACACCGATAGGCATATCGCTGCAGTCCCAGCCGCCCGTGCTGTACCGGGCCCCGGAGCCCGCGCTCGAGCCCGAGCCCGAGCCCGAGCTCGAGCACGGGCCCGCCGAGCACCGAACTACCGTCCTAGACATCCACCTCGTAGACGACGACAACCTCCAACAGAGCGAGCTATACGCAGAATACCTAAACAACCCATATAGCGACTCCAATAAAGAATTCGTCCCTGAAAACGAAATGGAACTCCGCAATCCACTACTCGCGTTAGATAAAAAATCTTTAAGCGCGGACGCGACGCCCATGCACGTTAAAGGCAAAGCTCAATTCGGCTCAACGGACAATGTTAGGCAGGAGAGTGTGTTCAATTTTACTAATTACTTTGGGTCGGTGAATGAGCTGATATCGCCCGGAGCCGAGGTGTTCGACTCTCTTAGTAGAGATGGATAGCTAGACGACCGGGACGTTGGGACCTGGCTGTAAGTAGTCGTGACCTGGGGGTTTGCAATGTCAATTGGGTTCGGTTTCTGTGAGTATAGGGTTCATATTTATTTGTGACGCGTCAACATCATAGTATTTTTTCGATTTCGATGTGTGACCAGGGTTGGTGCGTTGCATAAGGTTTTTTGTTTTTCGTGCGTGCGACTGTTGGAAGTAATTAACTAAATTTGCTCCAAAGGTTTAAAATGACAGAGTGAAGTACGTTTTTTTGTGGAAGATTACTTATATTGCTAGAATCGTCTTGATTCAATTGCTAGAATACGTTGTTATAGCGGCTAGTGCAATATTGTCTAAATGTGGTAAAATGTTGTATCGGCTTTTGTTAAATCTAGTTTTAAGTTAGAAATTTTTAACAAATTTATGCAAATTAATTTCAACGTGTCATAAGTTCATAACATATGCACATTGTGACTTTAGTCCCGTATAAGGAAAAGGTCATTTCGCTAGATCAACAAAAATGTAATAAAGAATTGACTGGCTCTCGGGGCGTCGCGTCGGTCTGCGTCCGATGTTACAGATATCTTCTATTTATTTTACTTTGTACCATGATATTATGTTCTTCCAATTTTGCTCACATGTGTATTGTCTGTAGCTCTGTGTTGTAACCGTGGCGAACCGTGTTAATCGAGGGTGGAACTAAATATAGGGTACTTGTAACTAAGGCCTAGAATAATTCAATGTTTGATTTAATAGTATTTATAACATTCCAGACGCTTTCATCAATTTATTTTTTTATTTATTTATTCTGTTACGATCGTACCTACTAGTAAAACATCTTGAAAATAATAATGTATGTCCTTTATGGGTCTCAGTCCGTGAGGCAAAAATGTTACTGGGTGAATATATTACTCTGTTTTATATTAATTTTGTCAAAAGATGCCCTTTGCAGTTGTTTCCACATTATCACATTTCGAAACTGACCGAGGTGATATGCGAGTTAGACATCCTAGAAGCAAAGCGGTCTTAGCAAAAATATCTTTTGGCAAAACGAATATTTGGCGTAATGTTATGTTTAAACAAGATTTTATCGCCCAAACGGAACGATCTTGTTGGCTATAACATGAGAAAGATAGTATAAACCAACTGCATTTAGGTGGTTTATCACATGCAGTATCATATAATTGTTTCGTGCTTGACTAAACTAACGTGTATCATATACCAGGGTCTATTTTCGGGGTGTAAATTGTAATTAAACGTTTCTTTTTGTATAGAGAGATATATACCTATCGATGTAATATATGTTTAACAATTTATTAATAAAAGTGTTTAACTATTCAGCTGCATTATTTTATTAGTAAATAGTCAGGTCGATTAACCGGAAATTTACTTTTAGTCTGTGCAAGGTCTGCATTAGCAACATTTTCTAGGGAAGGTATAAGATTTTCATCTCACTAGCTCGGAAAGCCCTTCTTGTTTGTTTGATATCTATTGAGAAAATCGCTTTTTATCCACATGTGAAGAAAGAGTTTTGACATTTGAAGGCAGCTTAAGTGATATTTGACAGCTAACATAACGTAAAACGTTAAAGGTGCCGAATTTTTAACATCATAATTAATGAATTGCATCGAATAATAAACACTAAATACAGTATTACATCTTTATTTTAATTCATAAATATCAGCATTCAACATTAACCTTCATTCTTGTTGTAAAAACAGATAAAATGTTCTGAATAAATCGATGTGCGAACAAAACGCATTCGAAATAATAAAAAAAAGAAGTTAAAACTTTTCAATTAATCCGTCAACGTAAAATATTCGCATGTTTTTTTAGTTTGTTTTGTTATTAAAAATGAGTGATTCGATTGACGAAGACGTATATTAACACCTGTGGAATTACGGGTAGCAAAATAGATAGTACAAACGCTTTTCTTATTTACCTCGCTGTAGAGAGGTGAAAAGTTTTGTGTTATACACGGGTGAAAAGTTATTTTACGTCTCGTGTGTTCGCTTCGCTCGTGTTTCAAATGAACACTCGTAGGTAAAATACAACTTTCCCCCCTTGTATAACAAATAACTAACACCAATCAGTGACGATGCACGGTTGCATGAATGCACAGTCAAGGAAAATGATTCCTGGACCATTTTGGACTATATCAAAGTGTGTAAATAAAATCATAAGAAGTTTGTAACGTTTTGATAGATTACGTTACTATGACATAGTCCAAAATGGTCCAGGAATAATTTTCCTTGACTGTAGGTTAAATTATGTAGTGGGGTGAGCTACCGCAGTTTGAACGTAGGCACTATGTATTTACTTAATACAATTCGTGGCACCTCTGTTGAATCTAGTGGGTGGTATTCCACCTGTGCAATATCTTTGTCCAATGTGCATTTGATGAAATAAATTGTGTGACTTCATCAAAATTACTAAAAACACCGACATTTGATCAAATTATTCAAAATGGCTACGTAAATACATAGTACTTATAAAAGGGTGGTATTCCAGCCGTCAAATATCTTTGTCCAATGTGAATTTTAAAGGCATTTGTAGAAATACCCACATTTGATCAAATATTACGAATGATATTTTAATAAATAGTATTAAAACTTGAACCAAGATATTGAACGTGCTTATTTTTTCTCTGAAGATCCTAGTATCAATCTTTGTGATATCTGGGGGATTATTGTGACATGAATTTGCAGTTCATTTTACGGTGAGTGTAAAGGACGGAGCTATACAAGTTACGTAAAATGAATTGCACAGATACCTCATAATAACCCCACTGAACATGTTTTTTATAGGTTGATGTCAAAAGGTGGATAAAAAAACAAAGGGTTTGTATCAAAAATCAACAGTATAATATAATATTTACATTATTTACAGTTTTAAGTATATCATCGAGAGCGCCTTCACAGAAGGCATATAGAGGCACTTTAAAAGTCTTAACACAAACAGTCTTCGAGACACACTTAAACTCTAGACACGTGTAATGGTCTCTTATAATAGGGGTGGTGAGGTCTGAGTAGAGGGGGGGAGTAGCAGGGGACCTTGCGAGGAGGACAGAGGGCTTTTCTCCACACGAAAGCCGATTTCCTGGACCAGGCCCAGGCGCCCGCCGCAATGCCGCACGCGAGCCACAGGCAAATGGTTAGACCATTGGAACCAGCTGTCTCTTCAGGGTTCCCGGCCTCTAGGGCCGCGAGCAGTGCCAGCCCCGTCTGCGTGTCTCTCATCCGAGCCTCGTACACTCGCACCGCGGTCCCACATGCCGCGAGGATCAGGTAGAGGACGCCGCAAGCGGCCGCCCGTGCCGCTAGCCTGCCGACACGTTTCGCGCCGCGCGAGTCTAGAGCTCGTCGCACCCTCATGATGCCCGGGCATGCGCCGATCGCTAGAGCTATGGAGGTCACTAGCAGTGCGCCTCTCGGGACTCCGATCAAAGCAGCAGCTGCAGTGTCAGATATGCCGCAGGTACCAGTCAGTTCGTCGGCTGTGACTCTTCGCAGCGCGAGCGCGGCGGCCGTCCAGGCGCCGGCCCAGCCCCACGCGACGGCGTGAAGATACGCTGCCGCTCGCTCCAATGCTTCTGTGGACCACTCGCTGGCTGCCGTCAGGTACCACGCAACGCACGCGTTCGCGAACCACGCGTCCGCCGCTAATGTGAAGTAGTACGTCAGCGAAAAGAAGGCCACGCATATGGTGGAGGCGAGCCCGTCGACGGCGAGCGTCGTGCCAGCGCAAGACACAATCTTCGCGCCGAGCCAGCCACGAGCTACATACGCCAACGCTATGATGGCGTGGCACGCTGCCATCCATACCACCGGCCGCTCCGGGTAACGGTACCGCGACGGCTCAGCGCAGAACGTCAGCAATGCAAACGAAGTAGATAGAAGCGAGAACCAAGCGAGCGTGGTCATCCATATTTCAGCGTTTCTTTTATCGGTCTGGCTAAATCGAGCCGGCTGACCGCAAGCCGGCCAGCACTCCCCCGTGGGCGCGCGGGTGTGCGCGGGAGGACAGCCGTGTTCTCTAAGCTCGTGCTCGTGGAAAGGCCACCTAGGAGGCGGCGGTGGTTCAGGTTCTGATTCGCTCGCGTTCGGCGGCCGCATGCACAAACGTCGGTCCGCTCTCAGAGGGAACGCGGTGCAATCTATAGCGAGGTCGGGCGACAGCAGTTTGAGCTGTTCGCGGCAGTCGGCGGCGACGGTCTCGCAGAGCGCGCGGCAGGCGCTGACGGAGCCGGACACCTGCTCGGAGCAGAGCGGCGCGAAGGCTGAGCATAGCAGGAAGCGCGCGTGCAACGAGCACCCGCTCGACAGAATGCTGGCGTACGACGTCATCTGCAACAACAGAAATATAACATAAGTTTCGTAAAACTCAACACTTTCCAAGATAACCGTCATATAAAATATACTACGCAATTTCGTTGGCATGTCCATTTAAAAAAGGACTTGTTTCGTGGAATATCTGTTAATGTTGATTGTTAGTTAGTTAGTCGAACTGTAAATTAAGACAGACACATACGAGTATGTGAGTAGTCGATATGTATGTAGGTATGCCCAATCGAATAGCCGGAAATAAATAACTACTTATTGTTTACGAGTATAGTAACTACGAGTATCATTTAGGAATTCGCCAAAAACCCTACTTGTGTAAGTTTACCGTAGCGTAGTGTATAATATCTCAAGTAAAGTTCCAAGTTAAGTGACAGAAACGTACTGAAATCCGGAATAATTATGCTTTGTCCAGTTAATTCAGTTCTATGCGAAATTAAATCCAAGTCAATCTATCGCGATTGGGCAGAGTTTTATTTTCATCAGCCCGTTCCCATGCCGCGATCACGCAAAAACGGTGACGAGACAAAGGCAAGGTCGCAGCCTCTTTGTCAGGACGGATGTCGGAATTAAGGGGCTTGCGCGCTTGTTTTTTTGCGTAGAAGGGTAGTTAGGACTGGGCTCGTGTTACCGGTTTTGGCAGTTTATGTTGTGAACCCAAATTGAATCACATTCAATTTATTCGTTAATTAAGTAACCGTAAAGCTAAGACCAAATGGTTGTTTAATTCATTAAAGTTAAATAATAAAACTTTAATGGACGGAAAGTTTTCTGCATTGGACAAGTTCAAGTAAATCTTACCAAAAGAGCTTGTTATTTTTTAAATAAACAATATCAGAGAACTATCTTATACAAATTTACTTAGTCCCAAACTAAGCTTTTGGTTTGTACCTACTTACAATTAATACCTACATACTTAAAGCCAATTTTTTTGTACTTAGAACCCTATCACTTTTTAAAAATAACGTTATTTATTATTCCATTAGTGACGTAATCCCGTTCTCAAAAGAAAATGTTTGTTGGGGTTTAAGTTTTTACACTTCTGCCACTCAAGATCGCGGATTCAATAAACCCTAAATCTCCTAAAATACTTTGAGACCTTAATAAAAACATACATGGCGTTTTTTGGCAGACGCCGGCGGCGGTTCAAGGAGTTTTTCAATGGTGAAGCATTGTTAATTGTCCGGCCGACGTGCAAAAACGTTTCACGGAACCTCGATTTGGAGGCAATTAGAGATGCTTCTGTGAGAAAAGAAATGCATGGTTCGGTGCACTAGACATTTTGGGTATGCCATTGGGACGGATACCATTAAATTTGAAGGAATTTTACAGAACCGTCTCCCTTCCTTGCAAGTGGTTTACATACAAGGTGCATTAGTTGGCATTTTGTGAAACTTAACATTATTAGTTAGCTGAATCAACCCTGTTACGAAATTTGATCAGCAATCAACAATGACGAAGGACAATCAAACAGACAAACAATATCGAAGCGGCCAAAGTCTCGAAAATATTAATGTCCTGACGAACACTTAGTAAAAGTCAACATTATGTGCATCGGTAGGAAGGTAGGTAGAACCGCATTTTTTTTAAACTTTTAATATTACTTTTTCCTATCACATGTCTGCCTGTACAATACAAGATCATATCTCAACACGGAAGCAAAGAACAACAATAGGATCCTATCGATACGCCCAATATCGAGGGTACAATAAACTTAAAAAAAAACAGATTTAGTTTTAATTCTTTGAGTTCGGCCAGTATACCGTATTGTTAGAATATCTGCGTTTAATCCCATTAGCCCATGACGCACCGTGTGCTTAAAAAATCTGTACCAATAATGAACTGGGGCGCTGAATGAGCGACTCACTCGAAGCATGCTACTTTTTACAAACACTTACGGGGACAAAGCAAAACAGAACGTTTGCCCGAGGTTTCGGATGGCGGGCGCTTAAGATGTTTCTGTTAAGGAGTAACGCTTCTTCACTTTGTGTTTTAGTAGACATCAATTTAAGGTAGGCTTTAACTATTTAGGTAGGTACATACACGTACTTAAATGCTTTTTCTTTTTTTGAGTGGTCTGAAATAGTCAACAACTTTCAGAGTTTATGGCATGTTAAAGTAAAAGACTACAACGTGTAAACGCGTGATCGATATAGGTACTTACTTATATTTTTAGAGACACTCCAAGAATTCGGAAGCATTTATGATGATCACATCTTGTACTCAAGTAAATAATGATTAACAACTATTTACAGTTAAGATCTGCCAACGTTAAAATTAAATATTGTTTGCAAGGAATATAAATTAAAGCATGAAACTACGTATAAACTGAAACAAAAGCCTATTGTCGTTCGCCGCCAAAGGTTGAGGTTCCATTACAGTAACACGATACATAAAATAACTCACTCAAAGCGCTATTTGATCCATTAATTCCAAGAATAAACATACTGCCCCTTAACAAACTTTGGCTCCAACATTCACCCGAGTGCTTTCGGATGTTTTGGATCACATACAAGGGTGCCCATTGATACTATACAATGAAAACTGAATCTTATTGTATTGGAATAAAGATTGTAGGTTTTTTAGAGCGGTTTTAAAATTGAGTACCTTCTCATTGCCCGGTTTGTTTACTTTATCTAATCCATTGGGTTGGTTCGGAGTATTTTTTTGCTTGAATAAACACTACGGTTAAGTGTGGAGTGATCGTCAAGACTGGTACCTACTAAGGTTATTCAATTGTTTATAGATATATAACTGACAGCCACTCTATAATTTCTCAGTCTTTATGAAAATATGAATAGTTAAAGATATTTTTTCACGTTAGACCTAAGACTAAGACCTATGAACCTATCCTCGGTTACTATACTTGTTTACTAAGTAGTGAAGAAAGTGACAGTCTCAGTGCTAACTATTTTATGCCTGGGGTGCCCCAAGATTTGGTGTCGCATTTAAAAGTAATTTATTAGACAGATTCAATATTTCTGAAATTATAGCCTTCATCTCATTCTCTTCATCTGTTTGAATAACTTCAAAACAATTCTCAAGCTTGTAAATAGGCATAGTAATCATTTATCAAATTTATGACCCTCGGCAACAAAGGCAGTCCACGCGGTGACAAAAAAATAATTACCGAAGCGAGCCGAAAATAGCCGAGCGCGGCCGAACGCTGCGCCGGCGATGCTTTGATCTGCGCACTTGGGTAGGGTTGCTTAGCATTGGATAGGTAATATATTTATTAATTAACAAAACTAAATTACTTTTTGATGTGGAGGACGTAGAGTTACTTTCAAATAGATGGGTATGGCAAATGCCACCTTATAAACAAGGACACACTTCTGAATTATGAGACTTAAACACAGATCTTCCGATCAGATCCGTGGAGAACTCATCATAAACCAACAAGACCATTTTAGGGCACTTTGGCTGATTTCGTTCGTCATTTATTTTAGTTTGGTATCAATAAGTACATAATTATAGTAATCAACAAATCAAATAAATTGAATTAAATTAATTACTTAACTTATTTCAAAACTTGCAATCATTGTATAAGAAGCGCGAAGATGTTTTTATAT
Source organism: Acleris laterana (assembly GCA_963966035.1). NCBI lineage: Eukaryota > Metazoa > Arthropoda > Insecta > Lepidoptera > Tortricidae > Acleris > Acleris laterana. The sequence continues at coordinate 8,309,404 of OZ014451.1, forward strand.
CCTTCTTCCAATTGAAATCGGTGCCACGACTAGTTGTAGTAGTTGATAGTTGGAAAATCGGAGAAATCGAAACATTTACATACCTAGGTATCTGGTTCTTATTTTTTTATAAGCTGTCTTTTTACTATTATTAAATTATTTCTCTAATAAATAATTACATATTATTATTATTACTTAAAATAAGTGTCAGCCCTACTCGTCTTTGATGTTCGGGACAGTGGGAATGCCGCTGCCGCATCGAACGCGCCGCGACGGACCGTGCAGTCGGAGAATAGAACTTAATAATGCAGATGTTTCGAGTACTTTTGTCTTCATATTTTTATAAATTCTATATCATCATTCATCAATCATCGCAGCTGGATACTTACGCTATATTACTCCACCCATCTATCTGTTGGCAGCCTAGCGCTAATAGCATATTGAGGCTTACCAGTTAACCTCAGAAGGGACTGTAATTAAGCATTCATTACGACTTACAATTATTCTTGAGAATACTCAGTTAAACATTTTGGCTTTTGATTTGATTAAGTATCACTTAATAATAATAGTAAAAATGTGTACTTAACACAAACTAAGACTGCTTTTTACCGACATGTCGCACCTTCGGTAGGACAAGGGCACAATTGCCATAGTTGTCATATGGTACGTTGTGCCCTTGTCCTACCGAAGGTGCGATGTGTTGCAACATGAAAAATAAAATCCAACAACTAACGCTGCTCGCTTAATTGAAGATGCTTGTCGTTGTCTATGGGTACCTATTTCTAGTGCACTTAGGGCGTGCGTCCACGTGTGAAGTGACGAACTTCAAACGGCCCGATATAGCTGATCAAAGCGAGTGAACACGCGGGTTAATTATTAACAGAAAGGTTCAAAAACTTCACAGCGTCGGATAACGTATGTTTAAGTATGTTAACATATGGAACGGTATAGTGAATTCAGTGACTAATGTTAGGGTAAAAAATTACGTAACGCTTCTTATAAAAACACAAAATTATACCATGTTTTATGAGCGATACAAAACGATATCTTAGAAAAGTTGTAAATGAGCTAGCGGTGTACTAATAAATAAATATATAATATCATGGGACAATCTCACACCCATTGAGAGAGACCCAAACATAGCTCTAGGCTTGTACCTACTATGGGTACTAGATAACGATAGAAATAGTTATATAGAGACAAACATACTTAAATATTTAGAATACATTCAAAACTCGGGCATAAATACTTTCCTATAGTACCCAAAAAAGCATTTTGCGAGAATCGAACCTAAGGCCGGTAACTTCGTAAGCATTGTCACTACCAACTTGGCTAACCGTAATGTACTTATTGTGGCTACCAAATTAGCCACAAAAATACCTAGCAACCGACCAGGGCCTCTATTCTATTCTCTATTAACGTTTTGATAGCTCTTATTTACTCGAACTTGATAGTAAAGGCGGCAGAGTAAAAAACAATACCATTAGGAACACGTCAAACACAATATGGCTATAGAATAAGGCCCTAGTGCCCATAAACGCTGTATCATTGATTTTCTACAATATCGAATAGGTAGGTTTTTAAATTAAGGCATGCGCATTTTTACAAGAAATATTATGGATTCCCTAATTTATCTTAACCGGCCTTGTCCCCTTTTAGCCGCCATCGGTAAACAATCAACACATCTTGGCGGAGTACACGGCTCGCAGTATACTTTATACTGCCTTATCGGTGTAGTCTGTATACAACTCGGGAAGTCTTCATCGGTACCGCGGCCCTTTGATCTATGAATTGAGCTAGGGTTGTCCAAATAAAATTATAAGTAAAGATAAATAATTTATTTGATAGTTCTCTGTAAGTTAAGAAACATTTTGAACATGTCATAAAATTAATGTGTTATAAAATTGACAACATTTCAAATACCCAATTAACAAACACACATGTCTAAATCAAAAACAATGAAAATAAAATTTGTTACTTAGTCGTTTCAAAGCCCATGTCGACACGGTATGTCGCAAAACTAGCAAACCTATAAGTATGTTTTAAGACGTTCCAGTGTTTCAACAATGTTTAATTCGACAAGGGCAAAAGGAAAAAGACGTCTCGTTCGCTTACGTCGCTCTCCAAGTAAGTATTTCCCATATATCCAACGCCGACCAACGGCAGCTAAACAAGTGACAATCAGCTCCGATACGCATCAGCGATCTCAGAGATCGACAGCCCTGAGTTAATGAAAACAAAACGCTGCTGCGCAGGAGTTTATTTTGATACGGATCCATCCGTTTATTTTGCTAGCGAATTACGCGCCGATCTCCGGGTATGGAGAGGTCACTTACCCGGCCTATAGCGTTAAAGAATGCTCCAGGCACGTTTTGTGGGTTGGTATGGAATATTTCGGTGCCTCCTTCAAAATTATGTTAGTAGGTGTCACAGGAAAAATAAGGCTAAATTATCCCCAGAGTTTTCCTTTAACTGACATCGGAGGAAAGCTTGCTACTTTAGGCGTTAGATCCTACTCAATATGGTGCGTCATTTTCGTTTTAAGGTCTACTTATACGAGCCTATACGATCGTGCAAATTTTTGAAAAAGGGCTGCTGCATTAGAACAACCAAGGACTAATAATATGAGTATTGCACTATGGTCAAGTCTTTAAGATAAAGTTTCTACGTAAACGTCTGTGGGGGCTAAACAATACCGCGACCATGCTTCAAGAAAATTGTACGTTAACCGTCAACCAGACAGATTTTCCCGCTTCCTAGCCCAGTACTGTTGAGCAACACAACAGCTGAATCGTATCCCTCGTCTGATTTACGCGGCTCCATAACTGCGCCATGTGAAAGCGCTCCATCGGTTTAATTGGAGGTTTACGGCGCACGCGCGGGATTTACGAGCGCTTATACTTCTCCACTAATCAACGCCACTGACCGGAGAAGGCTAGAGATTGATAGAAAATGATGAAATGGGGTACAGAAAGGTGGCAGAGTGATGCACCGTATGACAAGTATGACGCAATAAAGTCCTACCCGGATGAACTGTGTCGTTACCCTCATTGAAAAGACGTAAAGAATTGACCAAACAATTGGGATCAAAATATAAATAAGCGTTTACCTTTCAGTCCACTCTATTCAGCGTTAGGTATGATGTCTATGTCTGCCTAATTTTAAATACCCAAGAATCTGCTCAGAAATACAAAGAACATGCTCTCAAGCCGCGTTTTTGTGTGAGTCTGACTTGTGAGACTTGATGACCACTTATCCCACACAAGGTAAAAGCCGTTTGATTAAAGTACCTGCAAACCTAATCTAACAATAATGATTTACGTGGTTCATCGTGTTTCTACGCTTAACAATGTGATTTTTCTTAACAAGGCTCGTCTAGAAAGTCAAGAAGTTTTCTAAAATTTGCCTCGCTACTTGTGTGTACCTGGCTAAAAATGTATCAAAGATCTGAAGAAAGGTCGTTTGTCTTTAATATTCGCGACGTTGTGTATCTGTGGTCGCATCGCATCTAACGGTTTGCGGCAAAAAATGACGTTTCTTGAGAACGAGAGATCTGATAACCTTCAAGACAGACTTAACCATTAGGGTTGTCACTGCGTTAAATTCTACATTTAAACGAACATACATAGCTGTATAGTTCGTATCCATAGGCTCTAGACTGTGACAAAACGTTTTTGCCATTATGTTAGTAATTTTCCAGCTGGCGGCCCTATCTTTTGTAGATCTGCCGAGCCGGTCTCAGTCGACGGAGCGCACCTAATTGATAATAATCGACGACTCTCGTGACCGATCTCTGATACGCGAACCACCTTATGTAGACCATCGAGTCGTTCTTAAGCCTTTAACACAAAGATGGTTTTTGTTTGATTTGTGGCAAGTAATATCGGTGGAAGATCCGATTCGACGCAGCGGCTCTGGTAAAGGAAAGGCATTGGAGCATGATTACGATGCGATGCGTGTTAATTTATAATAATAATCGAGAGGTATTAATACGTTTGCACGGAAACGCTTTAAAGCTTGCGCAACGTTTAACTGTAAATGTTTACTCGAACAAGTGAAATAGGAAGCCGTTTGCGATCCTAACCTTGCGTCACCCCGCGGCATATTTTACCTTCACTGAGGTTTTTCACGGTTGAGGTGTTTAATAACAAAACGAGGACAGCCAGAGTTAAAACATCATTGTTTTTTCCATCGTAACAGCAGTACCGCGCTGGACGACGAATGCTTGGGATAGTTTACTTTGTTTAACACAGTGGTCATCGTTGACATAGACTTTATACACAATAGTAACAATCATACGAGTTCGTAAATGTTTACTCCTCGTATCACATAGTTTGCATCACTTTCCGTGAGGCAATTAGTTTTTTATGCCCTTACTAAGAACAATTTGTAATCATAGTCGCAGTTACAAGTATAATGACAATTGATGAGTACATAGGTACCTAGGTATATAGGTATCACGTGCAGTGCGTCATAGAATGAATTGTTATTAATATTGTATTCTGCATAATTTCTCTCCTTAAAACTTCAGCAATAGTAGTTCATCTTATGAGATTTATTCAAAGACTGAAATAAACTGTTTTAGCTCAAACACTTCAGGAATTTGTGTACGCATAGTGCGAAGATGTGGTAAGAGGAATTTAGCAACGTGAACGTGACCGAAGTGGGTCAAGAAAACGGCCGTTGACGAGATTTGGTTTCGACTAGAGGGATTACGCTATCGTGTATTATGAATGTTATGTGCTATGTATGTAATTGTGCTATGTATAACTTCCAGACGGAGTTAGTCTCAACTGATCAGGAACTGCTGAGTAGACCTTAAAATTAATGAATGAATGACATGCGACGACAAATAGAAGTCTTGAAAACGCAGACTGTGTACCAACTTTGAAGATATACTGTAGAAAAGTTTTATTGTAGGTACAAAAAGGTACGAGTAAGGAGGTAGGAAAAGTTCCAAGGAAGATCGTGTGAGGTGGTTAATTTTAAGATTTTTTATCACGTATTGCCACACAATTTAAAACTAAAATACTTCCCCTCGGAAGCTATAAATGTAAGCGTGAATTGTCCTGTCAACGCGTCTGTCCGTGTCCGACCTTAACTGCAGCGTGGGCGATCATTTATAAGTAAAATTTGTTTTAACACGTCCAGTGCCCATGACGCACATGGCACGTTATTCATACATAGAAATCACGATTGTAAGCGCTGACTGCGTATATCCATGAAGTGCCAAGAACCATCTGTGAAAAGATATCGGCTCACTTTGGTACGGGATTCAGAGAGTTGGACGCTGATATTGAATATTTCGGTATATTCTGGAACGAGACGCTTGACAGTTTAATGGATGATTGGCGATGTAGTCGTGTCCCAATGTTAAATACTTATTTTAAGAATTAACATTTCTTTCTTGCGGCTCGATTTGACATTGATCTAGGTGATATTGAAGACAGATAATTTCATAACAAACGATTGTGTTTACAACGGAAAGTTTTACCTACCTTAATATGTTTAATAGTTCTATCTAGGTTAATTGCAAGATTCTACAAACCCTCATAATTTAAGTATAGGCCCGAGGGTCATGAATTACAACGTTACGTACCAACTTAAGTCTTTTCTACAACTTGACCTTTCTTCGCTCGTAAGGACATGTTGATTATCGGCGCTCCATGAAACGCTCTTGACATTTTTGCAGTACAATACCCACTGTTTTAACGTTGTGTTTTGTTTACAATACAAAACGCCACAAATGATGTGTTCAAGTTTTATGTGTTACTACACATTGGCGCCAAAAGATAATTCTGAGGCATTAAGTGTAGCCCATAGCGGACGGCGCCCGCTTATCAGCTGATAAGCTCAGACACAAATCCGTCTAGTGCCACAATAAGTCGTCCTCATACAACAAGGACCTCTTTTGGAGTCGACTAGCAGTCTTGGATTTGGATGGGTTGAGTAAGGAATTTTAAGTAAGGCCGTATGCGTATAATTAAATGCTAATTAAACAGGACACAAATTATGAGCATAATTAAAAGTAAGGCTGGAAAAATATATTAAAGAGTAATGAAAACGAGTCGCTGTAAAATATTTAATTTAATTTGGATGTTCTTAAATTTACTTTATCAAATAATGGCTGATTTTGGGCCTATATTCGATATTGTCCTTAAACAAAAATATTATTAATCGTCTACTAAATTACTGTTATATGGTTCTTACAAATCCTTGACTAGCAAAGGGGGAAGAAACGAAATATAGCAATTTAAAAAACTTCTTAAAATAGTGACATTGCAACGATAAAAGGTTTATAATATGCTGTTAAAACCGTTTTGGCGTTTAAAAACATATTGTTCATTCTCAGGCTTCAAGTGTAAACTATGGTTAAATTTGTCCAAGTGCTCAAGTCAATAGTTGCTCAAATTGCGGACATGGCTATTTGCCGACCTTTGAAGTTGTTTGAATAACTCAACTAATATTGATACCTGTATGCAATAGCTAGTAAATACATTATGTAAATAATAAACGAGGTATGTTTTTTTAGATTACTCATATTAGAAAAATGATTTTGCTATCCTCGAAAAATCCAACGGAAACTATAATTTGTACTGTATCGGATACGTGACGTTTAGTACAGTCTGGGTAAATTTTCACTTAGAGTATTAGATTACTTCAAAGCACGATGAAACTTTAGATACCTATTTTAACACGATTTATTGATGACTGAATTAAGAGAGTGAGTTAACTTACTGTTTCAAGAATCTATACAGTTTAAGACCTCATGGGGTTTATTTTGTAAGGCAGTAAGGTGGTGGGTGGTAATATGGTGATAATAGGTTGTAATAAACTGAGAAAGACAATAGTAGGCATTCAAATTAAATGCTGCAGAAGAAGAAGGTGGACTGGCAACCAATGTTTTAACTTTTTAAGGTGCCCATTCACTGGAGCCCTGCCGGTTGTCAAGCAGCGCTGTTAACACTAATTTCCAATTTACTGCGCGCGAGGAATGTAGAGATGTTATCGACTAATTGGAGTCGCATCAAGATTTTAAACCAAATTCATTATCTATAAGTTTAAGAAAAGTGTCAGTAAGGTATTATTAGATAATTGTGATCAGGATCAGTGAGAATATACCTACCCATTCTTATTGGTCCAGCTTGCAGGGTGGTGGGTATTTATAGGTATCTAAATATAATAGCATGAATATAAATTAGCCATATCTCTTTGACACAACTGTGTATCAAGAGCAATTAATGCACTGCCAACAAACTGTTATGCAGTTTGGCAGTATACTATCATATGTAAACATAAATGTGTCTTTCATGAATAAATGATTAATAAAATGATTAATAAATAAATAAAGTCCGTAGTGAAAATCCTATAATTTATAATGGCCAGCATCATTCATTACGTCGCAAATTAGTTTAGGAGTCGAGAAAAGTTACTCATTCGCTTTGGCAATACTTTGAAGGACGTCATATCTACGAGTAATATTTTGATTATGAACCTTCTATTTTAACACCACAGAATTATTAGAAAAGATTTTTCATTGAGGGCTAGTTAATTTATGAAATGTCGAGAGCTTCTGTCTTGCTTTTGTGTCGGAACTTTGTCGCAAAAAAGTTACGGGATGTCAGGCTTGCTAATTTCAAAATAAAATCAGCTCTAAACATTAATGGGGTACAAATACAAGGCGGCAGCAGGCTGGCTGAAAAACATCCGAGCTCCGGCGACCCACCTGGCATGTTCAAACTTAAAATTGAATGCAATCCCTTGACGGCGGCAGTGTATGTTAAGCCTCGCTATTCCAACTGAACTGATCCAACCAGTTAAAGTACCTCCAATACATTTACGCAAAACCCCTTTCAAACTTCCGAATAAATCCAAAAGCGCGATCCGAAAGGGCATTGAGGCATGCGTCGGCGCAGGTAATTGACAAGTGAACGGGGAGGCGGTGTCGTGCGCATAAACAGTTTTTAATGGTTATTTATGTGCCCAAGAATTAATACCGATCACGTATTGGAATTTAATGCGTTTTGCTAAAGAGTCGGCGTCTTTAAGAAGGAGGAGGAGTAAGATCCAAATATTCCAAGCAAATGTTGGTATGGAAAGTTAGAAAATGACAGCGTTCGTTACGTTTTTAAAATCAACCAGATTTATTCACATTTTATGAGGAAGACAAAAATAATATACTTATAGACAAGACTTAACTCATGCCTAGAACTAAACATTAACTCCATTTCAATTGCAAGTCTGCTTTATTTTCGATGAAATTTTTTACGGAGATAACTTGAATCCCGGGAAGGTTATATGATACTTTTGATCCCGGAAAATTGAGAAGTTCCCGAGAGAATAGCGATAACCAACTTCTACGTGATCGGAGTTGCAACACCAACTAGTATTTTAAAATGTTCGAGTTGTTCATGAAGTATTACACAATTGCGGTTGTTGTTTTCCTTTCATGAATGCCGGGAGGGAAAAGTGATGATAATGTTTCTAGCAACTCATTCCTTTAAAGATCCATGTTCCCATTTAAGGAATTACACGTTAATGTGAAATGCAATGAATTTAATTCGAATTGAACTTTAACGGGCGTGCTTTCCAGTTTTATTACAACCTGCGCTTGCGGCGTCTTTAAAAGTCATTCAGTATCATTACCGTTCTCATTCGCCCGTTGAAAGTCCCATTTGATATGTTAATTATTTTCTAATCTATTCATGGCTGCTATCCAGCTGCGGGTAGAGTGGTGTTCCTGTTATAAGAACTCTAATTCGTGTTTTCCATATCCGGCTCGAAGGACCAAGCACAAACCTTTACTGTGGCACATCATAATGTCAAGTTTAACTCGTTGCAGTCTGAAAGACTCATTTAGGAAGGACTCTTGAAGTTTAATTATGATAATAGATAGTTCTATCTAATAAAATAATGGACTTAAAAATGTAGAAATAGCTTTTAAACCTAAATTTGTAAACCTAAGTTTAGAAAACTAAACGCTAAAGAAGAAGTTTAACACTTGATAAATCTTATTTAGAAAGTAGGTATCTACCTACACTACCTAGCTAGGTACCTACATAATCAAACTCCTGTAACGTTATAAACTCGAGTTCTACAAGCAATCAATCTATCTATTTTCCATCATTCCGGGATCATTTGAGGTGCAGAGCACGGCGATAAAACGATTTTCGGAGAGCGTGTCGGATCGGGAACCGAACCCGTCTAATTGGGCTGCATTCCTGCGCCCCCCGCCGCCTCGCATCTCTCGCTCTAGAGGAGATGCGATGACCATGCCATTTTGGGGTAAGGATCTAATAAATTGTGCATAGAAAAGGTTGCTGAAAGACGCTAATATGGTAATTTAGTGATGGTAGGACCTTGGTCGAAAAAGCAAAGGCGAGAGATCTTGACCCGTCGTAAAAAGTAAATGTTTAAGGGCACCTGCGTTGACTTGGTCGAAGTTTGATGCAGAACAACCAAGTTAATAGGTCCTTAACGACGCATACTTTCTACAATTTCGGAGCTCAAGTTATGATTGTCAAGTCAAATCTTTCTAGGTATCTCAAATAAGTATTAGGTACAGTTCTTTCTTAGTTCTAGCTCAGGAACTACATTTTTACGATGCGGTTTTACGATACTAAGTATAGACCGCTTCTAACCTGTGAGCTTAACTTGTATACTAATTTTTAGACTACAATAGTGGGTTTAATAGGTTAAGGCTTCATATCGACACATTAAGAAGAAATGAAGACTGATTTAGTTCACTGTTATTCCCATGCGGACTGTCTGTTTTAAAAACATTGTGTTATCAGATCACAACTAGGTTGTGTCTTTGCAAAATATACAGCAATTTTTGCTTCGTTTCGATGTGAGGGAAACAAACAACCCAACCAAATATTTATATGTATATTAAGGATTAGGCTTTGCACATTACTTCATCAAACCGGAGGAAGTTCCCTAGAATGATAAAAACAAAAACCCAAATAAAATTCCTGACATTGAAATCGAATAAGCCCAACCTCGATTCATTTATTAATACGCTCGATTATCCGGAGTCGATTAAATATCCGATTGTCAGTATAAAGCGAATCCCGACAGCGTGCGCGGGTCGACGCACGCGCAGCGGCGCAATAAAACAAGACGTTTCCGCGGTACACAGATTTTTCAGGTATGTTTAACTTTGCGTTTTTTTTTATGGCATAGGGAAGACAAACGAGCACACAGGCCACCTGATGGTAAGTGGAAACTGTGACCCATAGACATTCGCATTCACAAGACTGCAATGCAATCCTAAGACTGCAAATGCGTTGCCAACCCTGAGGACTAAGATGAAATGCCTCTTGCTAGTGATTTCACCGGCTGTCTTATCCCCAAACCGGAACACAACAGTGCGAACACTGCTGTTTGGCGGTAGGTTAATGGATAAGATGGGTGGTAGCGATCCGGACGGACCCTGCACAAGGTCCTACCACCCGCAAAACATTTGCATTTTGCGTACGAGTGTAACATTCATTATACATTACTGTTAATAGAATTTGAAGGTGCCTGTATAGGTACCTACTTGTTTGGAGTGAAATTGGCAACTTGATCCAATTTATACCAAAAAACCTCCTGGTTAATTTAGTACTTGCCACTATTTAGAAAATATGAAAAAGTTCCAACTGTATCCACGTTGAACTTTTTTTCGCAAAGTGGTCATTAAAAATATTTTAAGTGGAGATTACAACTCAATAATTATTACGCTGTGATAACCATCATCACTATTAGTACTATTATTGTACAACCTCTACTAAATCACCAGTCAGTTGGTTCATTTCGTTGTAAAACAGGATAAAAACACAATCAGTTTATAATTAAGTAATCCTTTTCTTATTGCAAAGCCACGAGAGATTGGTTTATTAATTATTATGAGACCTACTGATTATCTAAACCGGTCTCGTACTGTCAGTCGTATGCGCACTGCGTCCAAGTGCATTGCAGGCGCACCGTGCGGTAATCGCATCGCTTTGATCTTGCCGCCAATCCCCCCCCCCCCCCCACTTTATAGCATCTAATTGTAGCAGTTAAAGGCGTAATTACGACGCAATTAGAACGGTTTAATAGGACTCATAGTCATACAGTAGGTAATGTAAAATGTCTGTATGAAATTCGTTACAAGATATTCTATTGTTTGTGGTAATTATTTGTAATTTATAAAAAAGTTATCGCAAAGGGCGTTTTATGTCAGATGTTGGTACAATCGTGAACAGAAGTGTCAGTTTGATATAATAATATTCAATGTGTTTTAAAGCTGATTTTGCAACATTGTTAATAATTTTTCAACGTGGTTAAAATTTGTAATGGATTTAGTTAATTAATTTAGGAAATAAAATATTTTAATTGCAGAATCGTTTTTAATCATGTAGATAGGTAACTAAGGAACTTTGGAATGAAAGATATCATTTTTTAAACTTTCTGTGCCAAGAAGCCTACTGTTCGTATATCACGGAGCAAGGTTATTAAAGTTTAAAAATTGGAATGAAAGATGGCGCGGCCGCGGGCTGCGGCTGCGCACAAAAACCGACCGACGGAACATACAAATTGCTCCGCCTAATTACCCCAGGTAGGCGGTCGCACAAAGTGGAATATTTTTTATTCCAAGTGCTAAGTTATTCAAAGATGTAGCTATAAATTTATACTGACGTATTGTATAAGTTAAGAATTTAATATTGTGAGAAAGAAGGTATTATTATTTAATTGTGTACATTTATATTGTACCTACTAGCACATTGCAAAAGCCTGCAAAGCTACAACGTTTTTTTTTGTCATTTTACATTTAATTACAAATGATAATCAGGGGTCGGATTTTTCATCGCATGGTGAGATGAAAGAAAACTGTGGAGTCGATATTAAAGCTAAATTTTAATTCATATTCATACTCATACTCACCAATTTTCTTAGTCCCGTAATACTTTTGTCCCTTGTGCAGGTTGACAGATCGAAAATGTTAATCGAAAATTAATCTTACTGAAAGTAATTAAAATATATATGATTTGGGAAGTTTTAAGCCTTTTGCTTGGTAAAGGGTTACATTTACCCTGTAACTATATCAAATTAGTTAATCTTTTGTTTGGTTCAGACTACTTTGTTGCGGTAAAGCATATTATAAAAGTAATATTTTATTTTATTTTTATTTACGATATAATTTATTTCTACTCATATGACTTATTTTATTTATAATTTAATTTCGTTCTTAATTAAATGAATGAGTATGAATATGAATTAAAATTTAGCTTTAATATCGACTCCACAGTTTTCTTTCATCTCACCATGCGATGAAAAATCCGACCCCTGATGATAATCTACGAAATTCCAAAAGAAAAGCAGATGGGAATAGACATTTCAAATATCTGTTATTATTAGTTAACTTCTTGTTTAAATTTTGAAATAATAAGTAGGTAAGTAGTTAACTTCTAAATTATAAGAACCATTTAGTTTTGATTTTTAGATGAAGAATAACAATGATGTTTATCAACAACAGGAAGAACTAGGTATCGCCGGTAAGGCGATGACGCCTAAAGAGGAGTAAAAACATAACATAACACAATAATTTCATAAAATGAATAGCTGTAATGCATGCAAATCAACATTTCCGTGATAAAAATTACCGTAAAGGAGTAACAATAGAAGAGATAAAGATTACCCTCCACGATGACTTCAAGCATGACTTAACAAAGCTAAAACTTTCATCCGAACACCGGCCCCATTATGGCGGCCGCTTTATCCCCGTACCTGCGCTAATGATAGGGTGCTTCACGGAACACGGACTTCTCAATAACACCTCAGCAGATGTACCTACCTTTCACAAAAAACCCGGCAATTTTGACACAATCTCAAAGGCACCGACGATTGGGGAAATAGGTTATCAATGCATTGTTTGGTTGTGTAGATGTTTATCGTTTTATTGTTTTTAGATTTTTTATGATGCGCGGACGTGAATACGTGATAAGACAGAAATACACTGAAATATGAAAGGCCAAGGATAATTGCGACCGCAATGTGAAATTTCAAGGAAGTACGGACGTATCGGGCAAGACTGGAATCCTTTAATAAAAGCCGGCTCCGCGGCTCGAACGCCTCAGGAAATGGAAAGATCACCGCGGTTATTTGACCGGTTTTTATTACTAAATAACTCACATTCTGGCACTTTAACGTGGCAAGTTTTCAAATGTTAGTGTTAGCGTGGCTCTGTTGGCCAATTGGTAAGCTAGTGCTAATGGCCAGCAGGTGTGGGTGTCCTGGGCTCGTTACCACCTCGGCGGGGGCTAAAAGCCGGCCTTTGTTGGCATGGCGACGCACCTATTTGCTCGGGATTTAGATCAGAAGCTTGCTAATTGCTTGAAAGTCCGCTTTAATACAGGTTATTTTACGGAAAGTAAAATATGTATAGGTTACCTAGTCATTTCTATTTTAGTTGAAACCTCGAACCAGTAACATGTTATAAATTTGACATGTAACAAACCAAATCGACTTTAAAGATTGGGCTTGTGAAAGTAAACAAGTGTAGGTACCTTTTAAATGCCAAACGAGACATGAAACTTTAATTAAGAAATACCATTAAGTGATACAGAAAATTTATCGGTCCATGAATTGGAGTTGGATTGCCCAATCTAGAGGTGAACGCCCGGTGACGTTGCAGCCAAATCAGATGTACTTTTCGTGAATGGACCATCCCACTAGAACGAATGGACCCGATTCTACGCCCGATAGCGCCCGTTTTGTGGATTCTGTGCTACTTTTAAACTTTTTATATATTACGATATTGGACCCAAAATAAAAGAGTTTTAGGTCTCAATTTAAATAAGAAGTTTACCATTTTTACTGTTGTAAGTCGTGTTTAGAGATTAAATAGGGTTAACTTTTTCTAAAACGTGACTAAGATTTACAAAGTACTTGGAAATGTTTAAAGTGGCGTCTTAGTTATTACTTCTTACCCTTGGTACCTAGTTTTATGCGAACTCATGCCGATTCAAATCACTCAAATTAGTCACATCATGACAGATGCAGATAACAGAGGGGTTAATTAAGTGATTAGAAACATTATCAACACGTCATTAGGAGGTCGCTGTTTACAACTAGGTATCAGGAATTCATATATAAGTACAGATATAAGAGATATAAGCGTTTAAAGCGATGCCGACGATAAAACGGCATTAACCGATACACATCGGCACTTAAGGCGAGATAGCCGCGATTCGATAAGGGGATATAAATAAAAATAAATGCCTGCTCTTGCGTTATTGGTCTGTAAAGATACCGCTATCACGACAGTAAATGTATCAAAGCGTCCGCGTGTTTATTGATTGAATGCAGCTCCAAATACCCGGGGAATTTGCAACAAGAGCGTTTTAATGGATTTAACTTGTTACAGGCGCCATTAATCAGGCACAGAGCGGCTGGTAACCATCGAGTAGGTACCCATTTATCTGGTCGAGTACTACAAATATCTGGATTGTAATCCGAGTCGGTGTTTAACAGTAGTTGTTGTTGCTACAACTTTTGCACAGTGCTTCAATGAAGCCTAAAAATTCAGTTTGAAGTCTCTAGTAGTCTAGACAATTTTAAAATTTATTATCTTGGAATTAAAACGATTGCATTAGTAAACGGAAAATGCAGCTGCATCACTATCAAAGGCGGTGCGAATGCCTTAAGGTTAGGTTGAGTGACATTGCAATGTAGCTATTAGGAGCTCGGAGAGCAACTAAGGATTGCAAATACTGTCAAACGGAGATAAATGTTGCATATAGGCTGTAGTTAGCATTTAGGTGCAAACTTGTGAATATTTTTTTAATGTTATGATTTCGTTTGTAATTAGTTTCGTTTTACTCTACTTTTAGTACACATTAACTATAATAACAGTGACCCTGCAGCAGTAGGCTACTAACATGCCTTGTCTATCAACCGTACATTGCTTCAATCGCACAACGAAATCCGTATGAATGGGCACACGCACAAAAAGGCCTCGATGCGGCGACTTTGATGTGCGATATCGCTTATCGCTCACGTCTGAGCCCTCGGTTATTGTCACGTGAATGTTTTTTACAACTCATTTTATTTGCCATTTAGGGTTATCGTTTAAAAGACGGGGCAAGGTAAACAAAACCGAGAACTAAGACGCCGACATTTTAATTTCATACTGCCATTATCTAATGCGAGAACACGCACAGGAAGTTTACCATCCCTATAGCAAGTGAGCACACCTATACTATACATGTTTAGGAAACCAAATATTTAGATCAGTCTGCTGGATAAAGAAGGTAGAAGGGTAATTATTGATTGCATCTGTTATCGAGATATCAACGCCATATACCTAAGTAAATTACTTAGGTACCTATATTGATTACAGAATAAATGTAATATGTAGATAAGTAAATATTTTTCATTTTTCTTTAAACACGCATCATGTGTTCTTATTTATTTACTTATCTTTATTGCACAAAAGAATACACTTAATATACAAAAGGTAAACTTAATTCTCTACCAGTTAACCTATGGGCAAATCAGAGATTCAGAGAGAAGCAGATTTGTTCGTCATGGTTTATTAATGAAGGCAACTAGGTACCTAGGTATATACCTAGCAATGTAACGCAGCAATAATGAATTTTAATTATTATCTCATACTCGTAAAATCAGTCGGTATCATAAAACAACGACAATTCCGTCATACAGAAGCATAAGTCAACAAACTCCCCTCGGAATTACGCTATCAGTCGGTGCTAATAAAAATATCTAATCATTGTTTAGTTTTAGTAAACAAAGGTTTACGGTAGCTGAAATTGTTACCTTCACAAAAAAATAGATCCACCATGTTTTTTATTTAAATGGGCATGATTACTAAAGTCTCTGTAATAAACTAGCTACCTATTCCCAGGTAAAATACCTAGTAAGTGGGTGGTTTTAAGAACCCAATTGTAACAGCTTTAATCTGTTTTCATTACGTCTGCTTCTAGCAACCACAAACGCTTAAACCGTTTAAGTACCTACCTAACTATGTTATCTTATAGCTACCATACCACAGTAGGAAAATCATAATCTCATAGGTACCTAAATAAGATTTAAGTTCAGACCTACTTTTTACTATGGACTAAACCTGTGAAAATTGTGTAAAGTAGGTTACCCTAACAATTAAGATTCTACGGGATTTGTTAAACATGTATTTTTAAATATCCACCCTACTAGCTGAACTGTCAAGATTTTTAACCATAAAACGTTGATTTTATGGAGTTACCCGAGGGTATATGTAGGTGCGTATTGTGAGTTTAATGGGAGTTATTTGACTAGGGTCGCTTACATAGGGTAACATGTTACAGACCATTGAATCCAGGCAACAATTAACTATAAATCAAATTCCCCTTGTTAAAAGGGTAACTGTAACATTATACGCTTTCCCCTAAACTTTTAATATCGATTGTCAAGTTACCCCATTCTAATATGAAAAGGTTTGTAATTTTAAGTTTTTGCAGCTCATGGTCATGGTATAATAGGTACCTATTTATAATAATCGTGTAAGCACATATGGGAATTGCAAAATAAAAGTTATAAAAAGTTAACACTTGTGTGCACGATAGTCTTGATACCTATAAAGTAAAGGTACAAAAGCATGTCCTTATTAAAAACGTTCGGATTATTACAAATTAAATGATATGCTATATATAATTAACTACTTAACAAAAAAATTGACAGTTGGCTAGTAATGAAGTACCTACTAGGCTCCTATTATTGGATATAAAAGACACGAAAAGTATTACAACATAGATAACATCTAAAGTAAAAACAATGGCAGTCGTATAATATCCTCAAAACTCTTATATCCCCTCGACTTTTCATAGAACATTACTGAATTTAGCTGATACTAATAACTAATAACCAGTAGAAGTCATCGTTGAAACAGCCTTTTTAACTTAAACAATGTAAAGTGATCTTACCGCTTCCTCTGCTTCTTTCTGATCTTTGTGCCCCATCAGGTTGGGCATGGCGGTCCAGTTGTACCCCAGGTCCTGGCACAGGGGCAGCTTGATGCGCTCACACTTGCCCCCTTCATCCTCCTGAGCTGCAACAACCACCCCCAAAACCAAAACACAAACAATCCAAGACATGTTCAAAAACACAGCACGATTTAATGATTTCTCATATTAAAACGGTTACGAAAACTTTGTTTATATTCACGTAAACATTTCCTTTTTATTACGCACGTTTATTCTCCGCGACAGCTCGGAGCGGACTGATTTGAAATTCGAACTCGGCGCCGCGGCTTTCAATCAAAGGCAAAGGCAAACCGGTTGTCGGCCGGTGCGTTCAGAAACGTGCATGTGTTCCGATAAAGGCCCGTCTGAAGCGAACGCATGAACACGGCATTAAGAAGAAAAAAAGCCTAATTCGTGTACGGCTCGCTGCAATCCGTGGTAGTTAGTTACTTTCTCTTTCTATCTTGAGCGTGTGAGTAGGTGCGCGTAAAATTAAGTGTATCTTGCCCATGGGGTTCAATTTTGTTTTATGAAATTGCTGCAATAAAAGTGTTGGGTAATTGAGAGGTTTAAAGGTTTTATTACATGCATTTTGCTGCATTATAGTTCTGTCGTGAGCCGTTCATGATACATGTAATGGACCAGCAGTTGCACCTTTAATACACACGATTTTTCAGCTATATTACACTTACAGAAGCAGTTTAATAAAAGTATTTTTTTGTTTAGTAAATTATTTCCAAAAGATAGTGGCCCAGCGCTACTATCTTCCAGTTTGACATCCCAAGTAGAATACACAATTAGGACCCTTCATTACATCACTCCAATAACACCTTTACGTGTTCTCGATCGCATCCTAAACTTAACTCTACATGTTTGAAAATAAAACCCAAATTTTGTTTTGCCTCGACCCATCTTTGAAGCTTATCATGAACCGTACACGCATTCGATATTCAACTCTATTAATTGCACTATAAGTCTCCATACCTCTCTTTCCATGACCTATCTTCTTAGCCCATCGTGTCCATTATAACTGGGGCTATGGATGTAATAGGTGGTGTTTGATATTGAAAGGGGTCGGCGAGTCAGGCGTGGCTGGTTGTGCGGCATGAATAGCGCGCTGTGCGAGCGGGAGGCACAAAGGCGCCGCTGCGCGGACGCCGGTCGCCGGCGGAATGCCTAATTAAGGGCGCATGCGTGGACGCACGGTGAGGCGGGGCTCAAATTTTCGAAGTTTTTTGTTAAATCTGATTCAAAAGACCGTTGGAACTGAAGACTGAAAAATCGGTCATAAACATTAGAATAATAACTGATGTGATGATTTAGTACATGTTTTTTTTTAAAGTAGTTGTGACAACTGTTGCGGGATGCGAGGCGAGTGCCAGTTGCACGCGTATCTTTACCCCTCTAAACATTAGTCCAGTAATTTTAGGTGTTTCACCTCGGAATGAGAGATAATAAACTGGAACTTGTAAAATTTGGCGTTCTAAAGGTTGACTAAAAAGTCTCAGTCTCGTAGACGTCTCGCAAACATCTTGTATCGTAAGTTCCCAATAACTTACCGATTATTCACGGTTTCTACAGCTCCAATGATGTTAACATTTAAGTATCAAAAAAGTGGTATAGCATAACATTTGCGACAAATTTCGTTCTAAATATGTTTTCATGCTCATCAACCGTTTATGAGATAAAGAGGGGAGAGCGCGCACCGCTTAGCCATATAATATAATATACCTACTGTACTGTAATGCAATATCAACTGTGAATCTCGTTTAACCTTGTATAAAGCTATTTAATACGTATATATAGGCTAACTTAAACAAAGAAAAATCTAGTATTTATTAAGTAAGGCTCGAGTTTTTCAAAGTGGATGACAGTTGGAGCAGGGAATGAGCAGATCAGAGACCACTGTAATTTCACCGATGCACCATATCTGATTATAATATATTTTGGTCCGTACCACGGAGTGACGAACGTTGGGGCAGGTGAAGCGACTGCTAAAGTGCGGACGCAGACGACGAAGAATTTCGGACATTGACCTTTACCGTAGGGCGCCGTATTACTATAGGAAAAAGGTTTACAATCCATGACCCCGGTGGTTAATGTCCAGCAACATACTGCTCATGCAATCCCTAAGCCACTATGCCACCACCGATACTTGTTAAGTTGGGATACTTAACATAGTTTCAGTTTGGTTTCGGGAATATGTCGTACCAACCTTTTATGTACATTGGAATTTATTTGACGATTTAGCCAGCATTAAAACATCACGCTTCAGTTGTCTTTTATAAATACGCTCATCGCTATCGCATGTCGCTCGCAGTGCGCCCTCACCGTTCGTCGGAATCGTAATTAAAACGTCAGATATGGCGGCGCGCGCAGCGATCGACGGCTTCATGCAAATCCATACATCAAATGTATATGTATGGAGGAAGTAACGCTGGCTGGAACAATAGAACACTAATTTTGGCACGTTCTGAGATATGGTCACGAATTCGTATGAGCTTTGCATGTTAATGTAAGAGACGGCATTTTAGATCTTTTACTTTGATAATGTGGGCTATTTTTGCGAAATAATGTGTCGTTGTCGTTGTCGTGAGTCGTAGTTAAGTATAAAAGACTTCAACGCGCTTTTCCGCGCTTTGAGGGACTCAATAGCTATTACATAGTAGGTCTGGTACATTAATTGAGCTCGCGAGCGTGGTGTCAACAGGCCCGACCCTGTTTTTTCATTATTATATGTATATGTATAGATATGCTTATGATATTCGTTCATCTCGTTAAAGACGGTATTGGATTGAGGTCTGGTAAAAGCTCCTACGTTAATAGGCAATTAGAAGTCAATCCTGGCAAATAGCACAATCACGAAGTTACTGAATATTTATTCTACTGACAGCTGTAAAACAATGTTGTTATTATTAATAATTCACACGCAACAAAAAAGTTTTATAACTTTTGTGTTTATAAATTTTGTTTTGTTTTGCTGCTATCAACATTATCATAGGTATATAGAAATTTCATGGTCGTGCAATCTTTTAGGATTACTTAACTTTTTACACCTAGTATTTATAGGGTCTATTGAATTCGTATTACCAGTGAAGCAAGTTAAAACCGTAAGTTTTTGTAATTTCCCAACCTGTAATCTAATAAGTATTCCTAAATAAATTACGAGTTTAGATTTAAAACTAAAACTAATAGATGAAAATCTTGGATCTAAAGTGGGTCAGTTAAACAATAATCTGGCCTTAGTCTTAAATTCATCAAAACAATAACGCTGTGAAGGCGAGTCGTCCTACACATCCACAGTTACCGCCGTAACTCCGCAAAAAGCACGTAATCGCCGACACGAGGTTATTTACGAGCTATTTCCACTATCATTAAGCTAAAAACCAAAAAGCTAATTGCGCTGTGCCGACTCAGGGGAGGGGGGACACAATTAAATGAATTTGCCATCGGGACAAAAAGCAATCCGTCACTGGGTTGTGGTGACCAGGCTGGGAGACGTTTAAGGGCCGTATATAGTAGAGGTCAGTCTTAGCTAAAATGCCCGTCAGGCTGGCGGCTCCACTGAGGCGGAGATGAGCGAAGCGGAGCGGAGCTGTGCCAATATTAACCAATAGAATCTAAACTAACGTGCCGCAAGGCGCGCTCGACGTGACCGCATGCGCCTTCTATTGGTTAATATTCGCACAGCTCCGCTCCGCTTCGCTCATCTCCGCCTCAGTGGAGCCGCACCCTCAAGATACGTCAAATCATAGAAAACTGTAATTTTTACGGTTACGTAGTCAAACTATCTAACGACTCTTATTTTTTGTCTGCGTCCGTCCGTCCGTCCGCAGCTTAACTCAGAAACTCTTAGTTCTAGAATTAAAATATAAACATTTGTGTATTTATTTCGTGACGGGCACCTCAGGGTCTCTCCGTTACAAACCTTAGGAGTGGGGCGCGTCTTCATGGAAAATAATGATATTTGTGTGATTAGCTCGAGTACCTATTTGGTCATGTGTTTTAAATGATTTTATGTAGGTAGGTATAAAAGTATGTATTTCTTATGTAAGCATGTCTATTATTATCTAATTTCAGTGAGTGTCCAAGGCTTAGTTTGGGACTAGGTCAATTAGAATGAGATTATCCTGTTTCCTTCAGTAGACGTATTTGGCTCTGAGGCTGAGCTCATGTCTCCAGGCATACGGCGTATAGCGTGCTCTGTTTTCCAATTATCATCATCATCATCATCGTAGGGTCAATCTTTGGTATGAGTCGAGAGCGGATAGTCTTGCAGAACCATATTAAAACGCTGATAAGGTGACCCCTTCCGATCGGTTTACTGTAGGTGGGTTGGATTCGTTGTCCTTGACCAATCTAAATCGGGCTGTAGTTTAAGTCAACGTGTAAATATTATCCTGCAATTCTGTAACCGTTGGTCACCGAGCGCTATAATTTGAGTGGAATGCCGGCGCGGGCGCAAGACGCAAAAACTACGACAAGCGCAGCTGAAGCGAGGAGACGGGAAACTTACGGGCGCCTTGCCTGACAGAAGCCAAGCTTTTGGGAACATAAAGACAGTTAGGGCGTCTGCGGATTGGGATCCGAAGTTGATAGGGTCTGAAAGTATAGTCATAGTATATAGAGCCGTAGGTACTTTGCTTTAAACTACTTAACACGATATTTACACATACTAAAAACTATGAAACGTGGCTTAAGCGTCGGGTTTTGTCCAAAAACTCACACAACCAGCAGACGAATACCCTCCACTTAAGTCTTCTCGTGACCACTGTTGTTGTAACAGTTGAAACGTCGAAGTAAATGTTTATTTTATTAGGTACGTGATTATATACCTAAGTCCCGTTTCAGCGTTTATAGTATATAGAAAAGTAGTTCGTCTCCGGTCCTTTGGGAGTTTCTGATACCTATTGCCGTGGTTGCTTCGTTACGCGCCGCTCGATATTTAATACGCACCATACCAAACAGGGTGAGGTTGTGCGGCCCCGACTAAACCGACTTGTTATGACTTGTTGAGTTTGCTTGTGGTGGCTTGCGACGCGTACGGTCGGGGCACGCACACTTGCAAGTCGCGCTATATATCTTCGTTTGAAAACGAACTACTGTCTATTCCGGTGGCACAGGCTCTAGAATTTCAATAAAGATGCTTTTTCTTTCAAGCCTACATATTTTAAACCTGTCTCGGTCTTGTCACGGCGGCTCCAGCGTGCAACCGCGCATAGTGATCAACGGCCACTTCGGATCAGACTTTTTTAATTCATGGATGTGATGCAAAAACGGAATAAGTGTAATTATACAGTGGAGGGGAGAGTTATAGACAAGTGATTAAAATTATTTTAGCTAATAGAGAAAAACTTTCGACCTCAGAGAAGAACAACAAACTTGTGGATTGAAAACATTCGACAGTTAGCAACAAAGAAACCAAAATGATAACTAAACTACTTAAGTACTTATTGATATTTTTTATGGCACCGAGATGGCAAACGTGGACACGTAGCATATCGTACCATATCGTATTTGACTGTTACGGTATTGTTTTGACGTCAGCCGCCGCCATTACCGTCAAGTAAATAAGAGCTATCAAAACGTTTTCAATACGATAACAGATCAAAGAAGATATGGTTTTTAGCGCCTAGAATACTGACCCTGATGGTTAGTGAGATCTGAGACCCATAGGCATTTACAATCTTAATACTACAATCACAAGTTTACAAGACCAGAAATGCGTTGGTGTGTGTGTAATGCCTCTATGCTCGTAATCTCAGCGATTGTCTAATCCCAACACCCATCGGAACAAATCAATGCAAACACTAAATAGATTACAATTTGTAAAAAAATGCATATCTTTAAAAAAAAAATGGTACAAAACCGACGTTCCCAAAATCTTGGAATTAAAACTCAGTCCCTAGATTCCAAAGGCTACCTATTAAAGTTGCCACCAATTCGCTTTTTGCTCCCAAACCGTCGCCGACGCAGCCAGCCGTAGCTTTCGACGATTAAGCCAATTATACTTATTATTATAATTATACGCAATTGTCAACGCGTCCCGCTGTGAAATTGCGTCAGGTTTTTCTTTAATTAACGCAGACCTGTTATATTTTTTAATTAAGTATATTATATATATATATGCATTGTGGAGTTGAAGCAGTTGGCTTTGCGGTTTCGTTGTAAGCCATGTGGTATTTGTGTGGTGCTTTTAATCTATTGACTTGATGAGGCTTATTTTAAAACGACTTGTAGTTTCTTGCGGAGCCACGTCTCCGTAATGATGGTCTCGTCCGAAGCGTAGTTTCGTTACATATTATCTACCGACATGGATATGCAAAGAGCCCTCATGTGGTCAATTTACTGAATACATATAATAAATTTTGAATTTCAATTTGATTTTTACATAAATGTTTCCCCATTCCCTTTTTTACAAATATTTAGTTTTTGAAAACAAAAATGGTATTATAGGTATCATAAGAGCACTTCCAATGAACTAATGAAGAAGAAGACAAAAATCGTTCATTAGATGCGATACTTAACATATGATAATTACTTACTACAATTAGGTTTAAGTACTACAATTAAAGATTGAGGTTGCCATTTTTAAAGGCCCTATCCTCTCAAGCTTGAATATAATAGCCACGCAACATTGTACCGCCGTAGAAGCTGCATGCGAATTTATGCACGTTTAATGGCAATTCCTCAGCGTTTAAAGTTTAAACTGTCCAACATTACCCTGGCCTAATTATTGACGCCAGGGTTGATTGCTTGTTGTAAAACCATCTTGCTTTTTACATGTTATTGTATTGTTTTTAAACCGACCGCCATTACTGTCAAGTAAATAAGAGCGATCATAAAATGATCAATACGACGTATTAAAAGCAATATGCTTTTACCGAGTAGAATAAAGCCCCAGATATTTTGCTCAGACCTTTATTTATAGTTGTCCTAGAAATAATCCTTTTGTAACAAGAGAGCCATAAAGCGAAAACATTTACAAATTTGACCTCATAGCCCTTTTCGTTTTCAGTTAGTATGTAACGTAGGTACTCGTATCTACAGTCTATAAGGCGATGCAGATCATACAAAGTACAGAGCAAATTTTGCCTTTTAAAAACATCAAATTAAGTTCTGATGTCATCGGTCACGACGGTCACCAACACGGAACCTAAAACCACTACAATAACTACAATCCAATCTAACTTCTACCTCGCATCGAACAAACGACAAACCCTCCTCATATACGACTAATGTATACATTTTTAGACCAAATTTTTAATATTTATAAGGTTGCAATTCAGGTAAAAAATAACTAAGAGTTGCGTCGTTTAGGATCAGAGGTGGCTCCACGCTGTGAGGAGAGGTGTTAATGCAGGCTCCCGCTGCGCGAGCGCACCACTACTGTGGAAATGTTTTTGTTTTGGCTGTGGCTGTATGCCATGTTTCTACGGTTTCAGAAAAAAAGTGTTGCTTTTGACAGGCGTGGAAATCCTTGAACTTATGATCTTATCACAGATATCCGGATATAAGCAGATAAGATGGTATCTTTATTTCAACAAAGCATTAATTTCCTTTTTTGTAATACGTGTGTTAGGTAAATATTTCACTTTTTGTAGTAGGTTCGTAGGGCTGTAGACATTATCTGCATCTGCCCACAAAAATCACGTTTTAGGTACTTAACTAAGCTTTCTTGGATCGAATTATTCTCTTGAGGAACCTAGTCAGCGAACTTAACCTCAATCATGACTTGACGCGTGTGCCTGGTAAGCAATACCATTGTATGAGTATGTATGTATATAAACACTTTATTGTACAAAACACAGAAATTCAAATACAATGTAGGTATACAGAATAGGAATGTACAAAGGCGAACTTATCTCTTTACAGGATCTTCTTAAGGGATTGTCCAATGATATATATAATTTTTACTTCAAAATCAAAGCTGTATTATATCCCGACCACTATAGACAGTCAAGTGTTGATGGTATTCTCTGGTCCACAATTAATATGCGTCACTTGTGTCGACGTGTCGCATCGTCCATTATTCATCGACACGACAGCCGAATGCGGGTTAGAGGTGACGTCGTGTATGGGACTGCCACGCATAACCGTGGAAGACGACTTAGATACTTTTAAATTAAAAAAAACATTGAAGTTAATGGAGATGTAGATACTTAATACAGAAAAGCGCACTAAGGAGAACTTAATATTGCGAGAGAAACGAGATGAGTGAAGGAGACGATCAGAGTTTATACTGCTTATGCAAGTTTGCTAATGTTTTTTTTTTTCAGGGCATTGCAGATAGTTAATATGATTGGCGATCGTGAAGGACACCTTCATGCTTTTCTTGGTAGATCTCACTTAGGGAATGCAATTTAATCGGTTATTACACGTTTTTGTATGAAAATAACCGATTAAAATCGGATATAACCGATTCCCTATCTCACTAAGAACTTCACTTATCATAGGTATCTTGCCTTTGAACGGGCCTACATTCATTCCCAAAATAACCCATTCATTTGTTAGTACAAACATAATGAATGCTTTGAATGTTATCGTCCCTTGCAAGTCAAAGGTCGCGACTTCCCGTAGATACCAATTTACTAATTAACTAGTCGGTCCACAAACAAATGCCCTATTTCGTTGAATTAAAGGGTAATGGGGGGGATACAGATTACTTAGTTCATTCATTAAAATGACACGTTTTTTGGGAAGTATTTTAACCAGTTTGATGACTACTTACTATTTAGGCACTGTACTAAAAACGGTCATAGAGATCAATTTATTAGTTCTTATAGGAATACACCAAGAATGAAAGTAAAGACAGAAAAAATACATCCATATTTATGAATTTCATTCGACCGCAAAAGAGAAGTTTAAATAGGTATATAGGTAACTTGTATTAGGAACTAAATGCATAAAAAACATCCAAGACTAAGGAAGTTTATTTGGATCTTAAATTATACACGAGTGTTTATACGTTTAACTAGGTACTAAATATAAGTGGAGCACTGTAACTTTCTTTAGCCTTATCTAACAGTAACACAGACACAATAAGTACTTCTTGTATTTATCTTCCTTCACCCTAAAAGCAAACCATGAGTTTTGTACACGAATGTACTTACTTACATAATTTTATTGAAGTATTGAAATCTGTTCGTATTTAATAACAGTTCCTTTCATAATTTTATCTCGTATTTCTGTTTGGTTTCGTGTCGAGTGCGAAATTCGTCAAATCGTTAAAGTTTTACAAGTGTTCGAAGTGGAATCACATGCTCGTGTAAATTGTGAACCTAGATGGATGAAGTCTCGATGAAGGTGTGAAGTTTCGGTTTATGAACATTCTCACTTCACCTGCGGCAGTAAAATTTGTAGATACATTCGTTGTATTTTAGTGTAACCATGACACCTATAAACTGAATCATGCACGGGGGTGCTGTTAAAATTAACCGCACTTAACGAACGCCATTTCCGAAAAATGTCAGTTGAGATCTTACTTTTGTCGGATCTATTTCCTATTACACACGTAGGTACTTACTACAATACGTTTGATATAAGTTTTTGGGCAGTATATAATCGTATAAGAGACAGTTTCTGTTCAGTCGCCAAAAACCGACATCAAAAGGATTTCACATAACGACGGTTACTCAAGTAACACTCAAAATTTATTGTTCGGAAGGTTGTAACGGTATTTATAGACCAAAGGGTACTCGCCGTCCGGGAAGACACTTTATTAATGCAATTAAGCTCCTTCTCACGTTTCACTCTCTATTTCAATCCCTTTTAACACCCATCCGCTATTAAACCTAAACAAAAAACACTTCGGGAACTAAAGGGAGCAAATCACACGCACAAGTTATCTAACAATGTGTATCTTATGTTTTGGTGAGTAAGGCAGGATTTTCAAGCTGGTGGTGGTCTGGTAATAAACTTTTAACATGACAACACGAAATTAAAGGGTATTAAACAACACGTGGGAGACAAAGGCGGCGGCTCAAAGCGGCGGCGCCTTTGAACGTTCCGCTCGCAGCCCACGCCCGCGCCTCGTTCGCACAATGAGAGTGCAATGGAGCCGATGCAGTTTCTTTAACAGATAAGCCTTTGTTAATTGCTATTTAATCTGTACTGAGCCTTTGTGAAAAATCAGCATTGCGGTTAATTACTTTTTAAGGAGAAATGTAGGTCGATTCGATGTTTACTGTGAATGGGTCATTGTGGCGATCTTTGAGAAGAGTAGGTACCTAATTATTTACAGCTGTGTAGGTTTTATTATGGAGACAATTTAGGCCAAAGAGTCAAACAAACGATAGTAAGTGTTACATTAAAATATACAGCGTGGAGGAATACCTCCAAGCCATATCAACTTTAAGGCCTTCGAAAACCTGTAACTCATAGTTACTTGCGCCAGGTACAAATTCCAAAAAAA
This sequence comes from Acleris laterana, assembly GCA_963966035.1. Taxonomy (NCBI): domain Eukaryota; kingdom Metazoa; phylum Arthropoda; class Insecta; order Lepidoptera; family Tortricidae; genus Acleris; species Acleris laterana. The sequence continues at coordinate 8,336,782 of OZ014451.1, forward strand.
AAGCAAATAAGTAGGTATGGGTAAGGTACTCATACACTTGTATTATACACAGGTAGAGTCTGTTTAGGTAGAGTACCTAACGAAGCAGGAATCGAAATGTTAATAAACGATTTTAGTGAAAATTCTTTAGTGGTAAAGCATTATTCTGGGTATACAGTTACAGATAGTCTTCTTAAGTAGGTAAACTAACTAAAGTTACTCAGAAGGGAAATTTAGAGTCTATATTCCACTTTGTTATGTTACATCTTCCTTCTTCATTGTAATCAAATTACCTAGTGGTGGTGTGAAGTATCGTCAACAATAATGATTACGGCATATTTGCAGGGCGGACTAAATTGCATCAGAATAAAGCGTCACCATTGGCATCGCACCTTAATTTAGCGTCTACCTGTGGCCCAGCCTGCTCCGCCCCGTGCCCCGAGTAATTCCCCCTTGGCGCCGTTGGCCCCGTATATTCACAAATTGCCCCCTCTGTACAGCCACGGATGGTTGGGTGCATGCTGTATAGTACTTCGACCAGTCCACGAACATTAAGTTGTTGCATCGTCATAAGCTGCTACGTAGGCTCTTTTGCCCGAACGTGTTAGTTTTGTTTCAAAATGCTTAACATACATTTAGCTCAAGCAGTTTACTTCTTAGTAGATACCTTTTCAGGAGTTCATTTTGGAGTTGAGCCATCGGCTGAGTAGGGGTGGTCTCGCTCCGATTCATTGTTTGGAGCTTCAAATTTTATTTGAAAACCATAGAACGCGGAGATTCTTAGAAATTACGGATATTTTAAAATAGCAAAGTTAAAAAAATAAATTACAATGGTACCTACTCATGTAATCATGGCTAGGTACAGTATAACTCACAAATATATGTTTCACTTGCTCCTATCCTATGTCACTGATAATAAGGTCTATGTTTTCATTATATTTGGCGCATGAACCGTATAGATATTATGCTTTTGATTGTAAGTATCTAGTCATAATAAGTTGGGTGACTTGAAAATTCCGTCACTGCATTCAAGTTACTGCATACATAACATTATTAATCTCTTGTTTTGTAGAAATAAAACAGTAAGTAGATTAATAATGCTATTCCTTTTACACAAATGAGCTACTGAACGCTAGCAATTGAAGCAAAAACATCTACGTAAACACTAATCTTGACTTCTGAATATTAAGTAGGTAGTTTAGTTAATGTCACTAGCTAGACGCAAATTAGCACATCTCAAGATATCTAGTACTAAACGGGCTTATCTAAATCGAGCTTATTACGTACTAGCTTCTGCCCGCGACTCCGTACGCGTAGAACTCGTTTATATCGTAGCTCGCTTATATACAAATTTTCACCCACAAATTTACCCCCTTAGGGTATGAATTTCGGGAAAATAACTATCCTATATCCTTTCCCAGGATTCAAACTATCTTTGCACCAAATTTCACCTAAATCGGTTCAGCGGTTTAAGCGTGAAGAGGTAACAGACAGACAGACAGACAGACAGACACTTTCACATTTATAATATTAGTATGGACCAGCTATTTCCCGTGACTTTGTCCGCGTAGAAGTCTTTTATCGCTATTTCCTCCTTCCCTAATGTCATTTTACCGGACTTAAGCTATCTCTTAAAATCAGTTGAGTGGTTTAGCCGTGAAAGCGTGATCAACATACAGATAAAGTTATTTTCACATTTATAACATTAATGGGTAACAAACAGTTATTTTCATATGAGGAAATAAGGATTTGTAGTATTTATTAGGCGATGGGCTTGCCTGTCACTAATACACTGGTAAACATCTTAATATTAGCCTGTTTGTGCAAAATGTGGTTATAGAATTAACAACAAGTTTTTAGAGTTGTTGGTGATTCTGCAGCTCTGCCTTCCCCACACTGGGAATGAATTAGTGAAGGTATGATATGATGATGATATGTATAATATTACCTAGAATGGATATGGATTAGTATGGTAAGTATGGATTCGTAAAATAACCTACAAACTATAAACAGCAGTTTCAAAGACCCTTTATTCTGCTTCCCGTTTTTTACGCAACGGGTTGTAATTGTAATTCCAGGGTTATTTGTTGGAACAACACGCAGTAAAGCTTTGTGCCGCCGTCGATTGTTTCCGAACAATCCTTGCGTCGACGAGTGAATGCGCGTATTGTTCTGCTGATTGCAGCGGTAATAACAACGATGTTAAATGTGTATTCTTTGGTTCAGCTTTGGGGCGCCGCTATCTGTTGCTGGAAACTGTTCTTATCGGTGTTCGGGTGGCTTGGGTAAAAATATCTTAATCGACCGCGTGGTTATTTATTACATTATTACACACTCAATACGAGGAACAGCTAGGAAAAAAAAGATGGTTAGTGTTGCTCGTCGCCTGAAGGTCAGAGGTGTTATTCTCTCAAAAACAACGGACGGTCGGACGAACGAGCGAAATCGCAGCGGCGAGTTTAAGTAGTCCCGTCAGAGCGAACAAAACACATTTTAGCGCGCGGATTTTCAATTAAGCAGCCTTATACGTTCGATCCATACGGCAGAAACCATGCTGATAAATTGAAAATGTACGCGCTAAAATGTGTTTTGTTCGCACTGACGCGATGACGGGACCACTTAAACTCGCCGCTTGGACATTCACTCGTTCGTCCGTCCGACCGTCGTTGTTGAGAGAATCACTACCCAGAAGATAAGTAATCACCCTTGCCCACGGTGAGTAGTTAGTGGGGTATGAGCCTCCAAAAAAATAACCTAAAGATTTTTTCTAAGAAATCAAAACTCAAAATGCATTAGGTTCGCTAACAGCAGGACACTAACTCTGCCGTGAAGCAGCAGTGTTTGCACTCCTGTGTTCGGAGTTAGAGGGTATGATTTTCGGGCAAATCAAAAGCATACTTTTGTTCGTGGGCTCAGGCTCGTTCGGTCCGTTTCCTAACATGTCTGCTTTTCAAACTGGTCATCTTCCAAGAAATGACTCTTTCCTATAATGTCAGCAAATGGTTTCCTATCATGCCACTGTCCTAGAATGATTCGTTTCCTATTATGTCCGTTTCGAAAATTGACCTGCTTCCTATAATGTCCGTTCCTTGTGATGTCCTATTCCTAAGATGTATGCTTCCTATAATGCCCACGTTTTGTGTTCTAAACCCCGTTTCCTACAATGTCTGCTTTCACAATGTTTTCTTTTTTGTCCCTGAATTCAAGAAGTAGTTTCCGGAAGTACTTGAAATAAAATAAGGTTTATATGTGCCGTGTTACATTATTTAGAAAAAACCTCTTAGATATCAGTTGAGGAACTTTCACATCGGCCTCAAACGATGGCATTATTGATGGCATTTAAGAAGGTGACGAAATAGGACTGTGGACGAAGTTATCCTGAGCCTTTGAGAAGGAGACAACATAGGAAACTGACATTGTGGGAAGAAGACAATTTTAGGAAACGGACCGAACGAGCCTGAGCCGCGACAATGTGGTAAGAAGGTTATTTTGAGAAGCAGACATTTTAGGAAACAGACATTTTCAAAAGTAGACATCATAGGAAACGGACAATGTGGGAAGAAGGCCACTTTAGGAAGCAGACATGTTAAGAAGCGGACCGAACGAGCCTGAGCCTGTTCGTGTTCCTCACAGTCGGTAACGCATTTGGAATCTTTGAGATTGCAAATGTCCCTAGCCAGTTTACCACTATAGTGTAGCTATATTTATACTGCGACGACGAGCTTCTTGCCTTCCCTAAAGCATAGAATAAAAGTGGCTTCTGCTACTAATACACAAATGACCTAGTCCCAAACGAAGCCCTTGCCTAAAATATTATATTATGCTCATGATATTTGCTCATACCGGGGATCGAACCCAGGGCCGCTAGCTTCGCAGGCGTGGTCCCTACCAACTACCTAGACTAGACTAACGGCGTCGTCAAAGTCGACCGCTTCGTTTCGTTTTCTCATTTCTTCGGAACACTACACGTCATACAGTTCTATGTGCTATAATTGTATATACTTAATGGTTTAATAGGGCTGCTAGAACCTGGGTTACTAACTATTACTAAGAGCTCTGTAATAACCGAACACTGTAATGGACCCTACCTATATAATGAATCTTCCTTACCTTAATTGACATGGCATGGATCACGGGATCGATGCATCAAAATAGTCTGACGAATGCCTCGACCATATACAAGCCCCGCTTAATTAATCCCCCCTCCCTGCGCGGGCGCAACGTGCGTGACAAATTGCACCCTACGATAAAAACCACTTAATGATAGCATAATTGCACATAATTGTAAACTGTATGCCGCCGCCACTTAACCGAGACCCCTGCCTTTGAAGATAATCTATGAATTAACTCTATCTGCATGGGTCGTGGTAAAATTGCTCGAGCCCTAAACTGTACGAGAATGTGGAGATCCTTGGGATGGTTCAGGCGACTGGTTTTTTTCGCGCTTACGAGTATAAATGTTGACGGGCGTCAATTATTTGTGTTCTTTGAAGGTGACGAATTTTGAAAAACGTAATATATTATGAAATGTATCAAGTTTCGAAATATCGTAAAAGATTGCAATGTCTACAGTTCTTAAATTTTTATGACACGTCGAGCTTGTCATCGCAATGTCATGCCAATGATGAATAAAATTAAAGAACCATTCTATGCTGACCTTAGAAGTTCACCAGTTGTTAGTAGCAAGTTGCTACGCAGTAGCGTTGTTCGTCAGTTTTATTTTCTCGTTTGTCGCTCAGTGCATCTCTACCGTTACGGACTAGATAGAAAGGGAGACCAGAGCGACAAATAAGTCGCGGACAACATGTGATACTCGTAGCCGTGCAGAGCATGTTGTGCTCCTCAATTACGAATCATCATTGAGAGTGCAGGTATCAGTATAACATCACATCCGGTTCTGTTATCGAAAGACGCCTACGGCTAGGCCTCATGCTGCCTATGTCTAACAGTCGACTGCTCCCGGATTTCCGCCATTTTCAGCAAGTCGTCGGTCGGTTAACCCCGTGGGATGCCTTAGTTTGCCTACCTACCCCGTTGCTCTTGTGCCCATGCGGCCATGCTTTGATCCTCGGTAAGGACTAATATTCATGTATTGTGACGGTTATTTGGTTCTAGACCTTTGGATGTTTTCAGAATTTACTTATCTATGTATGCATAATCTGCCTTTATACAATACTGCTACAACTCAAAAAATGATGACGTTGTAAAGAAAACTTTAAATAGAAAGTGTTCTGAATTTAAATTGCAACAGCGACTCATTTTGAGATGCCGCACTCTTGCATAAAGGCAACGATTATGTATGTGTGTATATTGATGACTATAGAACCGATAATAAGAGACGTTTAGAGTAGGCTGGATCCATTTCTATACAGTACAAGATTGTCTTATTTTATGATGCATGGTTCCACTGGTGACGTGTTGAACATTAAAAAAGCAATCAGGCGTAAGTACCTGTGAGTGGTCACGAGCCATCTCGAAAGATCCTAAATCTTAATCAAGATATATTATACCGGTTGAACTGGTTCAGTGTTAATTAAAATAGATGAGGTGTCAAAATAAAAATCGAGGATTCGCAGTCAATCATCTTTAATACAAAATGAAAACTATTTGCATAAATTAGTGTCTTAACGTTTTGAAGGTTCTTTAGCAAGTGGGTAAAAAAGGGTACAACGGTACAAAATACTGGTTGAAGTAAAATAATCATCAATATACAGGGTGGAAAAAAACGAACGCCGCACACATACACCTACTTTAAATATTGTAAATAGCAATTTCTATTTATCGACCTTCACATTAAAGTAAGTAGAATTATCTACGTATGAGAAGACAAACATACACACTGGTAAATAATTCGATTGGTTTCTGCTTTTTTGTTAAGGTTATTTTTGTAAGATTTTATGTTTTGCTGGTTGTGTGACCAAATGGTTCCTGCGGAAGACCAGCTCTGGCCTAAAAACCAGTAACATGCTGAGCCGAAACCATTTTACTGCATCTGGCACTCGTCCAGATATTTTTGTGTTTTTGTTTTTGGTTGATAATTTATTTTTCTGTACTTGTGTTAGATGTAAACAAAAAAACGTTTTTTCTTTCTTTCTGTAACTGGCAAATGATCACGATGGTAAGTGGATTCTAAAGCCATACACAATTGCAATCTTACGATGAAAATCTGACTGCAAATTCGTTTCCAGCCACACTTAGAGGGAATAGCTCTATGCTAGTAATTTCACCGCTTGTCCCACCTTCACACCGCACCGGAACTGAACAATGCGAACGCTGGTATTTAGTGACAGGTTAAATGGGAACAAGGTGTTAGCGATCCTGGACGGACCCTGCACAAGGTCACTTCACCACCGGACATCGTTTAATAGTCAACGCACAGATTAAATAAGAGTTACTACGTTGGTCAAAGCTTGATATCTATTGCTAAACTAAAACCAAAAGTCAAGCGTAGGACTTAGTTTTACACAAGGTTTTATTTATTAGTGAGCCGAGTTTAATTGGTTTCAATTAAAGGCCGCGTGGGAGTCGAATGGCCGCTAATGGTCCCGAGATAAAACCAGCCATTAACGGCCGATTCGATTATAAAGCCGCCATAGGTGGAAGACAAAGGTTAACGCCGAGAGGTTTGTAATCTATCTGTAGGTACTCGGATTTGAATTAACAGAAGAAACGATTAAGTTGCGTTTGGGGTTAGGTTAAGAGTGGGTATGTTAGGTCGAGGCAATGACCCGGCTTGTTACATGTAGAGCTACAAAATTTATGCTTTATGTTCCACGTAAAATTCGTTTGGCGCTGTTTCCTCACAATTGAGTATGTGTCTCTCTCACCTATCCAATTGAACGGGCTACCTGTTTGAAAACTCAGAGTGGGAGTTCAAATATAGGTTAGGTTAAAGTGACAAGGTGCTAACTGCTAAACTGTATGCACCATGACGGCGACCGTACCAACAAACTACGCTGTCGTAAACGATGATGCGCGCCCGATTTTGCCCGTTGGACATAAGGTACACGATAGTACACACCCAAGGTATGTTCGCAAATCGGACATAAGGGTCGCCATTCGCCACACACGGGCTACTCTAGCGAAAGTGTCAAAACGCGCGCAATCGAGCCGCGTCGCGGACTGCGTTTTCATGTTGTATTGCAGGGACTCGCTCGTCGCCTCGCACATGGTTTCGCTCGCTATAAACCGTTTATATTCATTTCGACTAATCCAAATGCGCTTTCAGCAATCATGAGCATTTATGATATAACCACTAAGGAAGTACTATTGCATCGTAAACCTATTTAAAAGACAATAAGTGATATTTTTATTGCCAGCTTGCGGGCTATTTTGAGCGGCACTAACAGCACTTTCACTATAAAGTTATCTAACCGTTTGCACGATAACTGTTACATGTGTTACGATAATTATAACGAGGCAGTTATGTGCGATTGTGCGGGTGTTGGCAAATCGTGAGTAATCGTGATCGTTTCAATCAAATACATTAACTTCTTAGGACGACGGGGCAATTCAGATACAAATCAACCGGTTATTGTGAAAATAGAGATAGAGTTTGATTTGAAAAGGACAATCAACCAGATGCCATTGCATGTTTCACCCGACTGCCCTAAAAGTAGTTTACCGGACTTTTGTATCCTTGTGTCCTGTTAAATGGTTTGACGCATTATAAAGTGCAGGGTACGTTTGAACCAATACTTTTCCACACAATTACAAGTTCCAACTCCTCAGTACTTAATACTTATGCTCGATGGGTAATCGGGTTTTCAAGGGTTTTAATTTTACCTACAAGCCAGACAAACACCACTTTCTTCAAAGTTATCTCCACCAAAACATCCAACACACACTAACAATAAAATAACCCACAATCCGGCTCGATTAGTTCGAGTCGAGCCCGCGAAGTTGGGCCGAATCGATTCGACGCGCTGGCGAGCGCAATCCGTTCGGGACATGAAAAAAACGCGATGGCCTTCCTGGAAACAAAGTTGATTGCGTTATTATATCACGGGTGCGATCTCGAGTGATGGCCGCGGTGTTTATTTGAACTATTATATTTAACTTGTGCAATCTATAATTTCATCATCGTAATTATTAGAACTTTAGTTACGTTATATCATAGTGGGTTGTCATCATCTACGTAAAGTTTTGAGGTTTGCTTTAGAAATAACAGTTTTTTTTATTCAGCAGAAAACGCGTCCGGATCCATGTGTTACATATCTTGAGTTAATGTTAAAACATCTTGTGTCTTCCATTTAGTTTTTATTAATATGTTCTCAACATAGTCAATTTAGACGCCATCTTCAATACACGGCGTGCCGTAGAGAGGGGGGAAAGGAAACCCGCGTGAAGCGTGATAGCGTGAAGCACAGACTCGATACCTGCTGGTCGTCTCGCTCCTCCTTTTAGGAGGATGAGGAACCGGTGTCGGGCTGTTAACCCCTAACCGGGGTGGTCTGCGCCGACCGTGAAAACGGTCGGGTCCTTGGATGGCAGCCTGCGTAGCAGGCTGCAAGGAGGTGTGGGTGGGAGAGGGAGTTTGGGTAGGGGGGCGGGGTGGGGAGCGTCAAGTCCGGGTGTTACGCTGCTTGCGAGATCGAGCCAGCTGGGTGAGACCCCGTTGGGGGAGGCCCGGCTGGCGACCTACGAGCAAAGCAGCGTCTTCATGGGTCCTGGTTTGTGTCCGGCGTCGTCGCCGAGAGCAGGTCGCGGGGGTAGGCCTTGCCGTCGGGGGGCCGCGCGTGCTGTGGCGCAATGTCCCTCAAAAGAGGGAATCGCGACGCGTCTGCACGCGCGAACATCGACGTGGCAAGGCGTTCGATGAAGTCGTCCAGGCTCTCGATCCTGAGGTCCCTCTGGATCGTGGCATTTCTCACGTACCGTGGGGCGTTTGTGATGGTCCGCAGGCACAGGTTCTGCTGAGTGCGCAGTTTCTTCCTGTGACCTGCGGCCAGGAGGGCGTACCACGCTGGTGCGGCGTACGTGAGACGGGGTCTAACATATTGTTTGTAGACCCCGAGCTTCACACGCAGAGGGAGGCTGGAGAGAAGCACTGGACGCAGGAGGGAGCGAGCTGCTCTCGCGGAGGCGACGACGGTGCTGGTGTGGGGACCCATGGTGAGTCTCCTGTCGATCGTGATCCCCAGGTATTTCACGACTGGGGACCAGGAGACGTCTTGTCCGAGGAATTTGAGTGGTGGGAGACGGCGGATGCATCTGCTCACGAAGATCGCCTGTGTCTTCGCTACGTTGACGGTTAGCCTCCACCTGGCTAGCCAAACTGGTAGGGCGTCGAGTTGGCGTTGCAGCTTGACGACGGCATGCTCGGGCTTGAAGGAGGATGCGTAGTATGCCGCGTCGTCAGCGTACAGGGCCAGGTGGGAACCGTCAACGACCGGTATGTCATCCGTGTAAACGTTGTAACATACCGGGGAGAGGCAGCTGCCTTGCGGGACTCCAGCTGAGACTCGATAGTAAAACAGATTAGTGATGCGACACCATGACATCATTAAAGAGTCCCCCCGTAGGCGCCATGGTACTATTTTTCCGGATTCTCTTGGATCTACTATTTAGAGAATTACATAACCAAAGGGATCCTTGCTGTAAATATCTGTATAGGGCGCTTTTTCGTTTGAAATGAAATCGGAATTTTTCAACAAAATGTCAGGCTAAAGAAGAAATATAGAAGTCAGGTCAGTATAAACTAATTCACAGACAAGGTAATTACAAAGCTACCTACTTATTTAATCCCATTTTCTTACTTTTACATAACCCACTCTTTAATTTTATAGTAACCTTACTTATACAAATAGGCGTTTGCACCTTTTAATTTTATTATTACAACTGTAATACGACATCAATAACTGATATAGTCTACTAAAAGCTTTCGAATAACTGAAGTAATTGTATTAAAATCGATTGGACACAGTAAACCTACCTGATGCAAACTGAGGTGTTATTCTCATTCCACCCTTAACCGGCTATCAGTTTTGTGGATCCAGCTTGTAGGGGCAGTACTTTTAGACTGATACTACGCCTTCATCAGATATGCGCACTCTTTTAGCAAATGTATTTCGTCGTTGATACTGCAATACCTCGTAGCAAACAAATTCAATAAGTTGTAAAATGTACCTTTGCAAGTAAGTCAGTAAGGTACATTTACATACAACTTATTGAGTTTGTAAGTTACGAGGTATTGCAGTATCATCGATTATTTGCAATTCTTCTCCTGGTTATGCGCGTGTCCATTCTTCAGGGTATGTGAGGTTGTTTTACCCCAATCTCAATTGTTTGACTTATTGCATTATTGGTTCTTGTGGGCGTGGGTTCATCTCTATGTTTTCGAGATACCAGTACTTCGACGTGACGCGGATCTTTTTCACAGTATGGTATGCGCACTATGTCCCAAGAAAAAAAAAATGAAATAAGAAATGGATGAAATAATTTTTTTAATAATAACCAACCCTGGTCCGATTGGGATACAAGTAAGATACCCATCTTACTTGTATCCCAATCGGACATCGACTTCAACTGTTTCGATAAAGAATACAACCACTGCTCTCATAAAGTTTTTAATGAGATGAAATGCAGTTTGCGCCGAGATAATTTAAATCGAAGGCTTTGAATTAAGGAAAGATAAGATGCGCTTTTATTGCGCCGCCGCCGATAAAACGTCTTCTTTATGTGCGTCGGACATTGTTTTGAATATTCCGATAGCGCTTGCAGATTTTACTGTGTAGGTATTTATCTTTTTTGCACTGTCGGTAAAGATTTGAAACTTAAAAATATTGATGATATTGATGAATTTTCCTTAAAAAACGCTTAAATGAAAATCGTTTTCATTGATCATGAAATCCTAGCAGAAGTAGTAGGTAGGTAGGTAGGTAGGTAGGTAGGTAGGTTGGCAATAAATATAGTATAGAAATTATCTGTTAGCGCTATATTGGCTCTTATATTATTACAGTAGGTGAAATAGTATCATTAATCGTATTTTTCAAAATCCACGAGAACTCGTAGTCCTAGGCGTCCTAGCGGTATGCCAAAAAGTTCTGCATGTTGTGTTAAAAACATGATAATCGGAGCTATTGATATTTATGCCTTAAGAGGAAAAAGGAGAGGAGTTATGACCTCATATTGTTTTTACGTATTTAATGTCGATACGAGTAACACTGTACATATATTTTTCAATTTTTCGATCGTTAAATTCCACGGTTAAAACTTTATGTAACTGTTTTAGCCTGAGGGTGTATCCCTACTGAACTCGATTTTTGAGGAACTATGAATCAGTATAGCAAGAGATACTTAATTTTTTTTTTATCATGGCTGCAAATTCAAGCAATACACAATTATAAGGGTACAGTATAAAGGCATAAAACTTTGAAATTACTCGTTGGTGATGATCTGATGATTGGTTGGTGGTTGGTGGTTGGTGGTGCTTATATAAAACGGCTCGAAAGATACGAAAATTTAAACATACTTATCTTCATTATCGATTGACTTCTTCACTTCATCTTCTACGTCATCGTCGATTAGTCGTCACCCTATGAATATAAACAACCTTTCTGCTCTGTGGTCTGAATTCATAACTTCGAATTAAGTGAAGATAAGGAAGTGCCTTAATTGCATCGCTAAAGTTTAAATTATCTTCTTTATTAGTGCTGTTGTTGGAGATTGTTACGAATATTCTTGACATTTTGGGAATCTCTACGAAATATTAAATTTATAGGCCATTGTATACTGATATAATACCATAACATACACCTCTCATAAAATAGTAGATTGTTCAACAAGGGACTAAAACTAGCCATAATAACACCAGATGTTTAGCTATCCAAGCGGAGCGAGGGTGATGGCTATAGTTCGAGTGTCATTGTGGTTGTTTAGTCTCGCGTTAAACTCTCTACTTTTCACTTTGAATGAGAGGAAAAAAAGTCGTCACACCTCCGTCATACAAGAAAAATTAAACAAAGAAAACTGTGATTTACCAATGATTCAACAAAATTTTTTTTTACAATAATTAGAACTACTTATCCACGTGAACTCTTTAACGTTCTCCCGGCTTGCGTATCGCCCGTGCGGCGCTTCTCCCAGATCAGCTGCTGGTTGCAGCCGCCGGTCTCGCTCCTCGGCTCGCCTGCTACAGTTCAGCTCTGGATGCTTCAATCCTCTCCCTCTCGCAAGAGTTGATGGCATCGCGTCGTCTCATTATTTTGAGTTACGATATCGTCGTTGATACGACGATATATAGAAAAATGTGAAATGTATTGACGATGGGAGTATAATGTAACAAATGATTACTTTGCCCAAGGCTTTAAATATTATCTTGACAGGAAATAAGAAACACCAAAATTCAGTAGTAGGGATGAAATACTAACGATGGCGTCAATCATAATCAACAGCAATTAATGCCTAAACGGAACGGAAACCACATTTCGCCGAATATTAATAAGACTTTCATGGGGAAATTTCAGGTGAACTGGGTTTATTTATGGGTTTTTTTATCAACATGCATGGATATTTGGTAGCGGACTTGTGGTAATTGCTCTTAGCTATGTTAACTTGCTATGCTTACATAAAAAACATGTTTTATTCACCTACTCACTCCATCTTACCATTATTTTGGCTATTTCTTCAATAGCAGGTGGAATCACCCGCCACATTCCTAGTGTAGTCTAGACTAGTTCTAGTCCGAACTACTTCATTTGCTAACTAAGTTGCTAACGATACGCGCTCGCTTCATTAGTGTTTGGATCGCACTCATTTGCATCTGCCCCCCACTGGACGCTTGTCGGTTCGTGGTGATACAGGATATAAAGTGCACTTTGAATCGATAACCAAATAAAATATAGCGACGTGTAATCGATTAACGATTTGTGGTGTTTATACCATTAGGTATAGGTAGTTTTAAGGGTAGTAATGGGATGTATACGGTCGATGATTAAACATTACAAACCATTAAACCACCCTTGATTATTGACCAAGGATGTTTTTAAATTTCAATAAACTAAGTATGAGCCCTTTCCAGTTTCCTTATTCGAAGCAATAACCTCTTCCCGCGGCAGGTTACATACCGACCAATATAATAATAATCCTAATTAATAGCATTCCTTTATCAGCACTTTGATGTCTATCGACACGGGAATAAAGCGGGTCCGAATAATTACGAGATTAAAACAAAACTACGTCGAGAATAAATTCGGCCGAGTGAGCTTTCAATGACGACTAATGAATGTCTGCGTTTTGTTTCTTTTGGGCGCGCGGGCGCATGGGTGTAGGCTGCTGGATAAGACTAGCGGTCGTCGAGCGAAACGAAAACCTCACAACTAGCGAAAGAACCTCTCCTAGGTGTTTTCTTTGCTCTCTTTTACGTTATTTCCTTGTATTCTGTACATGTATCTTAATACGAAGCTGAACTTTGAAATTGGTATTGATGGCAGATGTGTGATTATAACGGAGTATAAATTCAATGAGTATAAATTTAATGAATTATTAGAGCAGAGAACGATCTTAAAAATATTCGAATCATGAAAACAATAGAGCCCATTCCATTTCAACGTAGATCTGCGATCCAACTCAAATCGTGCGCCGGAACCGTGACGTCAGCGGTTTCTTATCCGAAAAAAAATCTAAGAGCGTTAATATCGATATCTGTTTAAATATTTCCAGCTTATAAATGTTTTTGTCCGAAGTTTAATAGAAACTTGTGGGACGAAACTTTTTTTGGAGAGGTCATAAAGGCGTGTGAATTGATAACAAAGGATAAGAAGTGATACTGATAAGTTACACAAATTACATCATCGTCATATTTGACGGGACACCCTCTTAAAACTACAACTAATTGTAAGTAATACACTTGCCAACTTCCCAAAAAAAGCTATTGTTTGAATTTACCTGATCTTAGGTTTCTGTGAAACATTAAACTTTTAATTAGCAATTGTCTTTAACTTTAAAGCTCTATTCAATCATCATCATTAAACGTATTCAGGTATTGGCAAATAATAATTTGGAACGAAAAGGCCCTACTTATTTTGGGGGTAGGTTTTATTCATTTCACCAACACCATTTCATGCCAAACCTACGTCGCTTCTGTCTCACCGTTGTTTTTTTGGCTCATAGCGTTTGGGCGAGGCAAAAATTAAACTTCCAGGTTTTTAACTGATTCCAAACAGGAACACAGTCAATGTTAGAACCATGTTTAGCTAGATTAGGTACCCATATTTTTGATAAAATCAGACCAAGGCCCTTTCTCTTTCATCCACGCATCATAAACTTGAAAATTACCAAAACTGTAAGATTTATTCGTCGCACTGAGTTATGACGCCACTAATGCTAGCCCGCGGAGGCGTCCGCAATCAACCGCACACCGTAATCAAATTGTAGCCACAAAAAATATCAAAATCATCGGCGGATAATGCGGCAACACCACGAGACGCGGCGCGTTCCACTTTGCGATATCACATTTCATATTTTTAGTTATATTTTGTTAGTCTTCAAATTAGGAACCGAGTTTCATGTGAATGCCATGCCTACTAAAATACCTAAACCGAAGCAATAGTGATGTTGAAAGTTACTACTTTAGTTAGCACAATTTGCTGTTAGCCTGTTAGAGTCTAGATTCCGGTATTCATTGCAACAAAATAAAACTGATATAATACTTACCCGCTTATTCAATTATTTCACCGAAAACGTGACTAAAAGTACTAACACAAAAGCTCGTGAAAGTGTTCTAAAGTCTAGTAAAAAACTATAAAACTGACCAGAATCAAATCCCTAAAATGTCATTTAGGTAAATACTCTTTACACCCTTTTGATATGGCATGGTAATTAATTTGAAATTGGCGGACTTTGGCTGTGACTAGTGGTTGCTAGTTGCTAGTTAGAGGCCAATTATATATAGCCCATACGTCAATGACTCATAACTGAACTACACACGTCAAAGTTCCTGTGTAAAATTGGATAACTATTGCTTTGTCATCTATGTATTTGTACTTGCTTACATACTGGTATGCAAACGGATGTTCGACATGGTTTAAATATACTAGATAATTTTCGCCTGCCGGCGCAAGAACCGACAAAACTCAACTCACCTCAGCCGAGCAACAAAATGGAACGCACCTCCTCGACGTCGTCGCCACTAAAAAAACAAAAAATCCAAAATGGAGGCATCGGGCTTTGTGGCGGCCGCCATAGCGGCTATTACCTTGCTCGTAATTACCAGTCATTAGAGCTCGCTCCTGTGAGGGAATTAATGCCGCTGCAAGAGATATTGCCTTTTAATATCCCTGCATTGGCATTCAGGACGCGTCGGGAAGATAACGTCTTTATGTAAAGATGTGAAGTACTGTTTTGGTATTGACCTCTTCATTTACCTCAAGTGTTTAACTTTAAGGTTAAGGGGGTTTTTTATGGGTAGGTGCACGAAGGTATTGCTGTTTTGTTAACAATAAGTAGGTACTACCAAGTTTTCAATTGTTGGTTAAGAATGTACCTACATAAACCAAACAATAAGTACGGGTCCTTTTTTTAAACTATTATATTCCACTAATTTTATAAATGCGAAAGTTTGTGGTCTAGTTTCTTAGTCATTCACGCTGCAAAGGTTAGACGGAGATAGCTTATACCCTGGATTAACATAATCTACGCGGAGGTACAGTCAAGATCATCAATATGTATAAATATAAACCACAAAGCCTCAAAAATATGTACACAGACCTTATTACTATGGAAATAAGGTCCATGTGTACATATTTTTGCAACTTTGTGCAAATATTTATTTTTAACCTTGACTGTACAGTGTACCTGGTCTACCTACTTACCTAAGAAGCTAAAGTATAATGAAAGTTCCTACTGTTATCTACTGTTGTGATTATTTTATTATTGTTTGTAAGTTATGAAACAGTATAAGGATAGAGCACTGTAGAGTTTTTTTTGTTAGTTGAGTGGTATACTCGTATATTACAAAATTGACAAACTAATAATGTAACATATCGTAACATTTCAATAAGCATAATTAACATTAACTCAATTTGTGTACAAGTGTACATTAAAGAGAGAACTCACTAAGATTTTGCTATTTTCACCTGCCTGCAAAACATTACTGGTTTTTATTACCCTATAGTCTTTATATCAGCGAGTTAATGCCTGGAACAACAGCAGTAAAACCAGAAATGCCTGGTCTACCGTTTTATGTTCCCTAATTGCAGGTGGTTTTGCTTTGAAAAAGCCAAATTATGGTCCTTTCACTTTTGTTCTAATTAGGTTAAACCTTTCTGGCGAATATAAAACAGGTCCCAAGACCCACCCCTGCGGGACGACCTACTTATACTTTATAGTTACACTGCTTAGTTTGAAAACAAAGCAAGCAACTGAATTGAATGTCACTTTTTATTTTCTTTAAATTATAGATGTATAGTTTCATCGGACGAAAAATCGGCAGCAAATAGATTTTAAAAGACATCTATTTAGTAATTGCAGTTGGTTGGGGAATTAAAAGCACGCATCATTCCGTGTTCTTTCACCGAAAGAGAAGATGGGGTTAGCTATTTAAGTGGTATTCATTTAAATAATAGCCGACCAGATTTCGGGTTATCACATAGTGATCCCACGCCGGATGCTTTATCGTTATTATGTGTCATCAGGCAGAGATTTGGCGTCACTAAAAAATAATTAGCCCTTCAACGGATGCCGACGAGATGTTTATACTGTGCGCGTACGAGGCGACTACGGTGCGGGGAAAATCGTTAGCTAAAACTTGATAAGTAGTAAAGTAATTGGTAAGTGGGTGCGAATTTAACTTCCTGTTTTTATTTAAGTTGTTAATTTAGTATTATTGTTATTACTAGCTGTCCGCACCCGGCGTCGCCTGGGCTCCCTGGGAGTGTTTTTTTTTCATACAAATTTTATAAAAAATAGTTTACGGGTATTCTCAGACCTATTGAATATACAATTTCATAAGAATCGGTCAAGCTGTTTCGGAAGATTTTTGTTACAAACATTATACTTTTCCTAGACAGATTTAATAAGACATGCATACTTAATCGTGTAAAAGTATTTGTCTAGGGGTTAACAACGCATTAGCAAACATAGGATTGTAAATTATATGTGTCTCAGAGCCCACTGCCACCAGTTGGTCTGCGTGCTCGTTTGCCTGCTATTAGATAACAATTAATCAGCGACTCTTTTTTTCCGTGGTTACAATTTGAATATCACGGGTCTTTCACATCGAGCCCGCTTTGCACTATAATACGATGTACTTTACACTTAAAAATAAATGTACTATACAGCGTTTTTGTACCACATCCGACTCCGATTGCCATATTTAGCTTAAACATGTTTCCCAAAATCGTCGCCGTGTCGTGCGGTGCGGTACAACAGTTTTATAAACGGTGTAATTTGGGGCCATGTTTTTGTGCCCTGACATTGTCATTCCGGGTCGGGGTTCCAGCTAAATAGACCACAGTGGTTTTTGTCGCTAGATGACATTTTTGACGACCTTTAATGATGCGGCTTTGATGGTTCGGATAAAATGCTCGAAACCGTCCACATACTCGTGTAATTGCATTTTTGGTTGAGGTTTGGTTGATTGTAATTAAAATGAATAGTAGTAGGCTTTCAGTTTATAGCGGGATTTTAATTTACCAAATCTGGAGCGACTGCAATCACTCTGCGATCAATCTTGTATTTATTTAATTTTAGTCCGCGTTATTATAATGTTTTACTAAACCACTACTCAGCAAGATATATCGAGAACCCTTGTTGGATTTGTAACATTTTATCATTAGTATCTAAATAAAGAATAGTTGTAAAAACTTTTAACAAGATGTTTTTTAAAAGCTTCAAAATATGTTTAGGCCTGCTCGAACCTGGGAACTGAACAATTCCACTTTCTTATTTTAACAACAAGGTATTAATTATGGTATAGAAATAAAATGACGTACAAGTTGAGGCAATCCCACGACTCATTTAAACCAACTCAAGAATACATTTAATTTATTATCTAGAATGTTGAATCAAAGCGAAGAAGCAGGCGGCGCGGGAACTGGTTCCTACGTCGGAGACTATGTGACAGACGGGACAGACAAGCGGAGCCGCGGGCTGAGATGAGGGTTGTCGATGACACTCGTACAAGAATAATTTACACTAAGTATAGTAAAACTGTGACAGGACAGGAGTAATTCTTTACATAAAAGCTATTTACAAAAGGGTTACGCGTTAGGGGGCGTAGGGGTTAAGGGTTAGCGGTGCGCAGGGTGCGGGCCAGCTCCAACAGCATCTTGGCGATGTTCGCCCAGAGGATCGATTGTCAGTATGTGAATCATTGTTGTCTGGTTCACGTACTGGCACATCAATCCAAGTAGCTTTATTTAATTATGTGCATAATAAAAACATTACTAACATTAGGTTTAATTTTTTAATTTAATTTGTTTACTAACACTTTGTTATTATTATGGTCCAAAGATGGCTGAAATAAATTATTTTGATTTGATTTGATTTGATTTGATATTTTAAAAAAAGTCACAGAAACCATTTGAAAAGTTAATTCTTGTTATTGTATAATTCTCGAAGGTTTGAAATAGAGAATACAATAGAAATCAAAGTCAAACTATCTAAAGCTATGTGTAACTAATTCAACTAACATAATGCTCGGTCGGTACACTTACATAGTAATAAAAATAGGCTACGATTTGTGTCCTAATTTCACCACTCGTATCACAAGAGTCTAAGATATGTGACAATACCATGTATAAATAAGTTCCTTCCGATTATTTCATAATAATTTTAAAACCAATAACAAGTTTTTCGTTCATGGCAACCCTATTATCACTTGTACAGTAAAATTGAATGTACAAAATGGTCACCATCCGGACTATAATAATAATAATAATAATAATATAAGGGGACAATCTCACACCAATTGACCTAGTCCCAAACTAAGCTCTAGGCTTGTACTATGGGTACTAGACAACGAAATAAATACTTATATAGAGAAATATATACTTAAATACATAGAAAACATCCATGATTCAGGAACAAATATTCGAGCTGATCACACAAATATCTGCCCTTACCGGGATTCGAACCCTATTTGAGTGCAAAGCGGCGTGTGATCGTTCTGACAGGGCCCCGACTCACCCTTCCTTTGACATACAACCTTGTCACACTACTGAACCCATATCACTATACGCAAAAAAGGCAGTTAAGTTATAAGGACAGGCTACTAATTTATTTGAAATCTGGTTGACAGGTCAACGTAAAATTAAATGCAAATGATACTATTACATATACATAACTTTATGAATAAGACGTTGAATCTTTTGAAGGTCTCGAGAGTTAAAAGGTTTAGTTTTTTAACAATTGACAACGTCCTTTTTTTTTTCTTTGCCTCGTCATCCATGACCTCCAGTAGCTTTGCGGATTGAATGTCAATTCTTATTTATATTTTAATGTATTCGAACGAAATTTATGGTTTCTCTATACAGAAGCCAGCCATAAAACGGTAAGTTTATCAAAGCATTAACATAATATATGTCGTATTTAAAAGCTCGAAAGCCTAATTAATGTGGCGACATTAACCTTTACTGCCCATTCCGCGTCCATCGATGTAAATGGGCATTAGACGATAACTGAATCGCAAGCGCCGACGACAGGTGAGTTCGCAAAAACCAATAGATTATTATAAAGCGTTTATACTCATAAATAAATTTTATGGAGTGATTTATCGAAAAAACACTCATAAGACATAAACAACAGAAAGTCGCTTGCTTGGATCACATAGGTACTCAAAACTAACACATTGCTCTATAAACTATAATAAAAAAACAGAAACTATAAACTGGGAGCAAAACTGTCAATCAAACTGAAACAGCTGATTACGAGGCACAAAAATAAATAAATACTCATTATCTAAGCGACATAGAAGACTAAACGTCTCATCAAGTAACATGTCACATGTTTCATGTAACATGTTTCAAATTCAAATTCAAATGGTTTATTGCATGTCACATTACAAGTATTTGAAGATGGAATAATAAAAAGGTATTCATTTGACGCCCTGCAATACAATACAATATAATATAGTATTGTGCATTCATGTACAATATAGTATAGAAGGTATTTAAGTCTTTTTAGATCTTTTAGATCGATAACGCATTCAATGCACATACGTCGTTTATCTGTTCATTTGCAATGCAATTGCCTTGATGGCACGTATGAGGAAAGGTGCGTCAGCTTGTAAGTAATGTAATGCGAGTGTATTTTAAATAAAAATAACTAAAATACGTCGCTTGTTTAAAGGGAAGCACATTGTATGTTAGTGGAACGAAGTTTTTGTTGTCTATGAAAAACCATAAGTTCTATGGTATCTTGTGGAAGGTTTATCCTGAGAAAGTGTCAGGGAGGATAGTAGATGCGTCCTGGCGTTTCAATTAGATTATAAGGATTCTTGGTTAAGTAAGAAAGACGGTATTAAATATCAGAGTGGTATCGTTTTTACCGAGCGATATGCTGAGCTGGGACCGTTTTGCAACAAATGTCACTGTATTTTTAGTGTTCCAGTGTAAACATGTGTTTTTTTCTTAATTTAGTATAAAAAAATTAACCCTAGGTACAACAGTAACCTAACTCGCACTACTTGGTTTAGAAGGAGTGTCCGTGCCGAGAACTGTCGAAACTGGCACAACTCTGGTGGAGACTATGGCCCAGGGCCTGAAACCTTGAATTTTGGTTTGCAAACAAAACGAATAGAAACACTAGGTAGCGTAATGCATCTTGGCTAAGAACTCTGAGTCTACCCGTTGGCTGTATGTTATCTGCATAATACGTAAAAACAAAGAAACCGTAATGCAAACAAAACAAAGGATGGTGGTCAGTTTTGTATGGACACTGGCCTAAAAACTAAAAACCAACAATGACAAGCCATATGTCCTTTGAAAGATTTTTTCATATTCTACAACTTTTTGTATGGCGGGAAATCTTAGATAGCTGTGTGAAATATTTAAAAATCTGGAACATTGGGACGCCTACATAGACGACGTTAGAATAATAACTTGGAAAAACCGCGGTCTTTGCATGGCAATAACTTTTTTCACACAAAGATTTCGAACCACCTCTCATAGTAATAGTTATACAACTTAGAATTACCTATTCGGGGACATATCGCTTGTCCTTATTGGTCATTAGGCCAATTAGCCCACCCTCCTTTGTCAAAATAAAAATTGTTAAATTAGTGAAAGGGAGAAATAAAATAATCAATACATTCTACGTAGACAAAGCCACACGCAGACGGAAAACCAAGCTGTGTCAAACCCAAATAAGCTTACTGCTGTGCCTACTCCTGCTGTAGCATAAGGTAGTCCGACCACTAAAGCTCATTAACGAGCAAGCTTTACTCCCATATTGATAACGTGAATTCATTAGCTATACGCGATATAGCAATAAGCGAGCTTGTATGCAAATGCACGAACGCCATATGCGGACCACGGGTATACACTAACCTACTAGCCTCGGTCGTAAATATCGCATTCCACTTTTTAATGGATCTGTAACTACTTAGTTCGTTATTTTAGCATTTTTTAGATAAACAAAAAGCGGACAACTACGTTAACTTTATTTTTAAGTTAAAAAATAAATTAGCTTCAGTGGCGATACCTACATATTTGTTTGGAGATCAATGAGATCATATAAGAAAAATTCTAAAAAAGTAAAATGATTTCAATTTGACGCTGAGCATCTATATAGATATATTACCATTGTTACTAGCTGCAGCACAGATGTCTGTTACTATGTAGGTAGAATAACTGTGATATTCCAATAACATATTTTCTTTGTATAAGGATTTCGATTGGTTGCTATTTCAATTATTTATCCGATGGACACGTAGAAACTAGCATTCTCACCGGAAATGCGATACAATTGCTAAACAGGCCCGGCCTTATCAACATTGCTTAAACAATTTTGTTTCCGATGGTTATCAACGGACCGGCGACCGCTATGCTTTGTCCTACTTTTGAATTGCAATGAAAGGGAGAATGAGTCAGAGCATAGCAATATAGGGAACGAACGTAAACTATATTATCAAAGCGATGATGAAAATACACGAAAAAATACACGAAAAAAACGTGAACGCTAAGGAATCATTACTTAGGGCCTGTTGTTTGATCAGTAGTTAGACTACCTAATTATTAAAATTTGAAAAAGGAATCAAACATTTAAAGGAATCTCAAGTACATGTGTCAAATTAACAATTCTTTTTTCGAATTTTAACAATTAGTTAGTTTAACTACTGATCAAACAACCGGCCCTTAGACAAGATTTTTAACCTAACCTAACCTAAAAGATTGTCGAAAGCTGTCAAAATGTACGGAATTGACATAAGCGCTTGACGCGACAGTCAATCCATTATGCTTACTTACGTTAATCCTATACATTTTCTATAACGATATCGTTCTCGCGAAGCATCTTGTATAGGGCCTCAGATGTAATTGCACGAGCATGTCAGGTTGGTGAGAACCCGGTCGTGTAGCGGCATTTTATAATTAAATTACGATAAATGTCAGCGAGATAAAAGCACAATTTATTGGTGCAAAGCATTTCGCGGGACATCCGCCGGTTGCTTTGAACGATATCAAACGGAAAATGATTCATTTTTCAATTTTAGTTATTACTGATCATTAATTCGATACTTGTAATTTAGCTATTAAATTCGTGCGCGTGCAACTGTAAACGCACTCAAACCCAAAAGTTTACAAAAGTAACTAAGTAAACTGAAAACGCACAAAAAAAATATTTGATTGACGTAAGGTGCCGGAGAGTCACGTCGAGCCCTTATGTCAATACCATAAATTTTGATAGTTTTCGACAATCGTTTACGTTAGCGAAGCATCTCGTTTAGGGCACCTGAGCAATGATTCCTTAGCATTCACGATATATTCCTGTATATTTATTCATTATCACCTAGATTATTTACGTTCGTTTTCATAATTGCTAGTCAAGCGCTTATGTCAAAACCTATCATACAGTTTGTCAGTTTTCGATATTCGGTTACGATAGCGTTAATCATCTTGTCTAGGGCCTCTGTTCCGTTTGCTTTTTAATCAGTCCTTGAACCTTGTCCGTGTTGCTTTGCTCGTTCCCATTTGTTTTTGAATTTCTTTAACTTCTTTTCTTTTGCTTTTCCGGTGAAAGTATTATTAGCGTCTTAAATTTCATTAAAAACCAAAACACCAGCCAAGTGAGAGTCCGGCTCGCACACGAACGATTCCGTAAATTTCCGAACTATTCTTGTACGAATGTATTTTTTTATTATTGGTTGTTATAGCGACGATCTGTGCGGTTTTTTAACTGTCTACCTACAGTTCAAGAGATACTGCCCGCAAACAGACAGAAGGACGGACAGCGGAGGCTTAGTAATGGGGTCCCGTTGGCACTCTTTGGGTACGGAACCCTAAAAAGGGGCCAATAATGTTTGATAGTTTATATTTAAGTCGATGACAAACAGCCACTCATTAGTTGTCATAATATCCAGAGAGACGCAATGGGGGGCTTCGCTCATCGCAAAATGTTATAAGACCGCCTGCAGAGAAACGGTTTATCGAATATTTAAATTACTCACTATATCCGTGTTTATTGTCTACTACTGCAGACACGTGGTAAGTTGGCCTTCGTCATAGAGTGAAAACGCATTTGCTCTTGCATTAGCATGCGTGTGCAAGCCTTATATAAATATTATTAAATTGGCCTAGTCCCAAAATAACCTAACTATAGTAGATGCAAACTTAGTTAAATGGGTAGAAATCATCCAGAACCCAGATGAGCGACGAGACATTATATGTAGATGACAACTATCCGGTCGCGTATTGTGTTCCGGATCACTGGAGTCCTAGTGAAAAAGGCTATGTTTTCTGAAGATTAAGTGAAAAAGAGTTTAAGTTTATAAGTATACCCTCCTGCATACAAGTTTCCTATGCAAGGGGGTATACTTATCTCTGCAGCTGACTGTACATAGCCTTTTTTATTGCGACTTAAGTCGACTACCCTCCCCCCTCCCTGTCCTTTTTCACTAGTCACACTTTCTGTGGGGTTATTATGACGTATCTGTGCAATTCACTTTACGCTGAGAGAAAAGGACAGAGTTATGTAACTGCTATAGCTCTGCTCCGTCCTTTACGCTCACCGTAAAATGAACTGCATAGCAATTTTCTTTAAAATCATGTATTTCTTACTGGTTCAAGGGTCTGAATCAAAGCCGTCTCATACCTGTGGGGTTTTCGTTTTCGAAACTTAAATTTAACTCTATGGATCGAACGTGTTACCATATAGTCCAGCAGAACATCTCATCATGACTGTTAACTTATACATTTTGATGATATGTGTGTGCAATAAATACTATAGATTACTAAATCAAGCAACATTTGTGTTTAGCTTTATTATATTGTTTCTAAAGTAAATTAGACGTAGGTACAAAGTTGTTTCGATTTCAAAATGCCATAGATAAATTCACAATGAATTCGGTAACTAATAATATTTAAAAATAATGCGGCAACATCCTGACCCTTTAAAATTATAGACCTCCCAAGGCACATTCCGTCATCCAAGACAATACTAGGAAATGATTTCACCGTTGCATCACACTTTCCTGGAATCTAATGCCAGGTTATAAAGGGTTCAATTTAGACCCTACAAACAACTTTAAAGATATAAGCGTCGCTGTCATAAAAAAATGCGTGAATCTAGTATAAGAGCTCGTTAGTTTTAAATTTTTCCGCCTGCACAGTTAACTTGGTTATATCTAGCACGTTAAAAGCCAGCCATACTCATTGCTTAAAAAAATCGACTCGATTTAGTATTCTCGGGCACTGAAAATGTTGCTAATTCGTGTGGTCACCCAAAAGGCACGGACTTGCTTCCTGTCTAAGTTCTTTGCTCCCATTTCATATAACATCACAATTTGGCATCGTAAAAGCTTATGATGGTTCTCGGGAGAGATTTGACCATAACGAGTAGGAAATATACAATTAATTCTTACTAAGAAACGGTTAAGGCAATTTTAAACGAATATCTGTGAGTAAAAAGTCATTTTAATTTTCTTACTCCAATTATCTAGAGTTGGCACGTATTCCCATCCGCCGTCATCTCAGTGATCACTATTGTCGTCTAGACTTTAAACCATTTACATTGACACTGATGCAATTGTTTTCTGGATTCTTCGGTTAGATGTAAATGTACATAAATAGTTATATATTTCTCATGGGCGCAGTCTAATTAAATTATCAAAGTTGAAAAGTGTTAGGCACTCTTTAACTCTAACTACTTAGTTATCCCAGTGCAAAAATAACATATCGATCCTTTTTCTTCCTTTTGCCAATAATGGAAAACAAACCAAATTTAACGGTAAATGTATGATGTTACTTCTATCACAATTCACAACAACATCATATATCTACTCGTACATCTAGTTTTTGTTTAAAAGTTTTATTAGGTACTGAATAACTACTGAATAAGTAGACACTACCTACCTATGGACCATTCAAAGTATCAGATGTAGGTAAAATTATAGAAACATCGCAATTTCGAATATTGTTTTTAATATAATAATATTCTACCTTTCTAACTAACGCCATTTCCAATATTATTACTAGGTGTCTATCAAAATGAGAATGCCAACAAGAAGTTGTAGCTGCTTATTCAAAACGATGTTCGTTTTTGTATGGGAGTTTTATGCGCATAATGTCTATTGGAACATCGTCTCCGTCATTCACAAATCGCCGCTGTATTATAAATTGCTACATTAAAGTTGATATGACAGACCACACCGGACTTGGATAGACCGTCAGCTATTTTACATGTTTTATTGATTATTTAAATCAGTCTTATATTTTGGCTTACGATTTCTATCACAATGAAATTAACCTTCTAAGGCCCACCATACAACGTAATTTTCCAACCTGTTAAAAGTGAATCAATTGTGTAATTTAATGATCAGTCATAAAAACAATGGAAATTACACTTTATCTCCTTTCCAATGGCTCTTTATTTCAATTGCCGTATTATGTAAAAAAAATGTATGCGGGGCTTTACGAGGACCAAATTTTTTTTGAGGATTTCGATTAAGTACTCGTATATGCACACATACTTAATAGAAATCCATACGGATATTATAAACGCGATCTTTTAGCTTAATCGCTTCACTGGTTTTTGTTAAATTTTGTATGGAGGATTTGTTTAACCCCCGAGAAACACAAAACGTACAGATAATTGGACAGTTCCCGAGGAAATTCAACGTAAACCACGTCTTGGGCAACAGTTAGTATAAAATATAAATCGCACCAGCTTTCCGTTTGTATTCGAATATGTAAGCAGATGACAATCGTCAATGACACTTAATTTTACCAAGCACCTTCATGGGTATGGTTAATTAATAGTAATCATATTCCTTGTCAAGCACCAGGACTCTAATAAAAGACCACCTTCTAACATAACTCTGACATTCTAGTCTAGGGGCGTAATTACTACTTATGGTTGAGTAAGTACAGAGTTTACTAACAACTAAACAGACGTTTTAAGTATAAAATAATTGCGGTTGTAAAAAGTACCGGCAAAACACAGAGTAAAAATCATTTTTTCTGTAGAGAAATCGATAAAATAAAATACTACACATAATTCTGTTCTCATCATCATTAAGCTACACTAGTCCACTGCTGGACGTAGGCCTCTCCCATTGCACGCCACCAAGCACGATCTGCGGCCACTCTCATCCAGCTCTTGCCAGCCACCTTGCGAGGATCGTCGCTCCACTCCACCTAGTCTTACACTATTCTGTTCTAAGTATATGTTGGTGATTGGTCGCCTCTATTTCTCAGAGAGTGGAGGGACTTGCTTTTGTTTTTTTAATTAATGTTGCGGTTGAGCATATTTCACACTGCGTCATGGACGATGCGGTAGGCCTTATTTGGCGGTAAAGTTGTATAATTATGGTGTCTATTACGTGTTGAGAAACGAAGTTTAATTTTCAAGTGAGCTCCAATATGGACTTAATACATTAAGCCCGATCGTGTAGCTCAGTCATCTCTCGGAGGCTAAATAACGACGCGACAGTGTTGCCGCACCGGCTGTATTTCATGCTTTCGGGGAACAATAATAATCGACGCTGCACTCAATGGGAAATAAATTACTCTCGATGTCCGAGGGCCGGCATTCAAAGAATTATCGATATCGATTCCTACGTATTATCCTTAACCCTTTAAAGGGCAATTTTAAAATCTGGTCCTAAAAATGACCACTTACAACTAATAGTTTTTGTATTTTTTATTGAAAGGATTTTGTGTGAATAGGAGGAATCTAATGAGGCTAGAATTCAGGTTTATTTTTAGTTTTGCCCTATAAAGGGTTAAAGGTTGACGATGCCGCGCTTGCCTCTTCTCTAGTTTCTTTAAATATACCTTTTATTTAACCTACGTGGGAGTGACAACCCGCTTTTAAACCCTTAATGATCATTAGTTTTGCTTTTCATAGTTTTTTTCAATACTTCAGTTCTACGACGTCAATACCCAATTATGGTCTCCTGAAATTACACAATATTTCAATGACTTTTCAAGAGCTCTATTCAACCTCGCAAAACCATATTGGTATTGACATGTTATCTTTTTCCGTTTTGTCAATGTTGCATTAGCTCTTCTCTACTTTACAGTAACGGCAACCGACTTAAAAACGATAACATGTCAAAAGCACTTTTGTTTCAATGAGTAGGCCCGAATGAATGTTCATACCTATTATAAATAATTAGAAATAATTAAAATATCAGTCAAATAGACTGTTATACGACTATCTGTGTTAAAACATCGATAATTTCCTGTATCGACTTGTCCCTTCCCCGCCGCCGCCCGAGGCGCTGCGCCGGCGCAGCCCGCAATTTGCCCGCGCCGCTCGCTTATTAAATCCTTCCGCCCCGCCCTAATACCCCCATTACAGGCAATATAATAAAACGCAAGCGACGTCGCCTGAACACGTATTACAGCGACATCCATGCTCCTGTTTTATGCTACAGTTTAATTAATATAAATATGCCCATTACTCTGAAACCCTCTGTAATGCTTCTTCCTGTTATTTACCCGTATCTACACATTTTTCCATCTAACTAGGTCGGTATCTAATTTTATTTTGTTCATTGCCAGTATTACCACTTCGAATGATCAATAGCCACATAATTTTGAAACCGAATAGGTACGTATCATATACTTATATTCGGTACTATATGTGACTGTGTATTCATTTAGATACTTGGGGTATTTATTAGTCATACTTATTGTATGGAAAGAAAAATTGCTAAGAATTCAATGGTACAAAATACCTAAATAAGGATAGGTTACCATTCCGTAGAATCACATTTTTGGGTAATACACAGATTAAGGTTACCGTCTTTCCTGTGGACATACCCAAAGTTAACGCTTTTAAGGCCTAACTTTCTGGCTGAACCCACATCCGCGTATTCTTTAGTTTAACATAATTTTCATGGACACAACAAACCTTTAACTATTCACCACAGGCAACTTTTGTTTCTTCGTGTTTTTCAACAAAATCGTATTGAATAATTATAAAACACTTTGAAACTAATTAACATTGCCTTTTGAAACTAACTAACATGTGGGTGATAAGCCTATCTCGACTCGTGCGCGTGTATGAATTACGCCGCTGTACAGTCAACCAATGTGATTTCTAAGCCACTTTGGACTATGTTAAAGTGACGTTGTCAACCAAAACGTTAGAGACTCCCTATGATTTGGTTTACAACGTCACGTTGACAAAGTCCATAGTGGCCTAGGAATCAAATTGGTTGACTGTAAATATCTACGACCTTGATAGATTCCGCGTTGAATGTACCAAAATCAAGCCACGTAAACCACGTAGTCTTCCACGCACGGGTCAAGCTATCCTTGGCACAGACGTTTTTTACGAATTTAATTAAAACGTCACTTTGATATAGGTAGTTGCATAGTAGCCTATAATTGAAATTGGTTGTCTGTACCTACACGAATGAACGAGGTGTAATGTAGACTTATGTAGACTTTGATAAAAGAAAAAAAAATGTAAGCGCCATGTTAGCAATGTAACGGATTGCAGTATGTCTTGTACTTCTAGTACCTACATAGTTTACTACTACTAGTGGTCCTAAGTAAGTACCGCACCGGCGAGCAACAGCGGTGGGTCCTATGAAGACATAGCGCGGAGTTATGGCTAGGCTTGAGGCAGTTTCATGACGCCGGCAGCCCTTTGAGGCGAGGCAGCGCGCTTAGTGCGGCGCGGGCGGGTGCCGGACAAGCAAAGTACTTTCTAAATCATTTGATGAAAAATCTGTGTTATGTAAATAAATACTTACTTTATAATAATTGCAATGAGAAATTTTAATGTGGTTACAGTTACCTATCAAGAAGTTTGTAGAGTTGTAGGTAATTTTGTAGCTCTGCCTACCCCTCTCTGGGAACGAGAAGGCGTGAGTTTATGTACGTGTTAGTTTTGTAGGTCGCGGACTGCATCTTTACACTTTGTTTTGGGTCCACCGCTGGTACTGATAGATAGCTACGACTAACATAAAATTATTAAATCCAGCATCCGCTCCTCCTATCACTTACCGCGGCACCCGCGGGCGGCCGATGAGATATTGCGATTGCGCAGCGATCGCTGCAATACCGCCGTTGACCCGCGACGGTGCATCGCATTGAATGCTGCGTTTAGCGTGGTTTAGCTTTCATAATGCCAACACGTGTGTTTAGTTACGAATGCACCATTACGGTAATTGCTACCTACGGATTTAGAAAACATTGGTTATTTTATGGGAAAGAAACATTTAACTAAGGTAGGTAGGAACTACACCGAGGTCGACACTGACATACTCGTTTTTTTTTTGTTATTTTATTAAAGTAGTTAGTATGTTTTTTTTTGATTGGATATTCGATGTTGGTGGATTTAATTACACCGTGACATCTTCGCAATTGGTTTTGTAGGGGGCGCTGCCTTTCGGGCGCCTCGGCTCTGGTTGCCGGTTATAAAGTAGTATGTACGTCTCTTAATTATTATATCCACCGCAATCAGATTCATTTTGTCTGAATTAATTTCCCCCTGTTACCCGTTTCTGAATATTTTCCTATAAGTCTTTGTCTAGGGGGGGGGGGGGGGGGTTATGATGCAGTGGTCTGCTGCTCGCCCTTTACAAAACATCCCGCCCCTAAGCAATCCTGACTAAACCGAACCCATTTAATATGGGCAATGATTTATGAACGAATTCTATGCTAGACATATTATATTTAGAAGATACAAAATACATTGTATCATAACGATTCACGGAAGGGACTAGTTGGGTGCATATTTAACAGTTTCCCCGATTCAATTAAACAGCAGATGGGTTTTAGTTTTAGTTATTCGGAGTACGGTTAATGATAGGTTCTTACTTTGTATCTTTCTTTGAGCTACGATATTATCGACAGCGAGAAGCGCGGCTCACTGAATCCCTTAGAAAGATAAGATGTTTCATGATGAGCAAATTACGATTACCTATAACGTCCCCACGCCCTCACATGGAGAACTTCTCTATGCGGGCAACGGTTAAGGGTTTACAGTTTGCATCAGTTCAATACTTCGAGGACTTTAAAAGTTTAAACCCTTGAACGAGACTCTATCGACTAAGTGTTTGAATATTTCCATAGAACTATTCGATTTGGTGACCTCGTATTATCTTATTTAGCACGAACAAAATCATCCGCAAATTTTGAAAAAAAAACCCCTTTTCTCTATGTGTCGGTACACTTGCATGTCCCTTTAATTTTCTATATGGCTTTGCTAAAGTAAACGTCCACATGCTCAGTCAAATGTCAATTGAAACCGGCGTTTATTTTGGGTCCAAGAATTGCTGTGCCCTAAAATCATAACTTGTTTTTTTACTAAAACTAATTCTACTATCTTACTACGCGGGATTCTTGAAAGTACCTTAATATGTTGTTGATATAATTTAGTACAAAAAACTTAACGTAGTGCTAACAAGTTTTCATTTTTGAAGTTGTAATATCAATAAATATTTTCAGGTGGACTTGTTTACTTGTTGAACCTACTTGAGTTTTTATTTTTAATTCCGATCGGAAACGAGAAACTAGCATATAGGAAATACAGAACTGCTCTCATACACCGATTATCCCAATAACAAAAAAAACAACAAATTGCAATAAATATAAATAGCTTTATTTACACTTATATGTATTTTCCATAATGTTTGGGAGTTGTTAAAAGTATTCAGAGAGTAAATACAAAAAGATAACTAGTTTATAGTTTCATTAGATATTCGTGCAGTTTATTTAAATAAAAATAAAACAATAAGTTAAAATACAATAACTACAATTGGAGATTGGAATTAAACGAAATCGACAATATCGAAGATTAATTCCAAGGTTTTATGAACTGTTGAAAAGTGGAAATATACCAACTATTAATTGACGCCACTGTTCACTTGACTTTAGTAAAAACATTGATATATACTAGGCATATAAAAACAACATCATCACGGTATCGTTATCATTATCTAGTAGCAATGGAGCGTTTCTCGAGAGCTGGGACCAATAACTGGGGCCCAATTCTGCTCTGCTAAGACGAATGGCGGTATCTCTGACTGTAGCAAGTGCAACCTTATTGCCAACGCGAGATGGTTGTATCTGCTTTGGCTATTGAGTTTGAGATATAGCCTTATGTCTTATGAGGGCATAATTCTTCTCCGGCTAAACCGAATAGCATTTGACATGCTAGCCCTTGAATGAGTGCTATAACATGTATAGGTACCTAATTATTTATTTATTAATAATTACTTTCACATACCTTATAAGTATCACAACTATTTATTCTCATTAGAAATGTAACAGTTAAATATATCAAAAGCGAACCAGATGCTCAAAAATATCCGACTAGAATTGAGTCCAAACATTGTTGAGCACCTGGGTGACT
This sequence comes from Acleris laterana, assembly GCA_963966035.1. NCBI lineage: Eukaryota > Metazoa > Arthropoda > Insecta > Lepidoptera > Tortricidae > Acleris > Acleris laterana. The sequence goes on from OZ014451.1 coordinate 8,368,732, forward strand.
ACAACACAGGTCAATTGAGATTCGAACTACGACTAATAAATACATAAATGTCAATGGATAATCTTACAAGAATAGTCACGAACTAAGTTTTAGATTGATACAGTATAGCGTCTATTAAAAAAAAACCCGAACAAAATAATTTATAACATGACAGTAATAAAGTAGTAAAAATTGGCTTCGTAGGACCTTAACAGCATTGAAATATAGTTAGGAGATGACGACTGATGAGACGACCCTTGTCATTCCGTGGTTGTAGGTAAAATGGGTAACAGACAATGATAAACATACTTGTCTAGATAAATAAATATTTATCTTCTATATATATATATATATAAATGAATGTTTGCCTGTATGTCCTTTATAGAATCGTTAACTGTCATGATCATGTGATGATCTTCAGCAAAGTGTTGCGCATGAGTCTACGAATAGACCAGGGTAGAAGCCTTTAAAAATAATAAAAAGTAAAAAATAATAATAGTAGGATGAAACCCATTGGAAAAGGAGGGAAATATTATAAAAATGAAAGGAAAAATAATTTACGGGCGATCTGAGGTCGGGAAGGGGATGGGGGTGAGTTTTTAAGGGTAAAAAACGGTTTTTCTCGATTTCCGGCAAAACTAAAAGTCCTATCGAAAAAAGTCAAATTGCAAAGTTGTAGGTAATAAAGAGATCTAAAACTTTTGTATTTGCACTTTTTTCACATAACCTCAAAATTAATGTGAAAAATCCAAAAAACCAAGTTTTTGGTTTTTTTTTTTATCTTTTACAAAAATGATTTTTTTCTAACGAAATTTGGTGAAAACTTACCTTTTTATGTCCCAAATACGCTGTAATTTATTTGATTAAAAATATTTATTTTTTCACCTTATTTTGAATTAATATCGAAAAAACACCCTAATTTTCAATCGAAAATTCACCCGTCAAAATATCAGCTTTTTTCAAAAAGTTGGTATGGTTTCTGTTCGTTGAAATCTCTACTTTCCGATGGTGAAAAAAAAAAAAATATGTTACTACAGTAAATCTTCTCAGAAAATGCAAAAACAAATAAGTTAATAAAATTAATATTTAATAAGACATCTACAATATTTGGAGAAAGTTGTCGAATCTTTTTTAAATTATATGCGTAGATGCCTATTTATAACTATTTTAAGATAAATTATATATACCTGAGTAGATATACCTGAGTGACCTACGAAAAATTGTAGCCCATCAAAAGGTATTGCGTGGAGAAGTGGGGAAGGGGCTAGGCGGGTCTGGGTCTTACTACATACATACCTACTATTATATGCTATATATTTCGTAGCAACTGTTACAACCGTTAGCCTAACCAGTATTCGATATATTTTTAATAACAAACTTTTGGCCGATTTCCATATATATTTTATACATTTTTAATAGATTTATAATAATAATATATTTTTTATACATTTTGACATTTATTTCTTTAGTATTTTTTTTTCATGGGAGTTTATTCACGATAAAATAGTGAAGGCATTATTAATTCGATTATGTCTTTTCAGATTATCAGTATGGATGATTGCATTTTCTGAGAAGATTTACTGTAGTAACATATATATTTTTTTTCACCATCGGAAAGTAGAGATTTCAACGAACAGAAACCATACCAACTTTCTGAAAAATGCTGATATTTTGACGGGTGAATTTTCGATTGAAAATTAGGGTGTTTTTTCGATATTAATTCAAAATAAGGTGAAAAAATAAATATTTTTAATCAAATAAATTACAGCGTATTTGGGACATAAAAAGGTAAGTTTTCACCAAATTTCGTTAGAAAAAAAACATTTTTGTAAAAGATATAAATAAAAAACCAAAAACTTGATTTTTAGATTTTTCACATAAATTTTGAGGTTATGTGAAAAAAGTGCAAATACAAAAGTTTTAGATCTCTTTATTACCTACAACTTTGCAATTTAACTTTTTTCGATAGGACTTTTAGTTTTGCCGGAAATCGAGAAAAACCGTTTTTTACCCTTAAAAACTCACCCCCATCCCCTTCCCGACCTCAGATCGCCCGTAAATTATTTTTCCTTTCATTTTTATAATATTCCCCTCCTTTTCTAATGGGTTTCATCCTACTATTATTTTTTTTGGTTTTAAAAAATATCGACCCTGGTCTAGAAGGTTTCTGAGTTGGTACGACGCGGACGACGAGCAACGCGCGCAGGATACAGCTAGTATACATATAAAACATGAAGACTCAGAAACCAACATTCATTCTCATCGCATAATGATGGGATGAACTTATTAATATTCAACATTTCGTTAATTCTATTAAGGTGCACTTACATGGGGATATTTTAACGGCAATTTATAGCCGGAAACAATACCTGTCTTACTCAAATCTTGTGTAATTGAATGAGACCCCCGTATTGTTGAAGGGCGATTATTGCTCAAAATGTTGACCGTTTTAGTATACTTTTAGAGCCAGCTCCCGTGAAACTACCTACCTGTTGCTAAAACACAAATAAAACGTAAATGGTGTATGAAATATTAACCTTAAAACGTTTAATATAAATAAATTACTAACTATACTATAAATACATATCGCGCGTTCCTCAAACGTTCAATCGTCCTGCGTTGTATTTTTTTAATGGTATATGTTACAATTGCTTATAAGTTTCAATGATTCGGTTTACAAGTTTTTGCTGAATTACGAAGTTTGCCAACGATATACTGTGGTCCTAGTGAAAAAGGAAAAGTAATCCAAAGATCAAGGGAAAAAGTCTAGTATACTCTGCTTTTCATTTACAAATCAAGACGACTTATACCCTTTTTCACTAACACCCTAGTACTTTGTCGGCCCCAATGACAAAATATCAAGCGTTCCCTAGCCATTATTTCACTATCATTATGTGTAAATTCAACCTCTAAGCCTCTATGACACTATGTCAAAGTGACCCAATAAAAAAAACCTATAGGCTTACAACCTTATTGAGAGCCGGGGTATGCATGAGGTGCGGGGAGAGAGCAATGGACTATTTCGCTCATTTAATACAAAATGGACACATTCCAAAAAAAAATGCTCTTGCATTAAAAATCTTATACAAATAGCTTCTAATTTTAAAATGCAACACTGACTCTTTTTGGAATGTGTCCGTTTTGTATTCAATGAACGATATGAAGCTTTATCGTACCTCACCCCCGCACCTCATGTTCACCCCGGCTGTCAATTAAGTTGTACTTCCATAACGTGATTGATTACGTCGATTCGCCAAAGTTGCCCAGAAATCATTTGGTTGCATGTTAACATCAACTTTACATTGTGCGAATAAATCACCAATACTCATGTATAACGTATTACTTAGAATCGACTTTATCAACTAAGTGCACATTAAATATAAACACGCTATCAGTATTAATTATCACCCTGTCTTATTATTATTCACATGCGACATAAAGTCGTGTCCAGAATTAGGCGAACTAACTTGACAGTTCATTGTACACTAATGTTGCCACAGTTTGGCTAGTGCTGTTAATATCGATAGCTAAACGAACACATAACGGATTTGGAATTATCATCGACGGTATATAGCGTTTGTCTCTATCGCACTTTCATATTTGCCAGAAAGAAAGAGATGAATGCAATATGTATAGTACATGAAATGTAGCGTAATTTGAGGAGTAAGTATCGTAAATATCCGCTTTAAACCGTACATCCTTCAGATCATAGTATATCATAAAAATTGCTGTAGTTCGTCCCTATTTGGCAAGTATGTATGAGTGTGAAAGTTTCGACGACAATTACTTGATGAAATATAAATTTAATCAGATTTATAGAAGGCACAAATTCATATCGACATATTTGTGTCGACACAAACCTATCACTATTAATTTTTCCAATGTCTGGCAACATTTTTGGCTGTCAAGTTAGTTCGCCTAATTCTGGACTCGACTGTAAAAGATCCAGTGACCCTAGACAAGATACGTGGTAAGATCGTTGTTGTCATCTAAAATGTATAAGATTGACGTAAGCTTATGTCAGTTTAATACACTTTGACAGTTTTCGAAAATATTTTTTGATGTCGTTATCACTTGTCTAGGCCCGCAGATGTTTTTACCTCTATCGATTTTGATGGCCCGTATGCGACACGAGCGGGGAATGCTTTGAAATACACTTAACTGTTTAAAGTACAAATCGCATCGAGTTTTCATTTCGCATAAAGCAATTCTATGTTAATTCCTTTTTATGACCTCTATTTCATCATATCGTTATCACAATTTGTTGTTAACATTATCGTAGTTATTTTTAACTTGACGTTAAAGGTGGCGTATTGTAGATTGAGGTAATAAATAGAGGCACTGGTTATTTTTAACGCTTATTACTTATTACGAGGGCTGCTACTTAGGTAACCGGAATCCAGGATTCCAACATTTTTAAACGCTATATCTGACCTCCATGGTAAAATTTGAACTTTTTTTAATACTGGCCGCTATATTTTTTTTTTCTTATGTACGCTAGTCTTTTGTTTTTGGCGGGTTTAAATTTTAATCTCGCTGCAAGAATGGAACTCACTCGTGAAAATATTCGTGCTATGATTTATTACGATTTTCGGCGTGGTTTAACGCAACAACAGTGCATAGATCAACTAACTTTGACTTTTGGTGATGAAGCTCCATCCAAAACTACTGTGTATCACTGGTTTAGTGAGTTCAATCGTGGACGTAGTATGCTCAGGGACGAAGTTAAGGATGGTCGCCCGAAATCGGTCGTTGTACCACAAAATATTGAAGCTGTGCGAAAACTTATAATGCATGACCGTCATGTTACGTATCGCGAGATAGAGGCGACTATAGGCATATGTATGACGAGCATTAATAAGATATTACATGAACACTTAGCTGTGAAAAAAAATTGTTCGCGTTGGATCCCGCACAACTTAACTAAGGATCAAAAAGAGGCTCGCGTCGAATGGTGCAAGGAAATGTTGAAAAAATATAACCGTGGTGACTCAAAAGCTGTTTATAATATCTACACAGGTGACGAATCCTGGATCTATGCGTATGATCCCGAAACTAAACAACAATCAACGGTGTGGGTGTTTCAAAATGAGCCGAACCCTACGAAAGTAACTCGTGCAAAAAGCACCTTGAAGCAAATGGTGGCCTGCTTTTTTGGTATTAATGGCCATGTGGCTACAGTGCCCCTAGAGAATCGTAAAACGGTTAATTCGGAGTGGTACACGACCATTTGTTTGCCGGAAGTATTTGAAAAAATACGGAAAAACAACCAGCGACGGAGAATCATTCTGTACCATGATAACGCCAGCTGTCATACATCACGTGAAACGACTCGATTTTTGGAAGGTCAAAATATAGAATTAACGGGTCATCCACCTTACAGCCCTGATTTGGCACCCAATGATTTCTATTTATTTCCAAATGTAAAGAATAAATTACGTGGTCAACGATTTTCGACCCGTGAAGATGCCGTCGACGCGTTCAGACAGCACGTTTTGGAGATACCTCAGTCAGAGTGGAAAAAGTGCTTTATAAATTGGTTTCAACGTATGCAAAAGTGCATCGATTATCACGGAGAATACTTCGAAAAACAATAAAACCATATTTAGCCATGTAAGTTTGTTTATTTTTTCTATTCCGGTTACATAAGTAGCAGCCCTCGTACTTAGGAAAGGTTGCGGTTATACTTGGGACCATCACGAAACCACTTTTGCAATTTGTCGTTCTCACTGGTATGGCAATTTTGTATGATAGTACCTTAGTACCTTAGTAGGTACCTTATAAGGTACTGAGATCATTTACTTATGAAACCTCATGTAACTGTATTATGCGGTAAAATTATAAATATTCTTACATTTTGAATAATAGTTTGACAATCATATGTTTATCGATTTCCATTACCATGCATAAAGTTCGCTTTCGATGTGTACCGAGAATTAATAGTACTTAAATTACAAGCCAGTTAAAATTCTTCGAAGAAACTGCTGTAGCGAAACTCCGGAAATCACTTTGTGGCCGGTTACAACCGTCGCATGAAATCACAACCAGTATTGCATTACACTCGGTATTTTTTTAAGTTCATATTTGATTGCTTTACTTTGAGCAAAGCAATGCAAATAATTTGTTTCACATTTTTTTCAATACACGTGTGAGCAATTGCCTAACGCACTCGCAATCGGTTTCAAAGGGGAACAATTGTTTTAATTTTGTATGCAGACTCGCCTTCAGACTGTCAAAATAAAACCGATTGCGATTGCGAGTGCGTTCGGTAATAAACCCCCTGATCTCTTCACTACATATTATAAAACAAAGTCGCTTCCCGCTGTCTGTCCCTATGTATGCTTAGATCTTTAAAACTACGCAACGAATTTTGATGCGGTTTTTTTTAATAGATAGAGTGATTCAAGAGGAAGGTTTTTATGTATAATTAATTCAGCTTTATGTACGGGTGTTACAGAAAACTCACATTAACCGAAGCGAAGCGAGGGCGGGTCGCTATTGTAAATATATTTTAAACACAACTCGACAATTTTGACTATGTTCGTAAATAAACGAACGCAATGATATAAAATAATTTCATGAACAATCAAAACTGCACTGGCAAGAACTGGGTTTTTATATCTAACACGTCATGGTATAAAAATATTGCTTTACTTTAAGTTACTCTACTATTTATTATTACGTTTAACGGCAATGGTATAAAAACATTGTATAAATATTGCTTTACTGTTACAATAGAATAGTATCATGGTTATTTTGCAAACATTGCTGATTAAAAATTGAAAACCATCTTCCTATATATTATCGGTATTTCGTTCTCGTATCGAGTACGAATTTTGCCTCAAGCACCTATTTATACTACTCGAAAAACAACTACATACAACGTGTCGTCTTTTTAAATACAAATACGTATAAATACTTATTGCGGTTACAGAATAAAATGTTTAAGATTATATATGAACGCTATAACGCTGCACTTTGTTTTTCTATAATTCATTGAACACATATTTTTTTATTAAATGGATACCTTATATTTGGATTTGAAACATTACACAGACTGTAAACTGTACTCTTAGGGCCGTATAAATGAAATGAACCTGAGCATCCACGTCAACGCGCGTTTTCTATGTTTTGACTTTTAATTTGTCGTGTCCTGAGGCCCATCTCACTCAAGATGATCTTTATGGAGGGGCGTATTAATAATCTCATCTCATCTATGCTGAGACGCACGTCAAAAATGACAGTTTTCTATGACTTGGTGTTTACTTTGACATGTCTTGAGACGCATCTGAGCCAAGATTCGTGTTAATACGGCCCTTAGGCCCGTAAACTAATCACAACTTTAATCCTCGTCTCCAGATTCGTCAACAATGACAGTTTTCTATGGTTTGACGTATCTTGTGACGGGATCTCAGCCAAGATGAGTTTATTAATACGGGCATTAGACAACCCTAACATCCTGCCTGATCTTGAAATAAAAATGAACATAGCACCTCTGTAATAGCTCAAGCCTGTCAAGTGTGTATGATGCGGAGGTGGCCGGCCCGTGGCTAGGAGGGCATCATCCCCTGGCTGCGCTTCCACTGCGCGCCCTGGCGGCGGGCGTGGTTGCCCCGCGTGGACTTCTGCTTCTCCTTGCGGTCTCGGCTGACGAGGACCTTTTTCTCCTGGCCCTGGCCGCGCGCCTTGCCCACCACGTCGGTCCTGGAGAAGTATAAGTCTAGAGCTGCTTGGTTGAGTGAGGCTCTTTGCTTTTCGGACACTTGAGTTGATTGGTAACATGCTAATGCAATGGACGCGTAACACGAGAAAATCTTGTTTTTTTTTGAGACTGAAGTTTCATTCTTCTTAAAGTTATGTTGCGCTGGAGCTACTTTGTATTAAAACATATTTCTAATTGCCTTACTTAGTTTATGTGCACGTTCGGAATGTTAAAATTCTTGATTATTATAGATAGATAATATATAATAACTCGTTAACAATCAGCTTCGACTTACTTGAAGGCGGGGGGCGGGGCGCGATTCCCCTTCCCGCGGCGCGCCTGGAAGCTGGCCTCGCGGCGCGCGCGCATCTCCTCCGGATTCTGACAGAAGTCCACCTTGTTCCGGGAGCTGCTCGCTGCCGGCGTCGCCGTCGGCGCTGGTTCAGGCTCAGAGTCCGACTCCTCCTGGAAATATGAACGTACCTTCGTTTTATAACCAGGCACAAGACGCTGTACTTTTCTCCCACTCGCTTTTAATAAGAGCGTATGAGAGCGAGTGAGAGACATAAGTAATTAAACCCGAAGCACCTTCTTAGCGCTATCGCACTGTACGTCGTTTTAAAAGGTTTTTTTTACTGTGCGGCCCAAGCGGGTGAACCTTTTAAGTTGTATTACAGAGGAAGTTCTTCGCAAAACTTTATGAAAATTTGGTAGTTCTATTGAGTTTTTAGCTCTGTATTGACTCGTACTCGTATTTAGAATTTAAACAATCGTTAGTTTGTTAGTAATTTGTTAGTGCCATATAGCCATTTTATTTAAAAAAAAATGTATTTAGCATTAAAGTCGTGTAAATGCAGTTGAAATGCGCTCTTTGCGTAGTATACGTGGTGTGAAACTGATGGATAGAGTAAGGAATGAAAAAGTCAGAGAGAAATGTGGAATAAAAGAAGATGTAATGACTAAGATTGAAAAGGGCATGCGTCGATGGTTCGGTCATTTGGAAAGGATGGATTAAAGAAGATTGACAAAAGAGATATACAGATCGAAAGTGAGTGGACGGGTCGGAAGGGGCCGCCCTAGGCTTACTTTTTCGAGTCACATCGGAGAAATACTGGAAAAGGGCCGAATCTTAAGTAGCCGAAACCGACGTGCGTGCATGACTCGATGTATGAATGTGGAAGAAGCGAAAGAAATTTGTCAAGATCGTAGCAAGTGGAAAGAAGTGGTCTCTGCCTAACCCTCTGGGAAACAGGCGTGATTTAATGTATGTGTATTTAGTAGTTGTTTTTTTGTAACCTATTCGACATTTACGTATTGTATGTGTATCAAGATAAATAACAATCCATCTAAGTATCAGTAAGATTAAAATAAATATATTTTTTGTCATACTTTGCGTGTCATAATGTTAGACATGTATACCTCGAGCTCCTGCCGGCCGGTGAGCAGCGCGCGCGGCGTGACGAAGGGCCGGCGTTCCTCGGCGGGCTCGGCGGCGTCGCGCGCGGCCACGCCGTCCGAGTCGTACGTGTCGTCGTACTCGTCGCTGTACAGCGCCACCTCGTCGCACACCAGGCTGCCACACACGACTCTTTCTTAACCCTATTATTAATCGAGGAGTGACAAGGTACTTTTCCACCTGCGAGACGAGGCGAGACGAGAATTGAATTTTGTATCGAAAAATCTTAATCCGTGGTTTTTTTATGGTTGTATTATTACAAATTTAATTTCTCGTGTCGTCTCGCCGATGGAAAAGCATATTTATAGTTTAGGTGCACCCCGCCACTTAAATGATGTAAAACGAAACTATAGTCTGTGTCAGTTGAAATTGGCAGAAGTAAACAAATTAGTACTGTTTGACACATAACCTCAAATATCCATCAAGCGTCAATCTTTATCTTAAACTTAAATATGATAGTAATGATCGAGGCGCCTACTGTGGCTGCGTTTATCGCGTGACAAAATGTAGATAAAACATCCGTCACTTTCTGACACGTATATAAGTGGGTAAGGCCACGGAGCGTTCGAACCGCCCCCGCGAGAGTGTTACCAAAACAATACATGTAACCTTACAAAAAGCATTTATTTTCCAGGTATTATGCAAGAACCTAATCATAACTACCTATTGTAATTAAAAGTAAATGCCACAGACATAAATCTTTGTCTATTTTGGTAACACACAAGACAGGGCGGTTCGAACGCCCCGTGGCCTTACCCAAGTACGAGAATGACGGATTCTTTATCCACATTTTGTCAAGCGATAAACGCAACCATAGGCCCGCAGGAGTATAAATCATTGCTAAGACCTGGACTGAACAGAAGAGTTTCTAAAGTATTCAAATCTCAATGAACATCACCTGAACCAGATATACTCACTTATACTTGCTGTATATGTCCACCCGTTGCTTCACCTCGCTCTTGTCATCGAGCATGTCTTTGATGTTCTTGTACTTGTCCCGGCGCTTGCCGATGTGGATCTTGCTGAGGTCGACGTCGTCCCTCGTCATGATATCGAACTGGTCGCCGTCGAAGACGTTCAGTCTTTCGACGCCGGTTTCGAGGAACTTCTCGTCTAAAATGTCCTTTGGTATAATCGGGAGGGATTGGTCGAAACCTGAAAATGGTCAGGAATTAAAGTGATTTTAAACAAGAGCGATAGATATAAATAAGTGATAATGGCAGTGTTGGCGATTTATTTAATCTGTGGTCACTCGCTTCTTCTATTGATCGGTTTATTGTACGCTCTGTCCTTTCTTAATTATATTAATATTTGCAAATCAGTAATTTTCATTAATTATCTACAGTTCACACAAACCCCAAGAGGCCGCTTTATGTTCCAAAAAATATGAACCTTAAAAAATATTCATTACATATTACAAAACTGCGATAATTTTCCACCTACATTAACGTCATGAAAAAATACACGTACCTCTTAAAGACGGATCCAAATTATCCTCCAAAATACTGTTAATTACCCTTTCAGAGTTAAAACCGTAATGCTCCAGGCATTTTAATATAAACCCATCTCCTAAATGAGGCAGAATGTCTCTCACTTCACTTATCAAGGACTCTTGTCTTATGTCTATAGGTATGTCGTTATCTGTGGAAGGCCCTGGTTGGCTGACAACTCTGTCTATGGGTTCAGAATGGCCATTTGTGAGCGGCGGCGGCGAGTCTTGTAATGGTTCATCTAGATTGGAGTATATCGCTTGGAGTATGAAGTCTGTTTTCACAGTGTCACTGGGTTTGTATAGGAATATTACAGGAAAACAATTGTCAAAATATAAATTATTGGTGATCGTTGATTATGACAGTTGGTGAAAGAACATGTCGAAACTTAGAACCAAGCTACATCGATAGATGCTCTAAACAAAAATGATAATTCCAATCAATGATAGCCGCCACCAATAACCACAGATACAATCGAGATGTAAAAGCCCTGTTTTTCTTTAAGAATAATAAACGAGCACAAAGGTCACTTGATGGTCAGTGGGCTTTGAGACACATGGATCATGGACATTATGCAATCTCAAGATTGTAGAATTGAAACATACAATTGATGTACATGGTCAAGGAAATTTATTGTTTACCAATTTGACGTAACAAGCGAAATAGCCCTGTTATACATTAGGACACGTGGAAAATGTATAACCAGGCAAATTGATGTATCACTTGAAACTGATAAACAATCAAATTCCTCGACTGTGCATATGATACCCTCTATGCTACTGCCGCAATGGTTTGCGTTGGTCTGTTCCTACGGGTGGACGTACCGAAGCAGCACTTGCAGTTTCAAGATTGATCTGTATTTATAAAAAGCACACAAAATCCAAAGGATACATGTCAGGGTAGGCTACCCGCAGCATCTCCAGGTCCTCGTGCAGGGGGTAGCAGGCCTGGTAGTCGCTGATGAGCAGCCGCTCCGCCAGGCCGTCCATCAGCACCGCCAGGTATTCCTCCACGTGGGATCCCACATTGCCTCTGGAACCGCCCAGGATGTAACGGTTTAAAGTGAAATTAAGTTAGGCTCATTTTTTACTTAGGATCTTTTGGAAAGGATAATAGATTTTTATCAATGGGAATTAAAACATTCAAAGAAAATAAATAAAATTTTGACTAGGTTATTAAATAGGTCACTTGAATATGCGAAAAGTCAATTTGGACTGCCTTGTTTTATATTCGTACTCACTCTCCATTTAAAATCGCGTTCTTGTACACTGCCAGTACTTCTCTGAATATATCTATCAGTTCTGCCCTGGAGCTGTCTATGTGCCCTTCCACTTCACTGTAGGCAGTGCTGGACTCGTCACCAACCTCTTTTAACTTCTCGTATAGGTTCGGGATGCCGTATTCGTAGAGTTGCACTATACTGAAACAAATAGTTTTGATATTTCTTTTTAAGAAAATACATTGTAACACTTTCTAGTCTAGATTTTATAGATTTAGCTAACTTTGTCTACTAAAACAACCTACATGAAGTTTGGACGAGAATGTAACTTTCAAAGTCAATTTATTACCTTCTTTTGGTCCATAAGGCCAGCGGTTATGGAAGAAATGCATTCCGTCACTTCGATACTATCTTTTCTCTTCACTTTCCCAACTTGTTAGCACTTAATCACGCTGATATTTGCACAAATAGAACATCAACAAACAGATATAATTTTTCTTGTTTAGCCATTAACTGTCAAACGTAACGTTTCGATACTTCTTTGTTTACATTTCTGGATTTCATCCGCGGCTGTCACATTTGACAGTCGTCCATATATTTTTCTTACAATTGAACTTGTTTCAGCTTCCACATGAATATATTCTAATCCTGAGCATCATGTAGGACATTTAATCATAGATCTTCACTAATTGCTAAAATATATAATTCATTTACTTACAATTTGGCTGGTCATTATTAGTCTTCCGTGTCGAACAAAACGCAGCCGTAAGTTGGCAAACCGGTAATTTTTGGTTTCGTTTCAGGCAAGTTGTGTTCGAGTGTATGGATAAACGTCACCCATTTTGGCTTTTTATTTTAGTAATGCTTTTCGGTAAAAATAGGATGAAGTCTGAAGTTTCCCTTCTATTCCCCATTCTTTATGTGTGTTCGTTTTTCAATAAATTATGTCTTTGATTTCGGTCGGTTTCGTCCAAATAAATCTCTAGCTTCAACGACGAAACGGAACACATGACTATTGGTTCTCGATCTTTCTATCGACCTTTTTTGACCTCTGCATTCAGATTTTTCTCGACCATGTGAACACACACAATTTTAAGTCGCTGGATCAATTTCTCGCTTCGGGGTGAGTTTTGAGTCGAAAAGGTGTCTTTTATTTGCCTAATGTGGTGACATTCTAATAAATCTGTTCAATTACTTTCAGCGTTCGGCCCAGATTGTTTAATTTAACTTCAAATGATGTCCTAACTAAGGAGAATCACTACTGTGTCTGTCCACGTTTTGTCCATCCACTACTCAGGTGAGGTTTCTAAACTTATTTATTCGTATCTAGTTGGAAGCGGTGACATTGTTTTGTTGACAATGTTTCTCAAAGCATTTGTTTTAATTTCAGTTATTCACCGATGAAAATTCCTTAATTTATTATGATACTTCAACGTCGCTTCACTCTTTTACGGCGGCCCCGCAACTACACGGGTGTGCTGATGTCCGACGATTTGGTCCCAGAACAAAACTATCACTATTGAGGGAGAAAACGAAGTCCAACCGCGTGTACATCGGGTACCGCGATCCACAAGTCAGATTCTGCTACAATTCAATGGTAACGGCGGACGCTGTTTGACCTGTAGCCAAGCTGTGTCTGACCTCTGACCAAACGGGATCCTGCGGGTGATGTTCTCCGGGTAAAACTCCGTGTTTCATTTCAACCAACACCCTCAAACTCGTACTTCTAAAGCCGGTAAATTCTAACCTTTTCTTGAATAACTATAGAATAACGGTACCAAAGCAACCGAGAAAGCCTCGCTCTTAAGTAACTACTTATAAGATAATCCTAGTGCCAACTTGGCAATCTGTAAAGAGGGTAAGGGGAGGACTTAATTAATAAATGTTTACTTGTTACTGATTTATGACTTTTATTTAGCATATTCTCATTTTGACGGTGAACTCATCTGGCGCTCATAAGTATAAATTTGATGAGTCTCCACCGCTCTGGTCACCTTCGAATCACACGGCCTGTTCTCATGCTCGGTTCATTTCAGTGGCGCCCAACGTGGGGCCACTGAACGAATTGAATTGGCACAGATTAGAGCTAATCAATTCCAGGAACCGTCTACTTCTAAACCAAAGGTATTTTCTGCTTGGAACAAAAATACTAAAAGGGATAAAGTCCACTTCCAAGGCACTCCTCAGAGGCCTTCTAGTTTTCAACCTAATCCTAGGTCTTTTGTGGCCTCAATAGGAAATACGACGAATGGGCGAGCATGCTTTCGCTGTGGTATGTCTAATCATATTACTGGCAGGTGTAGAAATTCCCGCGACATCGTATGTTTTAAATGCGGTGAAAAAGGCGTTCGTGCTCCGGAATGTCCAAAATGTGCTCTGCCGTCAAAAAACTAAATAGCTTTGTCTTCTATAACCAAACATCTAAAATAAATTCTACTCCCTCTCATATAAAGAAGACAATTCATTTTGAACCTCCAAAGGGAGATACCAGATTATACGTACTTCTCGATATATTAGATTTAAAAGTTAAGGCTTTGCTTGATTGTGGTGCAAGTGGTAGCATTTTAGGGATGAATAGTCATTTAAAACTCTCTGCTCTGGGTCTACCCATTCTTACTCATAAAATTCCTGTGAAACTAAGAGTCGCTAATGGACAGGAACTACTTTGCACTACATATATGTCGTTGCCAATTAATTATAATGGTCGTATTCAAATCATTCACTTTGACATCCAACCTTATATTAATACTCCTCTTATACTTGGCCTTAACTTTTGGAAAGCTTTTAATTTGGCTCCGGAAATTATTTCTGGTGTATCACCGGATAAAAATGTGGCTAGTATTTCATCAATGCCCGTTGAATCCGGCCTCAACGATTTAGACTCTTTGCCTTTATCCCAAAAGACTCAATTGGATGAAGTCAAAGCTCTTTATGACCAAATCGATACCGATAAAGTTGGTTTGGGTAAAACCCATTTAATTCAACATGTAATTAACACTGGTGACTCACTTCCTATAAAACAAAAATATTACCGTCTCAGCCCGGATAAGCAGGTTGCTCTGGAGAAGGAGGTAGATCGCATGTTAGAAGCGGGTATTGTGGAACCATCTTACTCCCCGTGGAACTCTCCGGTTGTAATGGTTGAAAAGCCTAATGGTGATCTTAGACTCTGCCTCGATAGTAGAAAGGTAAACTCAGTTTCAAAATCCGATGCATATCCTTTACCATATGTAAACTATATCTTAGATAATCTTCGTGACGCGAAATATCTTACCTCTCTAGACTTAAGTGCTGCATATCATCAGATTCCTCTCAGTGATGACTCCAAGGAAAAAACTAGCTTTACGGTACCCGGAAGGGGTTTGTTTCACTATAACCGGATGTGTTTTGGGTTGGTAGGGGCTTCTGCCACTATGCAACGCTTAATGGATACTCTTTTTACTGCGGAATTTGACAATAAGGTCTTTTGTTATATAGACGATATTATAATATGCACCTCTGACTTTAATGAGCATTTGCGGCTTCTCAAAGCCGTGTTTGAAAAACTCAAGGCGGCTAACTTAACTATTAACATGAGGAAATCACTTTTTTGTAGAACGGAACTCAAATATCTCGGATATATAGTCGATAGATTTGGTTTGCATACTGATCCTTCTAAAGTCGATGTGATATTAAATTTTCCTACACCTGTAGATGCCAAAGGCATAAAAAGATTCTTGGGTATGTGCGGTTGGTATCGACGCTTTATAGATAACTTTTCAAAAATAGCCCGTCCACTTTCACGCTTAACGAGTAAAAATGTAAAATTTGAGTGGTCGGACGAAGCTGACGAATCTTTTGTTAAACTGAAGGCTGCTTTAGTCTCTGCTCCCATTTTAAAGTGTCCTAATTTCGATAAACCTTTTTACATTCACACTGACGCCTCGTCTTTTGCCATAGGCGCCGTGCTAACACAAAAACATGACGATATGGACCATCCTATAGCGTATTGTAGTCGCACACTCAACAAGGCCGAAACTAACTACTCTGCGACGGAGAGAGAATTACTCGCGGTTCTATACGCGTTAGAGCAATACCGTGCCTACGTCGAGGGCAGGAGGTGTTTCATTGTCACGGACCATGCTTCTCTTAAGTGGTTTTCTAACTTGAAAAATCCATCAGGTCGTCTAAACCGATGGGCGTGTCGTCTAAGTCAATTCGAATTTGAACTAATACATAGAAAAGGTAAAGAACATATTATTCCTGATTGTTTATCACGGATTCAGGTTTCTCTCATTGATGTTATCCAGACCCAAGATCCTTGGTATTTAGAGTTATATAAAAAGGTGACTGATGAACCTTCACTGTTTCCAAATTATAAAATTGAAAATGATAAACTCTTTCGGTACTCAAAGAATAAATATCGCTTAACAGCTCAGTTTGACTGGAAGGTGGTAGTGCCTTATGAGGACCGTAAAGAAATTTTATCTAAATGTCACGACGACGTCACTTCTGGTCATTTCGGAGTTGCTAAAACTCATTCCAGGATTTCAAATCTTTACTACTGGCCCACTCTATTTCAAGACGTCAAGGAACACGTCGATTTGTGCGAGACTTGCAAAATGTACAAGCCAGTCAATTTAGCTCGTCCTGGTTTAATGGGGAATCCGAAACGCATCACAATGCCTGGAGAGGCGATATCTTGTGACATACTCGGTCCATTTCCACAATCTTACCTAAGGAACCAGTATCTTTTTGTTTGTACAGATTATTTCAGTAAATACGTAACCATCTTTCCTCTGCGTAATGTTACCGCTAAGGCTATTGTCAAATGCATGGAGAGGGGTATTTTACTTGTACACGGAGTCCCTAAATTTGTATATGTAGATAATGGACCACAATTCATCTCTAAGGATTTTAGAGACCTTTTGAGTAAATATGGCGTACCTCACATATTCTACAATCCCCGATATCACCCACAAACCAATCAAACTGAGAGAACTAATCGCGAGATTGTTAGAACAATCGCCTCTTATGTACGCAAAGATCATAAAAATTGGGATAAAAACGTGACGGAAATTCAATGCGCTTTAAACACTGCCGTTCATGAAGCTACCAAATTTACTCCATACTTTCTTCATCATGGTCGGGAAATGATATTTGATGGTTCCTTCTATAATTCAACATCTCCCATTGACAGGGATGCGATTGCTGTAGATGATGGTTGCACGTTCTCTGATAAACTTAACGAATTAAAATCTATTTTTGAAAAGGTGCAAAACTCTCTACGAAGTGCCCACATACGTAACGCTCACTATTACAACTTGCGCAAGCGGCCTATGGTACTTCAGGAAGGACAAATAGTATACAAGAAAACATATCACTTATCTAACGCGGCTAAAAACTTCTCAGCCAAATTGGCACCGCGTTATGAGAAATGTATTATTCACAAGAAACTCGGACCTTTGGTACATACTTTGAAATCCCTATCTGGTAAAAATCTAGGAAATTTTCACATTAAAGATCTAGTCCGTCCTGGCGAAGCTGCGCCCACTTCTTAATGTTAGATATATCCCTGTGTGGTATCCGGGTCCGAATCGTGCCACTCCATTTCTTCCGTGGATGTCGTAAGAGCCGACAAAGGAGATGAAGGCTTCCAATACCGTTGGGCGATGGGCTTGCAACCATCACCCCTACGCTGGTAAACATCTAAGCCTAATTGTGTAACTCTACCTTTCCTACTCTAAGAATAAAGGTGGTATTTATTATGAGTTACTATATTCATATTTCATTATTGACGTTTTCTGGAGTAAAGCTTAGTGTTTGTAATTAACATCACCGGTCTTTGCTCAGATTCTTTGTTTCAACGTCTCTACTGCAGACATCGTATCTGCTTTGTCAACGGATAGCTTGTTAGGACTGAGTGTCTCGTCCTCATCTAATAAAATTCTTTCATATTCCACGGGACTACTTTCTCGTGTATAGCTCATTGGTCGTGTGTCACGCCTGAGGTATGTAGCCTAAGCTAAAGGCTCTAAACTAACTTAACATTGGTGTCGCTCATCTAAGCGTCTCGCCTCCTTTACTCACTCTTATAAATATTGTAATCTTACAGAAGATGATACTTTTCGAAGTTAATTATATATAAAATGCTGAAAAAAGTAAATTTTTGCAAAACTGTTTTCCAGCCTCATTTTTTTGTTGGATTCTAGGTATTTGAGAAATGGTCAGCATAGTCTGCCTTTCCGATCCTATTCCAAAGTGCATTGTTAATAAAGTAAACATCTAGTGCCATAGTTAATAATTTTGAAATAGGAGAATTTGAGTCGACTCACTCATTCATTACTAGTAAATTGTAAGTTAGCAAGTACCGTGTAATTTTATTAGGTTAGTGCGCGCACATATTAGTTAAGTTGTAGTGTGAAGGGGTTTAGGTTATCCGTGGAACGTTAGGATACCTACTCTCCGACACATGATTTCACATGTCTGCCCACCCTTGGCACAGACATTTTTTTTTTTTTTTTGGTTTGGACTTTTCTTTGCTGTCCAGAACATAGACATAGGCATATTTGTTAAATTAGTTAAGTAGTAGTGTGAAGAGGTTTAGGTTATCCGTGGAACGTTAGGAAGCCTACTCCACGACACATGATTTCATTTGTCTGCCCACACTTGGCACAGACAAACCATTTTCTACTTTTCTACAGTTGTGCAAGACGTATCTGTATAGTATGCTCCTCTTATAGTTTAATTTAGTAAAGCTTATAGGACCACTAAGTAGTCTAGATTCCGTCGCTTACACCATGGGTGTAAACGGTCTGAAAATATTTCTTACTTTGCTCTTCTTATTTGGTGATAAGCCATTCTGCCCTACGTTGTCAGAATGTGTCTTGCTTATTTCACCTCAAAGCTCACTAGCTACCTCTAGCTTCATGCTTCTCATACTTAGGTTTCTGATATTCTTTCTTCTGTTCAGTTAAACCATGTCTTAAATACTAAAAAAAAAATAACATAATTTATCTCTACTACTCCCCTTTTATTTTTACTCATAGCGAGGAGGCTTATAATAATTTTATTTCAGAATTTAGTTAATTCTGAAATAAAATTATTTTACCCAACTAAAACGGTACTGTAACACTTTCTAGTCTAGATTTTATAGATTTAGCTAACTTTGTCTACTAAAACAACCTACATGAAGTTTGGACGAGAATGTAACTTTCAAAGTCAATTTATTACCTTCTTTTGGTCCATAAGGCCAGCGGTTATGGAAGAAATGCATTCCGTCACTTCGATACTATCTTTTCTCTTCACTTTCCCAACTTGTTAGCACTTAATCACGCTGATATTTGCACAAATAGAACATCAACAAACAGATATAATTTTTCTTGTTTAGCCATTAACTGTCAAACGTAACGTTTCGATACTTCTTTGTTTACATTTCTGGATTTCATCCGCGGCTGTCACATTTGACAGTCGTCCATATATTTTTCTTACAATTGAACTTGTTTCAGCTTCCACATGAATATATTCTAATCCTGAGCATCATGTAGGACATTTAATCATAGATCTTCACTAATTGCTAAAATATATAATTCATTTACTTACAATTTGGCTGGTCATTATTAGTCTTCCGTGTCGAACAAAACGCAGCCGTAAGTTGGCAAACCGGTAATTTTTGGTTTCGTTTCAGGCAAGTTGTGTTCGAGTGTATGGATAAACGTCACCCATTTTGGCTTTTTATTTTAGTAATGCTTTTCGGTAAAAATAGGATGAAGTCTGAAGTTTCCCTTCTATTCCCCATTCTTTATGTGTGTTCGTTTTTCAATAAATTATGTCTTTGATTTCGGTCGGTTTCGTCCAAATAAATCTCTAGCTTCAACGACGAAACGGAACACATGACTATTGGTTCTCGATCTTTCTATCGACCTTTTTTGACCTCTGCATTCAGATTTTTCTCGACCATGTGAACACACACAATTTTAAGTCGCTGGATCAATTTCTCGCTTCGGGGTGAGTTTTGAGTCGAAAAGGTGTCTTTTATTTGCCTAATGTGGTGACATTCTAATAAATCTGTTCAATTACTTTCAGCGTTCGGCCCAGATTGTTTAATTTAACTTCAAATGATGTCCTAACTAAGGAGAATCACTACTGTGTCTGTCCACGTTTTGTCCATCCACTACTCAGGTGAGGTTTCTAAACTTATTTATTCGTATCTAGTTGGAAGCGGTGACATTGTTTTGTTGACAATGTTTCTCAAAGCATTTGTTTTAATTTCAGTTATTCACCGATGAAAATTCCTTAATTTATTATGATACTTCAACGTCGCTTCACTCTTTTACGGCGGCCCCGCAACTACACGGGTGTGCTGATGTCCGACGATTTGGTCCCAGAACAAAACTATCACTATTGAGGGAGAAAACGAAGTCCAACCGCGTGTACATCGGGTACCGCGATCCACAAGTCAGATTCTGCTACAATTCAATGGTAACGGCGGACGCTGTTTGACCTGTAGCCAAGCTGTGTCTGACCTCTGACCAAACGGGATCCTGCGGGTGATGTTCTCCGGGTAAAACTCCGTGTTTCATTTCAACCAACACCCTCAAACTCGTACTTCTAAAGCCGGTAAATTCTAACCTTTTCTTGAATAACTATAGAATAACGGTACCAAAGCAACCGAGAAAGCCTCGCTCTTAAGTAACTACTTATAAGATAATCCTAGTGCCAACTTGGCAATCTGTAAAGAGGGTAAGGGGAGGACTTAATTAATAAATGTTTACTTGTTACTGATTTATGACTTTTATTTAGCATATTCTCATTTTGACGGTGAACTCATCTGGCGCTCATAAGTATAAATTTGATGAGTCTCCACCGCTCTGGTCACCTTCGAATCACACGGCCTGTTCTCATGCTCGGTTCATTTCAGTGGCGCCCAACGTGGGGCCACTGAACGAATTGAATTGGCACAGATTAGAGCTAATCAATTCCAGGAACCGTCTACTTCTAAACCAAAGGTATTTTCTGCTTGGAACAAAAATACTAAAAGGGATAAAGTCCACTTCCAAGGCACTCCTCAGAGGCCTTCTAGTTTTCAACCTAATCCTAGGTCTTTTGTGGCCTCAATAGGAAATACGACGAATGGGCGAGCATGCTTTCGCTGTGGTATGTCTAATCATATTACTGGCAGGTGTAGAAATTCCCGCGACATCGTATGTTTTAAATGCGGTGAAAAAGGCGTTCGTGCTCCGGAATGTCCAAAATGTGCTCTGCCGTCAAAAAACTAAATAGCTTTGTCTTCTATAACCAAACATCTAAAATAAATTCTACAATAGAATAGTATCATGGTTATTTTGCAAACATTGCTGATTAAAAATTGAAAACCATCTTCCTATATATTATCGGTATTTCGTTCTCGTATCGAGTACGAATTTTGCCTCAAGCACCTATTTATACTACTCGAAAAACAACTACATACAACGTGTCGTCTTTTTAAATACAAATACGTATAAATACTTATTGCGGTTACAGAATAAAATGTTTAAGATTATATATGAACGCTATAACGCTGCACTTTGTTTTTCTATAATTCATTGAACACATATTTTTTTATTAAATGGATACCTTATATTTGGATTTGAAACATTACACAGACTGTAAACTGTACTCTTAGGGCCGTATAAATGAAATGAACCTGAGCATCCACGTCAACGCGCGTTTTCTATGTTTTGACTTTTAATTTGTCGTGTCCTGAGGCCCATCTCACTCAAGATGATCTTTATGGAGGGGCGTATTAATAATCTCATCTCATCTATGCTGAGACGCACGTCAAAAATGACAGTTTTCTATGACTTGGTGTTTACTTTGACATGTCTTGAGACGCATCTGAGCCAAGATTCGTGTTAATACGGCCCTTAGGCCCGTAAACTAATCACAACTTTAATCCTCGTCTCCAGATTCGTCAACAATGACAGTTTTCTATGGTTTGACGTATCTTGTGACGGGATCTCAGCCAAGATGAGTTTATTAATACGGGCATTAGACAACCCTAACATCCTGCCTGATCTTGAAATAAAAATGAACATAGCACCTCTGTAATAGCTCAAGCCTGTCAAGTGTGTATGATGCGGAGGTGGCCGGCCCGTGGCTAGGAGGGCATCATCCCCTGGCTGCGCTTCCACTGCGCGCCCTGGCGGCGGGCGTGGTTGCCCCGCGTGGACTTCTGCTTCTCCTTGCGGTCTCGGCTGACGAGGACCTTTTTCTCCTGGCCCTGGCCGCGCGCCTTGCCCACCACGTCGGTCCTGGAGAAGTATAAGTCTAGAGCTGCTTGGTTGAGTGAGGCTCTTTGCTTTTCGGACACTTGAGTTGATTGGTAACATGCTAATGCAATGGACGCGTAACACGAGAAAATCTTGTTTTTTTTTGAGACTGAAGTTTCATTCTTCTTAAAGTTATGTTGCGCTGGAGCTACTTTGTATTAAAACATATTTCTAATTGCCTTACTTAGTTTATGTGCACGTTCGGAATGTTAAAATTCTTGATTATTATAGATAGATAATATATAATAACTCGTTAACAATCAGCTTCGACTTACTTGAAGGCGGGGGGCGGGGCGCGATTCCCCTTCCCGCGGCGCGCCTGGAAGCTGGCCTCGCGGCGCGCGCGCATCTCCTCCGGATTCTGACAGAAGTCCACCTTGTTCCGGGAGCTGCTCGCTGCCGGCGTCGCCGTCGGCGCTGGTTCAGGCTCAGAGTCCGACTCCTCCTGGAAATATGAACGTACCTTCGTTTTATAACCAGGCACAAGACGCTGTACTTTTCTCCCACTCGCTTTTAATAAGAGCGTATGAGAGCGAGTGAGAGACATAAGTAATTAAACCCGAAGCACCTTCTTAGCGCTATCGCACTGTACGTCGTTTTAAAAGGTTTTTTTTACTGTGCGGCCCAAGCGGGTGAACCTTTTAAGTTGTATTACAGAGGAAGTTCTTCGCAAAACTTTATGAAAATTTGGTAGTTCTATTGAGTTTTTAGCTCTGTATTGACTCGTACTCGTATTTAGAATTTAAACAATCGTTAGTTTGTTAGTAATTTGTTAGTGCCATATAGCCATTTTATTTAAAAAAAAATGTATTTAGCATTAAAGTCGTGTAAATGCAGTTGAAATGCGCTCTTTGCGTAGTATACGTGGTGTGAAACTGATGGATAGAGTAAGGAATGAAAAAGTCAGAGAGAAATGTGGAATAAAAGAAGATGTAATGACTAAGATTGAAAAGGGCATGCGTCGATGGTTCGGTCATTTGGAAAGGATGGATTAAAGAAGATTGACAAAAGAGATATACAGATCGAAAGTGAGTGGACGGGTCGGAAGGGGCCGCCCTAGGCTTACTTTTTCGAGTCACATCGGAGAAATACTGGAAAAGGGCCGAATCTTAAGTAGCCGAAACCGACGTGCGTGCATGACTCGATGTATGAATGTGGAAGAAGCGAAAGAAATTTGTCAAGATCGTAGCAAGTGGAAAGAAGTGGTCTCTGCCTAACCCTCTGGGAAACAGGCGTGATTTAATGTATGTGTATTTAGTAGTTGTTTTTTTGTAACCTATTCGACATTTACGTATTGTATGTGTATCAAGATAAATAACAATCCATCTAAGTATCAGTAAGATTAAAATAAATATATTTTTTGTCATACTTTGCGTGTCATAATGTTAGACATGTATACCTCGAGCTCCTGCCGGCCGGTGAGCAGCGCGCGCGGCGTGACGAAGGGCCGGCGTTCCTCGGCGGGCTCGGCGGCGTCGCGCGCGGCCACGCCGTCCGAGTCGTACGTGTCGTCGTACTCGTCGCTGTACAGCGCCACCTCGTCGCACACCAGGCTGCCACACACGACTCTTTCTTAACCCTATTATTAATCGAGGAGTGACAAGGTACTTTTCCACCTGCGAGACGAGGCGAGACGAGAATTGAATTTTGTATCGAAAAATCTTAATCCGTGGTTTTTTTATGGTTGTATTATTACAAATTTAATTTCTCGTGTCGTCTCGCCGATGGAAAAGCATATTTATAGTTTAGGTGCACCCCGCCACTTAAATGATGTAAAACGAAACTATAGTCTGTGTCAGTTGAAATTGGCAGAAGTAAACAAATTAGTACTGTTTGACACATAACCTCAAATATCCATCAAGCGTCAATCTTTATCTTAAACTTAAATATGATAGTAATGATCGAGGCGCCTACTGTGGCTGCGTTTATCGCGTGACAAAATGTAGATAAAACATCCGTCACTTTCTGACACGTATATAAGTGGGTAAGGCCACGGAGCGTTCGAACCGCCCCCGCGAGAGTGTTACCAAAACAATACATGTAACCTTACAAAAAGCATTTATTTTCCAGGTATTATGCAAGAACCTAATCATAACTACCTATTGTAATTAAAAGTAAATGCCACAGACATAAATCTTTGTCTATTTTGGTAACACACAAGACAGGGCGGTTCGAACGCCCCGTGGCCTTACCCAAGTACGAGAATGACGGATTCTTTATCCACATTTTGTCAAGCGATAAACGCAACCATAGGCCCGCAGGAGTATAAATCATTGCTAAGACCTGGACTGAACAGAAGAGTTTCTAAAGTATTCAAATCTCAATGAACATCACCTGAACCAGATATACTCACTTATACTTGCTGTATATGTCCACCCGTTGCTTCACCTCGCTCTTGTCATCGAGCATGTCTTTGATGTTCTTGTACTTGTCCCGGCGCTTGCCGATGTGGATCTTGCTGAGGTCGACGTCGTCCCTCGTCATGATATCGAACTGGTCGCCGTCGAAGACGTTCAGTCTTTCGACGCCGGTTTCGAGGAACTTCTCGTCTAAAATGTCCTTTGGTATAATCGGGAGGGATTGGTCGAAACCTGAAAATGGTCAGGAATTAAAGTGATTTTAAACAAGAGCGATAGATATAAATAAGTGATAATGGCAGTGTTGGCGATTTATTTAATCTGTGGTCACTCGCTTCTTCTATTGATCGGTTTATTGTACGCTCTGTCCTTTCTTAATTATATTAATATTTGCAAATCAGTAATTTTCATTAATTATCTACAGTTCACACAAACCCCAAGAGGCCGCTTTATGTTCCAAAAAATATGAACCTTAAAAAATATTCATTACATATTACAAAACTGCGATAATTTTCCACCTACATTAACGTCATGAAAAAATACACGTACCTCTTAAAGACGGATCCAAATTATCCTCCAAAATACTGTTAATTACCCTTTCAGAGTTAAAACCGTAATGCTCCAGGCATTTTAATATAAACCCATCTCCTAAATGAGGCAGAATGTCTCTCACTTCACTTATCAAGGACTCTTGTCTTATGTCTATAGGTATGTCGTTATCTGTGGAAGGCCCTGGTTGGCTGACAACTCTGTCTATGGGTTCAGAATGGCCATTTGTGAGCGGCGGCGGCGAGTCTTGTAATGGTTCATCTAGATTGGAGTATATCGCTTGGAGTATGAAGTCTGTTTTCACAGTGTCACTGGGTTTGTATAGGAATATTACAGGAAAACAATTGTCAAAATATAAATTATTGGTGATCGTTGATTATGACAGTTGGTGAAAGAACATGTCGAAACTTAGAACCAAGCTACATCGATAGATGCTCTAAACAAAAATGATAATTCCAATCAATGATAGCCGCCACCAATAACCACAGATACAATCGAGATGTAAAAGCCCTGTTTTTCTTTAAGAATAATAAACGAGCACAAAGGTCACTTGATGGTCAGTGGGCTTTGAGACACATGGATCATGGACATTATGCAATCTCAAGATTGTAGAATTGAAACATACAATTGATGTACATGGTCAAGGAAATTTATTGTTTACCAATTTGACGTAACAAGCGAAATAGCCCTGTTATACATTAGGACACGTGGAAAATGTATAACCAGGCAAATTGATGTATCACTTGAAACTGATAAACAATCAAATTCCTCGACTGTGCATATGATACCCTCTATGCTACTGCCGCAATGGTTTGCGTTGGTCTGTTCCTACGGGTGGACGTACCGAAGCAGCACTTGCAGTTTCAAGATTGATCTGTATTTATAAAAAGCACACAAAATCCAAAGGATACATGTCAGGGTAGGCTACCCGCAGCATCTCCAGGTCCTCGTGCAGGGGGTAGCAGGCCTGGTAGTCGCTGATGAGCAGCCGCTCCGCCAGGCCGTCCATCAGCACCGCCAGGTATTCCTCCACGTGGGATCCCACATTGCCTCTGGAACCGCCCAGGATGTAACGGTTTAAAGTGAAATTAAGTTAGGCTCATTTTTTACTTAGGATCTTTTGGAAAGGATAATAGATTTTTATCAATGGGAATTAAAACATTCAAAGAAAATAAATAAAATTTTGACTAGGTTATTAAATAGGTCACTTGAATATGCGAAAAGTCAATTTGGACTGCCTTGTTTTATATTCGTACTCACTCTCCATTTAAAATCGCGTTCTTGTACACTGCCAGTACTTCTCTGAATATATCTATCAGTTCTGCCCTGGAGCTGTCTATGTGCCCTTCCACTTCACTGTAGGCAGTGCTGGACTCGTCACCAACCTCTTTTAACTTCTCGTATAGGTTCGGGATGCCGTATTCGTAGAGTTGCACTATACTGAAACAAATAGTTTTGATATTTCTTTTTAAGAAAATACATAACATGCTAAGACAAACTGATACTGTCTGATATTAAACCAAAAGATAAAAGATAAAAAAAGATAAATTGACCTAATATCAATTACTTAAGGCCTTATAAGTATGTGTACACTTTTGTACCTTACCGCTTTTACGCCTTTGATAGATTAGTGCAGCAATTCAAACATGACGTTACAGTGACAAAGCACTTAAGTGTACATTTATAAGGCTGACTAAACATGACATAATAAATGATAAATGGTTACTCAATCGTTAGCATTGTACAGTTGTTAGTCAGTGGCATGGCAGATGGTGGGTGAATTGATTATTTTAATCACAAAAAAATATTCACAAAGACATCCTCCACACCTTTCTCTACCAACGGATAAAATCGTTGACTTTAATGATGTACCTCAAAACAAACCATCCCTTACCTATTAACAAAATTAGTTTTCCTCAAAATAGCAACGCTCTTTGGGTACGTTTCTACAAACACTCTCAGTGTCATCGCCACATCCAGCAAATGTATGACCAGATCCCTAAACATGGGAAACGTGAGTGGCCCCTGCTCCTTACTGTTAGAGGGTCGCTTGATTTCACTGAAGCCTTCAAATGTTTTTGGCAGGTTCGGAGGTTCTATAGCATCATAGTCTTTGTTTACTTGAAGGATTATGAATTTAAAAGCCTGAAAAGGAGAGCAGATAACATGGTTAATAAATTGTAGCCGAAACTAAAGGAGACACACCCTTAAATAGCTTTAGATAAGTACAGAAAGTTGAACAAGTGGTTGACATTTAGGACAATCAAACTCTTAGTTCACAACAGCTATACATCATTTTTAACAATCCTGAGGGGCTATTGCTTAACGCACTCGCAATCGCAATCGTTTTCATTTTGAAAATCAAAGGCTTGTCTGCATACAAAATGAAAACAATTGTTCCGCTTTGATGTCGATTGCGAGTGCGTTAATTATGCAATACTTTATTACTTTTAACACATATTGTTTATGACAAGGGGAAGGCAAACAAGCACACGGCCACCTCATGGTACTATCTCAAGAATGCAAATCCTAAGACTGCAAATGCGTTACCAACCCAGCGGACCAAGATGGAATGCCCCTATGCTAGTAAGTTCACCAGTTCTCTTATTCCCAAATTGGACCACAACAACGCAAACAATGCTGTTTAGTTACGTTAAAGGATATCATGGTGGTAGCAATCCACCATTGTTTCATGCAAATCTACAAAAACCAAACCACCATGAAAACTGAGACGAGCATTCACACACTGGAGACATGTCACACACACTGACCTCGTTGACGAAGGCGACGGCGGCGGCTGCGTCGCGCTCGTACTGCGGCTGCAGCGCGAAAACGCTGTCCAGTAGCCGCGCCACGTGCCGCCCGTTGTCCACTCCATACACGAGGCACGTGTCCCATAGGATCGGTAACGTGAATATGAAATTGTCGTATATAACATCTGCCATGTATTCTTTGCTTAACCATTGGGACTGAAATATTACAGAACTAGATAATGCTTGTACTCATATAAATTGCATACTATTAACATGCATTTTGACCGCGTTTAAACTTATAAAATATTGACCAAATAGTATCTAATATTTTTTAATCTCATGCGTTGTTGTATAATATTATATTATATTAGTTAATACTTTTTTTTTTTTTTAAATAGACACGTAGTACCAAGAAGTGAACCTGAAAAACAGTAAAAAAACCACCACAACTAAATAAAATGCTGTGATTTGTAATACCATTTACCTTACTTTCCTTATTTGTAATTAGTCTACTAAAAATTATTAGTATCAGCCTTCGAATTTCTCCATACAGTTTTTGTACATCTCTATTTCCGTGCTGAGGCACGTACGGTGGGTTTGCTTCTTGTAGGAATGAGACCAGGGAATCCATACAATGAGGGTGATATAAAACTGTGCTCCAAAACCTAAAATATGCAAAGAAAACGTTTTATAGAAACAGTTTGTGACTAATAGATATGTGTTAATGATTTTTAGACAAATTCCTAATCCAAATTCCAAATTTAGTTTAAGGGAAAAGATTCGAATTTTGTTTGCACGTACATACCAACTTTATGATTTCTGTTTCACCTTAAGGTTGACTAGTAGACAATGATTGTAGTATTACATTCGCCTTTTGCACACTATTTGAATTTTGTGCAACATTTAAATAGAGAAATAAGTCCAGTTTCAAGAATGTATGTACTGTTCATTTAGAAAAATGTTGTTGTTCTGAGGGTACAGTAATGAGTTTTAAATAATAATAATGAAAATATACTTTACTGAAAAACTTAATGTTACCTATGATGTTGTAAACCAAGTAGCCATCTTAGATCTTCTAAATAAGACCCCATCTTGGTTTTCCATGCGTCCACAGCACCTAGGATCTGAGTGCTGCCTGATGGTGGGCTCTCATATACTGACATCTCTCTCTGTTCTACCCAATGTGGATCCTAGAATTAAGACAGAAAAATATAAGGAACAAGATCAAAAATACGTCATTAAATGGGCGACTTGGGCAAGTCTGAGCGAAGAAAACCATATAGAGTACAATTACCAATAGATTATATTCAATATATATTCAAAAGCATTAAACAATTCCTAAAAAGCTAAGCGAAGAACAAAAGAACAAGGCGTAACAAAGTCAACTATTATTTATTATTATGTCATCATATTTAACCATGATTTTGCTTGAACTTTTGTTACTAGCATGATCAGGAAAGATTTTGATGTTGAAGCATTTACTGAACTGTAAGTAAACTGATTCGACACTCGAAATGACTATAATTTTTACATATTGTGTTTGTTAACCTAATCTGAACTATTTCATTAATCGAAATAAAGGGAGCCCTTTATCTCCACTTGTCTTACTAATTTATGGGTCTCAGTGAACTTAAATACATATTTCACAATTTCTGAACATAAGGTAGTAGGTAATGTAGGTATCATAACATAACCCAAAACAAACCACTTTATGAATTTAATGTCCAGCTTCCTGCTCATAATAAATCGATTGTACACACACTTCAGACATCAAATCACCGCAAATATTACACTATTCGAATTACTTGATTTATAATTACTTGCGATTATTGCACAATTTTATAAAATCAATAAACAATAATAGTCTTACCAAAGCTTTGATTTTTCGCAAGACGCCTGCATCGGACACAGAAAGAATTAGCCTTTCAGCTGGCAAATCATCTGGGTTCTGAAAGGCACCAGATTACTAACATTTGCACAGTTTCATTACTACTTCAAAAGTTATGTTATAACTTAAATTCCTTACCGAAAATTCAACACTCTTGTCACACATGATTACGTTTGGTTGAGTTTCTATAAATACTAGCGGGTAAATTACACTACACAACGTAGGATATTTTACTGTAAATACAGTTTTTATATGTCCCCTAAAACGAATTATTTACAAGGTTCTATTGCATGTACAAAAAACCACGATTGCAATTTTCAATATCTGTCAACCAACCAAACCAACTTGCTTGTTGCTTGACATTACGTCCTGTCAAGGCTGTCAGTCATGTTAGAGATTTCTCGTGGAATTCCCCATGAAGTCTCTCCCTGAGCGATTTCTGAACGAAACCGGCGGATTTTCATCGCGTTTAGCTCGCACGAGGACGTTTTTAACGCGCGTTCATGCGAGCTAAATACAAACTCCATTCGGTTACAATAATATCAAGGGGTTTTAGAGGTCACGCCGCATCCACATCCACATACAATAAATGATATTTGATTTGGTGTTTGCCACAAATCCTGCGGCATGCAACTATTTGTTAAGGTGAGCACGATGTATTTATTTTGTTTCTCACTCTTGTTCTCACAGTTGGGTCCTGCAGTGTTTGTGGTAGTTTTTATATAAAAAGTAACTAAAACTGTGGACAAAGGGGTGTGGACAACTAGGAATACTTAGCCCAATATTTTTACGTATCGTGATTGCTGACCAAACTAAATTGAAACGCCGAATAGAAACGCCTTAGTGCACAATCGTACTAAATGTTTTTTTTTGCCACTAAAGTTACGAACTTATTACTTGTGCACAAAAATACAAATTACAATAACTTTTCAAATGTTATTAGTAGGTACAATTGTGAACTAAGGTATCGATATATACATACATATACAGTGGTGGTCATATAATTAAGAACGCTTATTTAAAGGGAAGTTTTTTTCCAACTAACAAGTATAACTAACTGCATGTATTTTTTTGTATTTCTCTCTATATCGCAAAACTTTTGCATACTACCGGTTCATTCGCTGATACAAATGATTGGCTAAAAAATAAATAGATAAACTTTTTACATTAGATCTGAACCTAGTATTACTTCTTACTGGCTGGTCACATAATTAAGAACGCTGAATGGTTTATTTTTTTATTCAAATTTAAATAGAGAACACTCTGTGGCTCTGTGGTTGTAGGTCACTATTTGTATGATTTTAGCGCCATTTAGTGCTGTAAGCGTTTAAAAACAATGGGGAAAAATAAAAGTTGCAATAAATCTACAAGGGAAGTAATAATAAAACTTCGCGAGAAGAATTGGTCGTATAAAAAGATAGCCGACCATCTGCAATGCTCAAAAACAATGGTTTTCCACGCTGTGAAGCACTTTGCGACGTATCAAACTACTTCAAATGTGCCGCGTGAACCTAAATAGAGGAAGTCATGTCGTCGAGATGATCGAAATATCATTCGTTTGGCAAAACAAAATCCTTTTAAAGGGTCTAATGAGCTGAGAAAAGAATATTTTGGTGAAAACAATCCTTCAGCAATCTCGGCACGCACTATTCGAAGGCGTTTAGTAGAAGAAAAGTTGCACGGGAGGATAGCAAGGAAGGTGCCCATGTTGAAACGGTGTCATAGGCAAGCCCGGCTTGCATTTGCAAGAAGGTATGAAAACTGGACAGTTAGACAGTGGAAAAATGTTCTTTTTTTCTGACGAGACAAAAATAAACAGGGCATGTTCTGATGGAAAACGATATGTACGACGACCTCCGAATAAAGCATTCGACCCTAAGTACACAAAAGTGACATTAAAGCATGGTGGGGGAAATGTAAAAATTTGGGGGTGCTTTTCTGGACATGGTGTTGGACCTGTTAAGTTGATAGAAGGAAACATGGATCAATTCCAATACAAAAAAATACTGGAAGAAACAATGTTACCTTATGCTGAAGACGTGCTTCCGGTTATTTGGACACTCCAGCACGACAATGATCCAAAGCATACTGCACGTACCGTTAAGGAATTTCTCACATCGCAATCAGTTTCTGTCTTAGATTGGCCAGCTAACAGCCCAGATCTAAACCCAATAGAGCATCTTTGGTGTGAAGTCAAGAAAAAGGTTTCAAATCGACAGTGTGGCAATTTAAGAGAGCTGTACGACGTTTTCTTAGAAGAATGGAAGTCTATCTCTCTTGCGAAACGTCAAAAATTGATAGAGTCTATGCCTCGCCGGTGTAAAGCAGTAATTAAAAGCCGTGGACACGCTACTAACTATTAATTTTTGTTTAAAATGTATTAAATATCTTTTTTTCCTTTACGCACTTCACATTAATGTGATTTATTTAGTCTAAGTTTCATATAATACAACTCTCGAGCAGTTCAATAAATCGTTCTTAATTATTTGTCCAGCTTTATTACTATTTGAATTTGTTACTATAGAGAAAAAATACAATTTGTAAAATAAATAGTTAGCGATTTTATTTTATATTCCTAATCCCGTTTGCTCTATTCATGTGGCTATTTCAAAATATAACTAGTTACTTTTAAGTAGGAACATTATAACTACACATGTCATGATTTAGATAAATATATTCTGCAACTTCAAATCGTTCTTAATTATATGACCACAACTGTATGTCTCATCCGGTAGTCTTATCGATGTAGGTTTATTGTCGTGAGCTCTTAGAATAGTCATCTTGTTATCGTTGTCGTGTCGTTAACTCACAGCGGCGGCGCTTGAGCTGCTCAGTGCAGCACTGCAGCCACAGAATTCAAGTTGGTCAAACCGCTCTTCAGAAATATCGAAAGGTAAGTTGTGCATTTGTTTTAGATAAATTGAGCTCTAAAAAATAAACTTGTGTCGTTGTATAAAATCTTAGTGTTCAATAAACATATATATCTACCTAACTCGCGTTTTGAATGTCTTTTCTTGTGATTTTAAATGAAAGTTACATGTGAAAATAAGAGCTGAAGCTGAGCTGGCCTAATGCAAACAAATTACCTAACAGTCCTAGCGGTACGCCAAAAAAATCTGCAAATGGTGTTAAAAGCATGAAAATCGGAATGATTGATCTTTAGACCATAAGAATCAATTTGACCCGTAGCACGGAAAAAAACAAAAAAGAAGAGGAGTTATGACGTCATATTGTTTTTGTATGATTTTTTGTGTGTGGTATCTAAGCAAAGGGCTTACCAAGACGATTCTAAAAATATATCACATCATTATATTTCAGTCCTTTTTTTTAATTTATATTAAAGTATTTTTTCTAAACATAGCAAGTTTGGGCAAGTTCCTCTAGATATGACACGGTTGAATTATTATTTGTAAAATATACCCAATCTGATATGTAATAGCCTCATTATACATATACAACCTCAAGAAAGCAATTTCAAAATATTTACATTCAGCCAGTGTCAAGAACTTAAATTAGGGACCCACCTTGGGTCTAAACTCACAAATAAAACGTTCGTAACCGTACGCTCATTGCTAATTTAATTATTAATATCAAACGTAAGTGACCTACTTTAGGCAAGTCAAAAAGGACTTTAGGCATAGGAAATAAAGTTCATAATCATAACAAAATGGGTATTTTCTTTTGGGTTTTCCAACCATTATCATCTTAAATACCCCCTTCACAAAATTATTGGTGGCAATATTACTAGTTTAAAATTCTGCAAAACACTTACCCATACCCTCCTATTCATTGTGACATTGGAATTTCACAGAAAGTGATACTTTAAACAAAACATACTTTAAATAAAACAAACGAAAAGAGGTTTGAATGGTTCGAATTCACGACTTTTTAAAGCTTGCAATAAACGGGTTTTTTAAGAAGACCCTGGTCATCTGAATGTCATCGAATAATAATGTAACCGGCGGAGACGCAAGTTGTAGAACAGCATTTTTTTTATCGAATCTTTCGTAGGCGTATCCAGGGATTCTCTTAAAAACGCGGTCGGTTGAACGAACGAGTGAATGTCGCAGCGGCGAGTCTAAATTGTCCCGTCAGAGCGAACAAAATACCTACATTTTAGCGCATGATTTCCCAATTAGGCAGCCTTATGGGTTCGATCTCATCGACAGAAGCCATGCGGACAAATAAATATTAAACCAATAACAAGTACATAAACTAATATAAACTTTCATATACAATACACATATTAAATAATAATAAATAATAACTATAATCATTATAGGAACTTGGTATCACGGCTCATTCAGCCACAACGTTTTTCAATTTCTCTTTAGTTCATTCCACAGTTGGACACCACGGACTGTGAAGGATTTGGCACAGAAACGTGTTTTATCAGACGGAACAGAGCTAAATCTTTCAGAAAGATAGGGAGGAGAAGAAGGAAGGAAGAGGATATTGAAAAGGAGTGAAAGTACCTAAATGTAAATCTCTACGGCGTTGGACAGGAAGCCATTTCTGCGTACGAAACATTGACACGTAATTGAATTTTCTCAGGGCAAAAATAAAACCTACCGGATGCAAACATTCTGGAGACTCTCTAGTCTGCCAAGCAGGTTCTTCTTTAGGGTCCAAGAACGCTATGCCGTAATCTAGAAGGGGAGTAATAAGGAAGGAGCGTGTTAGTTTTGTCAGGAAAGGCAGAAAATTCTGCAAGCGTCTCAGGGAGTGGAGCGACGCAAAGTGTTAGCGACTTACAGTGTTGAAATGAGCTGACCAGGACGATGTCTGGTCCATAGTAACACCTAGTTTTTGAGTGTCGGGGAGGAGATTGGAATCCCATCATAGCAAACATTAGGTATCACGGTCTCAGACATTCTTGTGAGGGCTACCAATAACAATAGCCTGTTACTTCTTGGACGGTGGTCTTAACTAAGACAGTGATTGTGGTATTTCCGGGACGGAAACCTGACTGAAGGGGGTTTATAGTTTGTGATGAGTAGTTCAGTCAGTCAGAGGTACCAAATAAATACGCCACTCTTGAAAATTATTAACTTTTAATGTGATGCCTCAAGAAACTTGATCTATTATAGGGCTTTAATGTAAGTCTGTAATCAATAATCATAGGTATGTAATCAAAAAACTAGCTGCACTGAGGAAAACGACACACTGCAGAGGCGGCCGGGTTTCTTTGAACTTGTACGGACATACTACGTAGCATGTGTCTACATTAGTAAATAATCAGCCTACTATACTACTATTTAAACCCCATTTTATTTCAGCATCATGCCTAAGGTCAAGCTAATCTACTTCCCCACGAAGGCCCTGGCCGAGGGTTCCCGGCTGCTGCTGGCGTACGGCGGCGAGGAGTTCGAGGACAAGCGCGTCTCCCCCGTGGACTGGCCCACCATCAAACCCAGTAAGTGCTGGACAGTTTTGGCATGTCAAATTTATGATCGTGCCCCAGGAATTTGGCTAACGCAGGCAAGGGGGCGTAAAAACCTAACTTGATCCGTTAGACCCGTGCGCAGATCCATGTCTCGCCCGTGGATATGTCATCAGAAAGGCGTCCTGTCGAAAACACTACGAGGATTTTATATTAAAGACGCTCTTGGTTAGCCAAAGCTAAAATCTCGAGACGATTCCAACGAGCACGCAAAACTAGTTGATCTGTTTGACGTTAGCCTAGTATAGTTGGTACTGACCCTGCCTACAAGCTTACCTTACGACGCGTTAGCCTAGGTGGTACTGTCGACCGCACGTCGACCCTGCTTACGAAGCTCGCCGTCCCATGTTCGATTCCCCGTATGGGTGTTTGTGTAATAAGCGAGAGTGTTTTTTTTTACGTCTTGCGTATGTATAGAACACACTAGGTACTATGTAAGTAATGTAAGTATTTATTTCTCTATGTAAGTATTTATATGATATCGTTGTCTAATGACCATGCAGCGTCAAAAGTAGCTGATCACTTTTGCTCTTTACCGTATTAACACATTCGACAATCTTTTCGAGGATGGCTTACCTACTGAACTTTCCTACATACCTATACCCACAATACCCACATCCATACGACGGCGACAAATGTTTACATCTACATATTTTAATAAGTAAATAAAATTTATCGATGATACAAAAGACATCAACGCGTCCGAACTCAAATCAAATTATAGAAAAAAGACAATTAGACAAAAAAATTGAAAATTAGAAAAGAAACAAAATGGATTAATTTAGTCAGATTTTGAAAGAAGTCAGTAAAATAGTTGTTAGGTATCATTGATTAGGTACTAGTAACCTACTTTATATGTAGGAAAAGTTTCATGCGGTAAATTACCTCTACGCTGTCTTTTCCAGGCACCCCGTTCGGGCAGATGCCGGTGCTGGAGGTGGACGGCAAGCAGTACGCGCAGAGCTTCGCCATCGCGCGCTACCTGGGCCGCAAGTACGGGCTGGCCGGCGATGACATCGAGCAGAGCTTCGAGATCGACCAGAACGTCGAGTTCATCAATGACATCCGTGCCAGTAAGTTATTAAAGGGTTTTATAAGAATCTTCCCCGGCAGCAGCATAGCCCACCGCTGATGATAAGCAGGAACCGAGCAGAGCCAGCGATTAACTATTAATATGTGTCTCTTTTATTGACACGGGATCTATATATTTTGTTTCGACAAACTAGTTGAGAGAGTTCTCGCCGGCAGTGTGATCACGTTCAGCCAGCGATGAACTATTAAAATATGTACCGTGTCTCTTTTATTGACACGTTATCTACCTATACCAATGGCCTCCTCGCCCCCAGTAGGACAAGTGCCTAACTGTGGTTGTATACTGTCAGAATCAGACTGTACTTTACATAGTAAAACCTGCCAATTTCTAGGTAGAAAAAGGGACAGAAATTCCAATTACTACAGCGCTGTTCCTTTCCCTGTAAAGTAAAGTCGGCAGGTTTCGACCCTTTATAACGCTATTCCAGTATCAAAGCCTCAAAACTCGCCTTAATTTGAACATTTTATAGTTTCAAGAGGTTGTAATCTCTGCATATGATTGCTGCTGAGCACTGCTTGGTTGCTAAGAAACATGGGATACATTCGATCGGGATTGGCTATTTAAATAATATGAGAAATTATTTTACTTAACATTATTAAGTTCATGAGGTGTAATGATATGAGGATTTGGAAGAAAGCGGTTTTTTACTATGATTTGATTAAGTACTAACTATTACATTGATCCGTCACGTAGGCTGCTCTGTTTGCTGATAGTGAGAGCTTGGACGTGCCTAGTCTAGTAATTGGACGACGATTAATAATGCATAGATACAATCGTAGGTAGCTGCCGGAGAATACCTTGACTAATTATTAGTCACGTTCATACAAACAAGACTGAGCGATATAATTACGAGTATGTGCACATATAGCAGTAAACCTAGATAACGTTGTTAGCACCGAAAGTAGGCCATCACACCTATCACCATCATATTGCTAGTGGTAGGTACAACCCGAAATTCAGAAAAAAACTGCAAATGGTGTTAAAAGCATGAAAGTCGGAACGATGGATCTTTAGGCCATAAGATTCAATTCAAAACAAAAAAAAAACACACAAACAAAAAGACGTCACGAGTCCTCTCCTTTTTCTTTCTTTTTGCTACATTTCAAATTGATTCGTATCAATCGTTCCGATTTTCATTCTTTTAACACCATTACTTAGCGGCTTTTTTTATGTTGGTTTTGTTCGTAAAATGTTGAAGTTGCATTGATTGCTCAACTGTGATCTTTTCACAGAGGCTGCTGGAGTACAGTACGAGCCTGATGCAGAATACAAAGTTAAGAAGCACGAAGACTTCTCGAAGAACTTTTACCCCACGATGCTGGGCAAGCTGGACGCCATCATCAAGGCCAACAACGGACACGTCGCCTGCGGCAAGGTAATACATTAAACACATACATGGACTTGACAGAAGCGCGTGGAGCTAACCCCATGTGCTTCTGTTTAGTCCATTGGAGAAAATTCTCTTTTACCGAAAAATTGTCTTCGCGTGTGATATCCACGGACTTATTGCTTTAATTAGTCCATGGGAGTGTCTATAAATAACTTGACATTGGCGAAATACACCCTAACAGGAGTGAAAGCGATTAATAAAAAAAAAACACATACATAAATTATTATTTATGTACTATTACGAATATTTTGCGAATGACAAGGGAGCCGACCACAAGTTCAGAACAATATCCAAGTATGCCAATTTTCAACTGTTCACATTACAATGCTATAAATAACAATTTCTCGGCCCATATTTGCTAACGTGACGCGTCACTAAACTACTACATTACACAAACATACCTATTACAATTATGTTTGGGTGGAACATTTCTCAATATTGCCGAGACTCGATAACGTTGTACCAAATTGTTAAGGGGATTGTCACGCTACCTACGATCAAAAGGACCCAGCATCTGTTTTTTGGCACTAATAGCGTTAAATATTAGGTAAAAATTAAAATAATTATCTCGTAACAGCTGACCTGGGGAGACTTCGTGTTCGCGGGTATGTACGCCTACCTGAAGATGATGCTGCAAGCCCCGGATCTGGACTCCAAGTACCCCAGCTTCAAGAAACTGGAGCAGCTGGTGTACTCCCTTCCCAAAGTAAAGGCTTGGGCAGACTCCGCGCCGAAGAGTGACATTTAAGTAAGATTATGATGGCTTTGTGTACGACTCGACTACATAAAAATGATCTGAATCGCCATGTCATCATAATCCCCCTTCAGTATAGATTTGAACGTTTTCTACGCCTTTAAAGACTTACCGAATCTCATATTCCGTTTTTAATGTGGACAAAAGCAAGCGTTTTCGTAGATCATAACGTAATGTGCAGGTCATTGTACTATATTCTGTGGCTACCTCTTCTGCATTTCACTCGAAGGATGATGCAACTGATTTTATTTTGTTTAATGCGCCTGTCTTTACTTTCAGTTTTCAGTGTTTCACAAAGTCGGAACCATCAAGTTTGCATAATATTTTTTTCTACGTAAGCGAAAATATAACTCCTATTTAGACATTATAAAATATGTATCTGAGGTGCATGCTAATCGTGTTTATTTGTGTACGATTTATTAATAAAAGGACCATTAAAACTACAAATTGTAACGTTCGAGTTTTATTTTGAAATTACGCAAGAATAATGATTTAATAGAGTCTTCTGGATTTGATTTCACAAGAATTTGCAATAGGCATATGTATGTGCATGTGACTCAAATGACAATGTAATGTTATGGTGTTAAGCTGATCTAGTGTTGGGGTCAAAAGATGCTTACAGCCTGTAACTTACAGGATCGCGGCTTTACGTAACGGAGAAACGTCGAGTTACACCTCGGTAGTTTGGTCTGAATACTGATTGAGACCAACTGATTTGACTATGGGTGCAAAAGGAAGGTTTATGGGTTACAAAAGTTGAAAAGGTAAACAATAATTGCTATTACTAATCCCAGATATAAAATCGGGCTTCAGGATCAGAAAAAGGCTCTTTACAATTATATCAAAAAAAAGTTTTGTGATTTGGCTAGGTTTGATATCTCGTCATCGACACAAAAGAGCGATGATTTTGAGATAATTTTGGAGCGGACAGAAGGCTTCCAGAGTACCTCCCCTTTATGGCCCTTAAATTTCCGATGTAGTGAAACTCTTAGTTTGGGTCTAGGATAATTTGTGTGAGATATCTAGTTCCTTGAGATTTATCATAAAGATACTAATTTACATAATGTGAAAAGCAAGTAATACCTAGTGGCCTAAAAAATGAAGATTTATTTGACATAAGTACCTAGTTATTGTGTTTACAAATGGTCTTAAAAATATTTAATGATGGTACAACATAAACCCTGTTAGGGCACTGCATTTCTTTCATATTACTTATTATTATGATTAATAGTAATGGTTTAGTGAATTCTAAATATTGCTATTACTAGCGACCCGCCCTCGCTTCGCTTCGGTTTATGTGAGTATGATATATACCTAGCCTAACAGCCTTCCTCGATAAATGGGCTATCGAAAACTGAACGAATTTTTCAAATCGGACCAGTAGTTCCTGAGATTAGCGAGTTCAAGCAAACAAACTCTTCAGCTTTACTAATATTTAGTATAGATGTACGGTATTAGATTTGTATGAAGTTTAAAAATTGCATTCTTCTATGATTTATATCAATAACAAAAAGTGTCCGGCGGCGGTAGTGGCCTCGAAATGGTCGCCATTGTTCAGAATGTACAGTGGAGTTATTATAGGTTAGTACCTACCTAGTCTCGATGTATGAGTTGTGTATGCGGTCGCTCCGCACAGTGCTTCCGCAGCATTCACGTTGATCACACCGCTCGCTCTTCAGAAATATCGGAAGGTAAGTGGTGCATTTTTTAGATAAATTGATCACTTATAAACCTATGTCGTTGTATTAAGTCTCAGAGAGTTCAATAAACATAAATTAATCGCGTTTTGAAAGTCTTCACTTGTGATTTTATATCATTTCGTAGCCAATTCAGGGGACCTAATATGGCTGCGATTATCGCGTGACAAAACATGGATAAAACATGCGTCACTTTTTGACACGTATATTACGATAGTGACAGTGCTTTATCCACATTTTATCACGTTGTTTAATTATTTAAGTAGGTTACTCGAAAATGGAATCGAGACCAAAATTTGACAGTTGAAATATTGATTATTTTAGTTATTTTAACATTATTTCATAAAAAAACAAGATTGAGAACTCGTGTAAACAGTAATGTTAGAGTAAGTTTTATTGATAAAAATAACTACACTTAAACCAAAATGCAGTTATCACAGGGAATGTGCGCCCGTTGAGGTTATGATTTTGATCTCGAATTCCAATTCTGAGTTATAGACGTTAGAGACGACGTTGAGATACACGTTAGAGTGGGCATGTAATTTTTAATCGTTTATTTAAAATGTTTTGAAGAATAATTAAAATTGATGTTTTCATTCATTTTATAAAGTAGTTGTTCGTAGGTACACACATTGAATTTAATCTTAATCAATTGGGTCGAGCATCACTAAAGTACAACTCGATTAGTTTGGTGAAAAAACGCTCAATATGTTATTATTAGAGGCATGTTAGAGGCGAGTTAAATAAAATCACAATTAGACATTAAATATCACTCGAGTGTTTGTTTACACTCTGTGTCTTGGTGATTGGACAATAATTATATTTTCCCATTACTTGATGAGCATTCAATACATACTTTCAAATCAATAGTTTGTTCAACCAACTACCTATCGGTGATTTAAGTGTTGATTGATTAGATTGAAGGTACATTAATTGCTAGATCAATAATAATAATTAAACGTAAGTGACCTACCTACTACTGTAAGATAGCGCCCTTTTATTTGCTCGTAATTTTTTCTTTTATTTAAAATTTACCAAGCGGGGAGAAAGACATGGGACAGCTATTTTTAAAGCTTCCTACCTACTGCTGCCTCTGTATACGTATACATGGGCGCGCGCACAGGCGCCACCATGCGGCTTAAATTAA
Organism: Acleris laterana; assembly: GCA_963966035.1. Classification (NCBI taxonomy): domain Eukaryota; kingdom Metazoa; phylum Arthropoda; class Insecta; order Lepidoptera; family Tortricidae; genus Acleris; species Acleris laterana. The sequence goes on from OZ014451.1 coordinate 8,409,938, forward strand.
AACTATAGATAACAAAAAATGTTTCATTACAACTAATGTTTATTTAAAAAATTAATGATTGTTGCCTATAATGACATTAAAATTAATATTTACTTTAATTATAAGTAAATAACCTTTGATATCAATGTTGTTAGAAAAACGAAAAGCTCTTTAAAAATCAGATATTTGACAGCTAATTCCTTCAGGAATCTTTTCATAAGAATTGCTATCATCTTACATTTTAATTAACAAATTAGAAATATGGCATTAATGTATTCTGTAATACAACGTTATAATAAAAAAAAATTATTTCTCGTTTTAAAATATTTTTGTGTGAATGAAATGTTCTTAAATCTATAGAGAAATAACTTTGTTTTGACTTTCTGCAAATCAGAGGTTGATCTTGCGATAGCGGAAAATTTATAAGGTTTTGTAATTTGTACTGAAAGCTACTGTGAATGGCTTTATAAATATTAAAATACAAATCAGACATTTCCCTTATCGTTTTTGTTTTGGGAACGATATCACGTTTTTCAGAGGCCGTTGTGCGCAGGCAGACCGATATATTTGGCACCAGGCAGTTGCCCTCTATCCTATCAACCTAGAATAATTCATTTCCAATATTGTTCCGAGATTTGTTGTTACCTCCTAGTCCTCCTAGTCCTAGTACTATATTTAACCGATTTTATTCAGAGAAACATCGAGAACATTTAGCAGGATATTATGGGAACCAGTTTCCGATTGCCTACTGTATTTAGGAAATTTAGTAATCAACGCTGTATACGAAGTAACACAACACGTTGCATCACGTGTTGGAGATTTGAAGCGTAATTGCAATAAGCCTTTTCGCGATTTTAAGCCTATTCAACATATTTTTTGGATCATCTTAAAAAATATTGTAAACAATATTTTATACTGTCCCTAAATCAAAAAAGGTTTGAATTCACGACTTTTTTAAATCTTGCCAAATAAAGGGTTTAAGAAGATCTTGGTAATCTCAATTTCATCGAATAATTATTTCACCGACGAGTTTAAGTTGTAGAACAGTATTTTTTTCCAACAAAACGAACATCCAGTATTAGGTATTTACGTTAAGTAATATTATTATTGCATTAATTAAATAGTTCGAATTAAAGGCGATCGACACTGCAGTGTGCTACTTGCCCTTTCTTCGAACTTTTTCAGTTACACTACCATACCATAATATATGTCTAGATATGTCAGTAATCAGCCTACTAACTAGTTTTTAAAACCCGCTGACGGCGTGAGGGTTTGTATATTTGCAACTTTTATTTAATTTCAGAATCATGCCTAAGGTTAAGCTAACCTACTTCCCCGTGAAGGCCCTGGGCGAGGGCACCCGGCTGCTGCTGGCGTACGGCGGCGACGAGTTCGAGGACACGCGCATCTCCTTCGAGGACTGGCCCACCATCAAGCCCAGTAAGTGCAACAGTTCCTGTAAACCAAATAATCGTCAGCCCCAGAAATATTCCTTACGGAGGCGAGGGGGCGTAACAGCCTAACTTGATCCGTTTGCGATAAACCCGTGCCCAGATCCATGTCTATGCACTTGAATATGTCACCTGCGACCTGTCACGTCCCATCGAAGACACTACAAATTTCCAGTTTTTTTTATTGAAGAAGCTCTCGGTTAGCCAAAGCTAAAATCTCCGGTCGATTCATCAGGTGAAACCACGAAAGATTACACACACCACCCATAATTACTTATTCAAAATCCAAAACAAATTATGGCTAAGAAAACTAAAATCGAAAAAAACACAATCGGACTCAACCTTCTTTGTCTATTTATGTATTTATTTATCTATCTAAGTGTTTACAACGCTGTTTAGCGTCCATTTAGTTGTTTATTGTTTAGTTACTAAGTAATTTGTGTAAGATGAAATAGTCCCCCGGGGCCCTACACAAGATGCAAACCTTACTAACATTTTTGTCCTTTCCATCGCTCAAAATGTATGGGATGACATTTGAACACGTGGTTTACCGTAACGAATGAGAATGTCATTCTATACATTTTGAGAGGTAACGTTAGTAGCGTTTGGATTTTGGATCGAACTCTCGCTCTTGCAGCATAAGACAGCTATGAAAGATTCTGGCTTGCCAAATAACCGTAAGATCCAAGGTCGCCAATAGCAAGCTCCTTGTATACTTATCAACTACATATCAATTAAACACTGATAAACGTCTAAAAGTCCTCTTCAACAGGGAACAGCAAGTCTTGTGCCAATACTTTTATTCATTGTTTTTAGAAAGCTCAACGAATTCCATTGCACCAATAAAACAGTAATGTATTTCTTTCATAACAACAGGCTGCCTGATGCGATAAGAAAGAACGGGTAAAGACGCGTTATCAGAATACGTTTAACGATTACGTAGTTATAACAATAGTATGATAGCGAGCGTAAATAAGAAGTCGTTGAGCTGAATAGGTATATCAGGAGCACGGGGGGTCGGAAGGATACGTAACGTAGGTAAATATTCTGAAAGATCTTTCACAAATTATCGTTTTACAATATGATGTTATTCTTATTACTTCTAAAGTTTTATTAGTGGAAATCTAGACACGCGGCAGCGTGTCCAGCCAAGTTCAAGATTATAATGACGGTGCCGGATTAGAGAAACTTCTAACAAAACCTCATCTTAAAGAGATTTAGAAAAAACCAAGGATGTAACAATATAAAAATGTAAACATCGCATGTATACATCTCTGCATCTTTTATTAAAATAAATAAATCGACATACCAAAGTCATCAACACGTCCGAAATTACTAAATATTAACTAGGAAATATAATAAAAAGGTTTTGATATTGATAGCTTCATATTAATCAATATCATACATACTTACTTACATACACTTAATCACGCCTGTGTCCCAGAGGGGTAGGCAGAAACGACTCCTTTCCACCTCCTACGAACTTGACAAATCTGTTTAGCTTCTTTCACATTCATACATCGAGACATGCATGCACGTCGGCTTCGGATACTTGAGATTTGGCCCTTTTCCAGTATTTCTTCGATTCGATTCGAAAAAGTACGCCAAGGGCGGCCCCTTCCGACCCTTCCACTCACTTTCGTCCAACTTCTTTCATCCATCCTTTCCAAAAACGTTTGAAAATTATAGAAAAAACAAAATGTATTAAATTTGATCTTTTTAGGTATCTCTTAATAAATAGTTCGATCCATAGCTACGTAAACATATTTTTAGACTTGTATAAAGTCTAGAGAGTTTAACCCGTTTAACCCTACTGTTTTGTCCTTGGCACATTGTATGCCTGTCCTTTTCCCGTTCGATATTTTGAAACTTCGCAGTCACTGGGTGGTGTCCGCGACATAACAGGTTAACAAAACATGTGACAATCGTTAAATGGATGTTTGGGCAGATAGCAACAGTCCGTGATTGTTTGAATACGCGAGCCTCGACAGCTGTCGTTGTGCCTATAGTCAGACATCCTGGATTTATATGTTTTGTGATACTCAAGTATGATTTTGTAACAGTTTTGTTTGTGTAATACATTTCTTTTTGTTATTTACAAAGTGTCGGTATCTAGGATCCTCAATTTCGTGACTAAAAAATATGGTAATGCTATTTATAAAGTAATAGTAATCGATAGGTAGTAATAATAGCAGTACCTAGTAGGTAAAATATTTTTTTCAGGCATACATAAAAAAAAACTATAACAACATTTGTTCATTCCGTGCATAAACGTGTTTTTTTTAAATATTGGAATCTTGTTACTAACCTAACTTGCTCAACTAAAAAGGTCGGCTTATCTGTTAATTAATTATTGTTTATAATGTAAATATGAAATGTTTTGCAAATTATATCCGATAAGGTAAAAAAATGCATATACTTAACATTAAATAAAAAATATTATTCAACCATTGGCCGTACGTGCTGAACTAATATTCCACTAGTTGTACATATAAAACGTACGTGTACATTGTTAAAATGAATGGATTTTGATTCCAAAATAGCCATAAAATAACAGGTCTATACCAGGTGGTAGAGAGGCAGAAATGTGATTACTTAATTTTTTTTTTTTAAAAGAATTGGGCAAAAAGGTTTTTAAACTTCGCTGATTCGTAATGATTCTAATTGTGTAAACATGAAATGAATGATTTTTCGTGACATGGACATAAGGGGAAATTAGAAATATTTAGATTATAATGATCAAATATCTCTGGAACTAGTAAAAATCGTTGAAAATACACGGGATTAAATCGATAGCCTTTTAACTGCTCTATCAGCCCTAGCGGGGTTGACGCCAATTTCTGGGACCCCCTGTATGTATACATACCACTTCTATAAAACCATTATTATTGTATGAGCTATGTTTAAAGGTTTTTCTTTAAAAAAAAAAATGCTCCGAACGTATCTGCACAAGCAAACGAAGATGTATAGGTATATTGATATAACACGCACGTGGCTCCACCAGTGGTACCATTTATTTAAATAAATATTGGTATCGTACCTGCATACCTAGGTAGTTAGGTATGCAATTAAATATGTATGTATGTATGTAAACTCTTTATTGCACATAATCAATTACAAGACATGTTTGCATCAACATAAATAATGTACATAGGCGAAATTATCCCATATGGGATCTCTTCCAGTTAACCTTGGAGTAGAATAAGCAAGGCCAATGCAGAAGGATAGACAAATTAACAAAATTTCAGGAAATAACAAATAGTACATACGACAGAGAAACAGGAAGAAATGAAAATATCTTCTTTAAGTAATAATAACAAGGCCAATTGAACTGAGTTACGTGCTTTTTTCTGATCGTGTAGAATGTATGTAATACTATTATTTATTAGGACTAGATTTTATTCAATCATCTATCTACGATTCAGAATTATTTTTACTTATTACTATATTCATTATACAGAAGGCAGGCTAGACGCGGCACGCATTGTGAGGCGTTTTTGCAAGGAAGAGCATGCAGAATGGTTCTATCTATCCAATTTAAGCAATTGAATAATAGGCGGGTTTGTGCGGTTATACCTACAATAATATTTTGCTAGTCGCGCTGAGGAGCTGTACACTTTATTCATGGCCAAGGTCACCTCAAGTTATGATGTAACCATGTGTAAAACATATAATTAGGGCCGTTTTTAATGTACCTACTTATGATAAAAAAGAAGATAGTCATAGTCATAGTCATATTCATTTAGTCCTTTATGTTGTACAATGAGGTGTTAAAAATACAGTAGATAATTTTATACTCGTATATTTATATACATACTGTAGCCAACATTTTGAGAAATTTTGATGAGTCAAGTGATAAAACGGTATTCCAAGAGTACCACTCATGCATTTAAATACATTGTCCTATAAAGGCACTAAATATGTTTATTTAGATACCTTTATCAATACTTATGCTATAACTGTTAATGGTTTTTTCCATTGTATCATTCAATGCTTCAACCGATCAACGTTATAATTGGTACAGAGATCGTTTGTAATCCGAATACAGTAATACTACTTCATACGCCCTATGTATATCTTGCACCATGTTTTAAGTTATAATTATAAACAAATATAAGTAGGTGGGTTTAAAATTTTTTTTCTCCTTTTACTTCCTTTATCTCTTACGTAAGATTTTTGGCATGTTTTCCTGCCGATCTACACATGTTATTTGATATTAAATTGAATTTAATATTTATTGCTTTATATAATGCTAGATAAAGTAGCACCATTGTAATATGTTTAAAAAATGACTGACTGCTGAGTTTCTTACGGCGTTTCTTCTCAGCAGTGTCTCCTCTTCGGAAGCGCTGGTAGATTCTTGACGTGTAAAAGTGCACGTACGGCCTACTTACAGAATAAATGTCTTTCATCTTTTTTTTCCGTAATTGACCTCTACGCTTTCTTTTCCAGGCACTCCGTTCGGGCAGTTGCCGGTGCTGGAGGTGGACGGCAAGCAGTACGCGCAGAGCTTCGCCATCGCGCGCTACCTGGGCCGCAAGTACGGACTGGCCGGCGACGACGCCGAGCAGAGCTTCGAGATCGACCAGAACGTCGAGTTCATCAATGACATCCGTGCCAGTGAGTTATTACATACATACATACACACATAAGCTCACGCCTTTATTCCCAGAGTGGGGTAGGCAGAGCTACAGAATTACTAACAACTCTAAAAACTTGTTAATAATTCTGTTACCAAATTTTGCACAATTAGGCTAAGATGTTTACCAGGGTATTAGCACAGTATAGATATAGCTAAAGCAGTAAAGAAGCTCGGCCTAATTTTCAAGATAAATGCCTACTCTCCAATTGAGCGTCAGGGCTGTCCCCTAAAATTTTGTAAAATTGAAAAAAGTTTTTGTTTAGTAGTAGGTAGTAGTAGTTAGTGCAAAATCGATGTCTGCGACAGCGAATCCCTTGACAGATTGACGAAATGTAGCCGCCATCTTGAACTTTTTAGTTATTGGACTGATTTCTTCCAAAATTGATATTTGGGAATCTGTGTGGTCCCCGACTAGGAATCCGTTGACAGAATGGGAAAAAGTAGCCGCCATCTTGATTTTTTTATTTATTGGACAGATTGCTTCCAAAATTGATATTTGAGAATCTGTGTGGTCCCCGACTAAGGAATCCGTTGACACAATGGGAAAAAGTAGCCACCATCTTGAAGTTTTTAGTTATTGGACTGATTGCTTCCATAATTAATATTTGGGAATCTGTGTGGTTCAGATTCCCAAATATCAATTTTGGAAGCAATCAGTCCAATAACTAAAAAGTTCAAGATGGCGGCTACTTTTTCCCATTCTGTCAACGGATTCCTTGTCGGAGACCACACAGATTCCCTAATATCAATTTTGGAAGTAATCAGTCCAATAACTAAAAAGTTCAAGATGGCGGATACTTTTTCCCATTCTGTCAACGGATTCCTTGTCGGAGACCACACAAATTCCCAAATATCAATTTTGGAAGCAATCAGTCCAATAATTAAAAAGTTCAAGATGGCGGCTACTTTTTCCCATTCGGTCAACGGATTCCTAGTCGGGGACCACACAGATTCCCAAATATCAATTTTGGAAGCAATCAGTTAAATAACTAAAAAATTCAAGATGGCGGATACTTTTTCCCATTCTGTCAACGGATTCCTTGTCGGAGACCACACAAATTCCCAAATATCAATTTTGGAAGCAATCAGTCCAATAATTAAAAAGTTCAAGATGGCGGCTACTTTTTCCTATTCTGTTAACGGATTCCTTGTAGTGGTCTGTGGAGGCAATAGGTAGAATAACTAAAGGAGTATGTTTGAGTATGCTTATTTGACATAGTATTATGTAGGTATCTCATAACCTAATAAACAAATGTCATCCTAAAAAAAGCATTTTATTAAAAATACGTTGCTTATATTATATAATAATAAGATTTAAAAATATATTTTATTTATACTTTTCTACCTATACCTTTCAACTCAAGTAGGGAGTTTAAAAAAATGAAATCTCCGTGTTCGAGGAAGCCGAATTGAAACAGCCGTATACCACGCAATACACTCGCGGCATCTTTTTAAAGAATATAAAATGCGAAAGAAACCATTCGTCTCGACGCGGCACTCGCGCCTGACAGCACTGCGATGTCCGCTTGCAGGTCTCGTAGAGGCGTGCGTCTGTGTGAGTGCGTCGTTTCGAGCGTTTGTTCGGAGCTTCTTTACTGCTTTAGCTATGGCCTAGTAAACCTTGACATCAGTAAAAAAAAATGTTTTGTTTGTAAAATGTTGAAGTTTTATTGTAATCTGTTCACAGAGGCCGCTGGAGTAGAGTACGAGCCTGATGCAGAATACAAAGTTAAGAAGCACGAAGACTTCTCGAAGAACTTCTACCCCACGATGCTGGGCAAGCTGGACGCCATCATCAAGGCCAACAACGGACACGTCGCCTGCGGCAAGGTAATACATTAAATACATACATAATAAATAAGTACCTACTCATAGGATAATTTTGCGAATGACAAGGGACTTCAGAACAATATCCAAGGCTGCCAATTTTCAACGGTCCACATTCCAAATCATCACTACATATTATATCACTACATATTATAAAACAAAGTTGCTTCCCGCTGTCTGTCCCTATGTATGCTTAGATCTTTAAAATTACGCAACGGATTTTGATGCGGTTTTTTTTAATAGATAGAGGGATTCAAGAGAAAGGTTTATATGTATAATATTTTTTTATTTTATGTACTGGTGTTACAGAAAACTCATATAAACCGAAGCGAAGCGAGGGCGGGTCGCTAGTTATATATTATTATTATAAAACAAAGTCGCTTCCCGCTGTCTGTCCCTATGTATGCTTAGATCTTTAAAACTACGCAACGGATTTTGATGCGGTTTTTTTTAATAGATAGAGTGATTCAAGAGGAAGGTTTTCATGTATAATAAACTTTGTTTTATGTACGGGTGTTACCGAAAACTCACATAAACCGAAGCGAAGCGAGGGCGGGTCGCTAGTAATGCTATAAATAACTACTTATTGCTCGGCCCATATTTTTTTGCGTGACATGTCACTAGACGAGTACATTTTCAAAGTAGACGTTAAATTAATTACCACCTATGTTTAGAAACATTACACCAACATAAAGCGATAATGTTTGGGTGGAATATTGCAACAAACAGTTTAAATAACCAATATCGCTCATTTATCGCCAGTGCCAAATAAACGATGCTGGTTCCTTTTTATTAAGTTAATATTAATAAATCATCTCGTAACAGCTCACCTGGGGAGACTTCGTGTTCGCGGGCATGTACCCCTACCTGAAGAAGATGCTGCAAGCTCCGGACCTGGACTCCGAGTACCCCAGCTTCAAGAAACTGGAGCAGCTGGTGTACTCCCTCCCCAAAGTAAAGGCTTGGGCAGACTCCGCGCCGAAGTGTGATCTTTAAGTGACATTATGATGGCTTTGTGTTCAACTCCTGTTTCTAATGTGATATTGGTTGAGTAAGATTTCAAAATTGAATTTTGTATCTTATATGTATAATCTTTAGTATAGATTTGAATCTTTTGTTTGGATATCATAAACATACGTCTATAAAGACTCATCGAATCTCATATTCCGTTTTTAATGTGGGCAAAAGCAAGAGTTCGAAATATTAAGTGAGAATAATCAACGATGCCGGAATTTAAACGTTATTTTTTTAAGTTTCTAGTATATTGAGAATCTGGTATTTTAAAATTCTGGTATTTTAAGTATCTCACTCGTGTGTCGTAGAAAAAAGAAGATTGCTGATCGGTGTTAGGAAAATGGTTGCACTGTATTCGTAGATCATAATGAACAGGTTCTGGTAAATTTTTACTTATGCCTTGTTTAATACCTGTCTTTACTGTCATAGTTTTTCACAAAGTTGGGACCATCGAGCTTACTGAGCTTACATAATAATATTAACTATAAGCGAATATAAAACTCGTATTTAGTAATTTTAAGATTGTGTTTATTTGTGTAAGATTGATTAAAACCATATCATTCAAAGTAGGTACCTGCGTATTATTGCATTATTTTACAAGAATCACTACTAACTCAACAGGAGCCTTATTCTACATATGTATATGTATTATTACACCTATTGCTATCGTATAGTTTGTAAATCAATTAGTTTTTTAGCTTGAGTAACACCTAAATATTGTTATTGAATTGTTTGTAACACGGCCACCATTCCCCAATGGTGTAGCGTGGGTTTTCGCCTCCCGGGGCCAACCAGAAATAGCCCCCTATATTTAACAGACTTCAAAAAAAGCAGGAGCTTCTCAATCATCGTGTGGTTGCCGGCTTAGAATAGTGCCACTCCATGTCTTTCCGTGGAAGTTGTAATAAACAACAAGTTTTAAGAGTTGTTGGTAATTCTGTAGCTCTGCCTACACCACTCTGGGATTGAAGGCGTGAGTGTTTGTTGTTTTATTGTTGTTCTCAATTTGTAGAGATTTATTTTAATAACTGAAAGACCGCTGGACCGATTTCAACAATTATTTTTAAGTTTCAAAGTATACACTTTCTAGTGGTTCTTCTTCTTCTTCTTCTTCTATAGTGAATCTTGGAGAAATCAAGGGAACTCTTGAAACATTATAGGCACCTGTAGCTATATGTGTATTTTTCATAATTTTTCATTGTCTACACGTCAGGATCAGAAAGTGGATCTTTGAAAAATCGAGGGAACTCCTCAAATATTATAGGTAGCTACACCTATACCGATTTCTGTATTTTTTATAGTAACTCGTGCATTTGGACTTGGAAAGCACTATTTGGAGAAGTGGAACTGATGAGATGATGAAGACCGCAGATGGCCAACGGATCTCCTTAACGATACCTTTTTCAAGAGCAGCGATAAGATATCTCGATTATGATAGTTGAGCCATTATGACGAAGCACTAAATGTGCTTCGTCAGAATGTGCGTTGTTTAAACATTTAGGTAGGTATGAGCATGCATGACGATCCCGCGTCGTTATATCTAAAATATGCTTCGTCATAGTCGGTCAACTATCTAAATCGAGATATTTTATCGGTACTCTACATCTATATCCTGGGACGCCGATTTCAGTTTCACTGACCTATTACCTACCATTTTAAAAGAAAACGTGTATTTTGTTTTGCATTTGTTAGTAATCATAATAATGTAATGCTATTATGTATTCTCAAAAGAAGTTATTGAACATTTCAAGCACGACTTTCTCGTCGTAGTCATAGGTATACACATTTAAACCTAAATGTGCTTCGTCATAGTTACTAAACTATCTTTTACAAGCGAGATATCTTATCCTCCTTCCGCTATGGTCTTCATTATCAGTTCCACTTCACCTCCCTTCCCTCGCTTTTTCAAAGATCCATTATCTGATCCTGACGTGTTGACAATGTTTTTTTTTTTTTAAAGATTGTATGTAGTTATATATACCTATATTTAAAGTTTAATTATTCCGTTATTTTGTCTGCCGCCCGGGGCCATAGCCCCCCCTGCCTCCTACTCTATGCCACTGCCATTACCGTAAACTAAATGAGAGCTATCGTATTGTTCACAACCTTATAACATTAGGGGTAAAGACAAGTGACCTTAAGTTTATGGCGAATTATACGGTTTCGTAAAATCCTATAATTAACCTTTGGTGACGCAAAAACTAGAAGTTTTAAATGTTGAGATGACAGGTTACTTACTGACATCATTGCAACTTTACCTTTAATACAAGGTAATGAGAGCAGCCGTTTAAAAAATTGAACAAAAAAGAAAGGAGGGTAAGAAAATAATAAAAGTAGGGGGAGAGAAAGGCAATTTAGGTCACTCAGAATTTCACCAATCGGAACGCACAAATAAAACTTGGGGCCGATACAACGTGACAGGATGACACCACCAGTTGCTGAGACTGTTGAGATCGGACTCAGTGTTGCCGATACAAAATTATAGAAGGTAAGATAAAATAAAGAAACTGGAGAGTTTCCCAAACACTAAGGTGTTTTTAAAAGTTTACTGGGTTGGTGATAATGGCCAGGCAGATTATCCAAAGAACTGAGGAAAAACAGCTCTTGAAGATTTAATCACTGAAACCAGTGTCAGATATACCACTGGGGCAAGTTTTATAAAGCTACAAATAATAATTTTACAGATCTAAACTGGCAACACTGCTCAATTAAATGGCTGGTCGTCATTGGTCGAGGTTGTGTCAATTGCAAACTTGTAACCTGTAAATTGTAATTTGTAGCGTTATAAAACAGGCCACTGGTCGTTTTACTTTCTTGTAGGGAAACTAGTAAATAGTAAAACATGGCATCTTTGTACAGTCGAACTCGAGTATTTGTACATTTTAGTACCTTGTCGCAATAACGTATTAAAGTGAAAGTAGATTGATTTTAGTGAATTAATAGATGTGACAAGGTACTAAAATGTACAGCTACTTACGTGTTCCACCGTACTACCTACACGGTTCAGTTCAGGACATGGAATTGATACCTGAGTGTCCGTTGGAGAGCATTAATTGTAACAAGGAGAATCTACTACGATACAAAGGCGGGAATACTTACACTATAATTATCTTGTAATGTCTTCAGGTACCTATTTGATGAGTTTTTTATCAGCTCCTTTTAGCACAGGATATAGGCTCTTATATACAAGCGTTGAGACTTGACAAGAGTTAACTAACCTCGTAAGGCCTATCATCCTAAATTTAGGACATTTGTCAAAGTGACTTTTGACCTTAATAAGTAAAATAAATAAATAAATAAGTATAAGGGGACAGTCTCACACCAATTGACCTAGTCCCAAACTAAGCTCTAGGCTTGTACTATGGGTACTAGACAACGATATAAATACTTACATAGAGAAATATATACTTAAATACATAGAAAACATCCATGACTCAGGAACAAATATTCGAGCTCATCACATAAATATCTGCCCTTACCGGGATTCGAACCCAGGACCACTAGCTTCGTAGGCAGGGTCACTACATACTAGACCAGCGCGTCGTCTAAAAATTAACTGACTGACAGATTATTTTTGGAACTAACGAAATCTGACGTGGCCTTACGAGGATCAGTGTAAAAGGAAGATCCTCTTGCTAACTTCAGAGTGCATCTCAAATTCATGGGTGCTAGTATCAAAACTGAATGAATGCGTTTAGACTTAATTTGTATTTATGTTCGTAGTATTGCGTAACGATAAGTAAACATTTTATCATTTATGGGCTTGCTCATAGCATCGCTATATCTTGTTTATCGCTATAATCACAACATACGTAGGGTAGACCGGGCTAATAGTACCAATTTAGAATTAATGCTCTGTAACTCAGAATCTAAAGCTACCACGTAAAAATCGCTTAAGACATAAAATTCTAGTATAATTGGCTTTCAGAATCTAGAAAATAATTTTCATTTGATTGCATCAGAATGGTGGAAATTGAGTTTTTGTCCATGAAGTCCTTCTGTTACAATTGACCCCTAAGTACGGGTCAATTGTACCAGAAAAACAGGTAAGTAAATAAAACCCAAAATAATGTACTAATCAATTAGTATTTATTATTAATTTCTTAATAGATTCGTCATCAGTCTGTATTGTATTTAGACTAGACAAAGCTAACATTTCAGTTGAACTAAACGTAACATAATATTCTCCAAGTTTTTAAAACATATTACGTCGACTTATTATAAAAAAACTTAAGGGTGCTCATAGCACACCTCTCAAGCAATAATAACATCTCAATACAATAAAAATAACGAATAATTTTAACAATTACTAATCCCATACAGTTACAATTGACCCCTGGTACAATCAACCCCATCCCTCACAACAAATTATTTTAAAAATTATCTTTGCTCAGTCAAAAATACAAATCGTCGTCTAGCTCGTGCGCTTCGCGCTGCACCGAGTGCCGGCTAGAAAGGTCGAGACACGCTCAAAGCACACTCATCTATACAAAGACATGCATATTTCGATGAAGCTGTAAAGTTATAGGCGATGGTACTATTGACTCGTGGTACCTACTATTGTCCCCGGTCTACCCTAAGTACTTCATTCTTATTTTTGTGAGTATCATAGTTAGCATGACATGGCACAAACTGACGACGTTATAACATGTGTTGTGGGAAGGTACCTTGAATCAGTTGAGATATAGAACTGCTAGGACACGCACGGGCATGTAAGTTCATTGTGAAATTATTATTTTTTGAGTAGATATTTTAAAGCTCCTTGTCATTGTCACTTTTGGCCATACTATTAGATTTTTACTTTCAAACGATTGAGGCCTGGCCTACACAAGGTGCATAACGTTAGCGTAAACGGTTTTCGAAATCTGTCAACAAAATGTATCGAATTGACTAAGCACTCGACGCGACCGTCCGGTAACCGTACCAAGCACAAAATTAGTTACAAAAAATGCAATTAAGGTAACGACACCTTTTACCCAGGGTGTTAAGGTAGTTTTCAAATAAAGCTTATCCCAGAAAAGAATTACGCTTATATTTTGTTTTAATTGTAGATGAGGTTAAAATCTATAAATACTTTTGAATGTCACTTAGTAAGATGCTGACTGTTAACCTGTGTGTTAACCTACTTACAAACTTTTACTTTACTCATATGGTTGACACCTACAACAAAGTTGAGAGACTTGATAAGAGCTTATCGGCGGCGGCGTGATCCACTTGTAGATATAACGTGCTATCAGGAGTTCAAATATACTGAGAACTAGGGAACTGGTTAAACGTATGTTGACGCAATTCTCCATACTGATTCTATTGTCTACAGAATGGCAAAGGTGGAGTTTTCGTATTTTCCGGTGAAGGCGTTCGGCGAGCAGTGCCGGCTGCTGCTGGCGTACGGCGGCGAGGAGTTCCAGGACCACCGGGTCACAGGCGAAGAATGGCAAACCTATAAAGACCGTTAGTTAAACTAGATAAGCTAGTTCATTTCGTAAGGTGGTAATAAAGGCGTGTAGTACTGTTAGGCGATGGGCTTGCAACCTGTCACTAATACACTGGTAAACATCTTCGCCTAAGTGTGCAAAATGTGGTTACAGAATTATCAAAAAGTTTTATAGTTGTTGGAAATTCTGTAGCTCTGCCTACCCCACTCTGGGAATAAAGGCGTGAGTTTATGTATGTATTTATGTGTATGTATGTGACGCGAGGTTATTGTATAGTCAACGAGGAACCCTTATAGCTTCACCATGTCCGTCTGTCCGTTTGTCCGCCTAACTCAGAGACTCTTGGTACTACAAAGCTGTAATTTGGTAGCTGTGCAGTACCTAAGTGAAGAATATACACCTGATTAAAACAACTCTGCAACAATAACTCCAGGGCCTCTATTCTGCATGGTAAAAACCATCGTATTTGACCTGTTATGGTATTGTTTTTAACTCGACCGCCATTACTGTCAAGTAAATAAGAGCTATCAAATCGTTGACAATACGATAACAAGGGGGTTATTATGACGTAGCTATGCAGTTCATTTAACGTTGAGCGTATATGACAGAGGTATAGCAGTTATATAGCTCTGGGGGGTTAAATATTACGGCGTGGCTTTGCAGTTCATTTTACGGTGAGCGTAAAGGACAGCGCTATAGTACTAGTATAGCTCTGTCCTTTTCTCTCAGCGTACTCAGAACTGCATTGCTATGTCATAATAACCCCCCCAGGTCAAAAACAATATGGTTATACCATGTTGAATAGGTAACGTCATTTTGGCCTACGTGCGTTAGTTGCTTTGCTCTCTGCTCGAACTTGAAAGTGTCAATATTAGGTTAGGTATAAGTAGAACTTGTCAATCTGCTTACTTTCCTGAAATGTAATTATTTTAACTGGGGTGTGATTTTCTCACAAACGCGGTCGGACGAACGAACGAGTGAATGTCACCGCGGCGAGTTTAAGGAGTCCTGTCAGAGTGAACAAAACACTTTTTCACGCGTGCATTTTCAATTTGGCAGCATGGCTTCTGTCGATGAGATCGAACGTATAAGGCTGCCTAATTTAGGATCTGAAGCTGCGCTAAAATGTATTTTGTTCGCTCTGATGGGGTTCTGTACTTAAACTCGCCGCCGCGACATTCACTCGTTCGTTCGACCGATCGTGTTTTAAGAGCACCACACCCCAGTTGCTCGTTATCAAACAGAGTTCACTGGTTAGTGATGGATGGATGGTTTACCCTTTAAATATCGACAAACGTTTCATCAAACTTTTCGCTTCGCCGAATTTCCATTAACTCGACAGGCATTTTCACGTGCAGGAGCTTTATTTTTTTGTGGTCATTATTTTAACCTAACCTAACCTACGTAACGAATGCTTAAGATAACCTGAAAACTATGAAGTTTCAGCAGAAATTAGATTTTGACAACACGAAATTCGGTTAAATAGCACATTCGATGAAACGTTTGTCGATATTTCAAAGGGCACCCTGGATGGATGTCTCTTCAGCGGCTGAGTTCAACGTTGCTAGGGGCTTGATCTTATCGAATGTTTTCCCGTTCAGAGACACCATTCGGCCAGATGCCAGTGCTGGATATCGATGGGAAGAAGTACGCCCAGAGTACCGCCATCGCGCGCTACCTGGGCCGCAAGTACGGGCTCGCTGGTGCCGACATCGAGGAAGACTTCCTGATTGACCAGAACCTTGAATTCTACAATGACATTCGGTTGCGTAAGTTGAGATCACTTTGATATATATATTTAAAAGTGTCTTGATTGTTTCGTAACTAATTACACATGATGTTACCAACATATATGTAACGTTAAAAGATCATAAAATGCAAGTGAAGCCAAACGAGTGTAATTTTTGAGTTGTTAGTCGCGTATTATCGGTCGCGTAATTTCAGCTTTATACAAAAGTCCTAACTCATTTTGCGTCGCCGTGTGAATCAAACAGGGGTTTTGTATGAAACCGAATCAACCACTCAAAAAATTACGCTCGTCTAGCTTCACTCTTAATGTTTTTTGCATTGATTTTAATTTTCGACGTCATTACCGCGATACAGTTTTTAAAGCAGGGTATTTAAACAAATCGCTTCCAGATGGCACCCAGGTGTCTGCGCAGCCGACAGAAGAGTATAAAAATCAGAAGCACGAAGAGAAGGCAAAGTTGTACCCTGGTCTGCTGAAGAAACTCGAGGAAATCATCACAGCTAATAATGGACATCTCGCCGCTGGGAAGGTACTATTATGTTGAAATAACATGCAAGTTTAAGGTACCAAGAAGATTTTTATGAAATTCTCAATTTCGTAAGAATTGGTACCTTTTTGCAAATTAACCCTAAATTTCGTGGAAGGTTTATCCCCGTTTTGATAGTGTGTGCACATTATCGCAGTAGTCCATATCAATATTATTGAGGATGGTTTTTCAACATATTTCTATCAGATTAACTAGACCATATTCATACTCTAATAAAATATTATCTTTGATCAGCTTACCTGGGCCGACTTCGTGTTCGCCGGCCAGTATGACTTGTTGAAGACGACCCTGAGGATTCCTGACCTTGACACCCAGTACCCAGCCTTGAAAAAACTGTATGACACTGTCATGACCCACCCTAACGTCCAAAAGTACGTCGCGAGTGCTCCTAAAACCGCCTTCTAGATTATCGATCATAATATAACAATTTATAATTACTCTATTGAACTATTTTTCCATGAACTTCTAGTTTAATTACTATTTTGATTAAAAATAAAGTAAGTACATGCACGTGTTTGCTTTTCACCTACGTATTTTTTTGAAGAAGAAAGCGTTCAAAAATAATTAGGTACTGGCAAAAACGCAAAAAATAATTTATTTTCAAATGGTAATACCTAGGTCAGTCAAAATGAAGTAGGCTTTGGATTTAAAATATTGTTTGACACCGACTTCTGTTTGAGTGACCTACAATTTTATGAGATTTTAAATGTGTTTTTTTGTTGTTTTTATACATTTTATTTTTATTTTATACTTTAACATAATAGTTATACTGTTGTGATCACTAAAAATTATCAAGAAACAATAGGATATTTCAAGCTCGCTGCAAGCAACGTCGCAGGAAAGTCACAGTTATATAGTTAGTTATTTAAATGTTTTTCGTCATAGTCGCACAACTATCTTAATCATAATCGAGGATAATAACGGTATAATTTCGTTGGTACATGACATGACATTAAACTCTTACGTCTATACTATAAGGTCTATAAGGCACGATACTTTCTGTATCCATCGTTCGAATTAAAACGTCCGAGACTACGTACTACGAGCAACGAGTATACGTTCGAAGATGTGTTCAAAGTCAAGGACGCGTAAAGATACAGGGTGCTCGTATAAGTCGTATTGTAGATCCGTTACAATTTTTCTTTCTGTTTAATCAAAGAATTGTTTACCTACTTATGTTTTATACTTGTAAATTTACACTTAATTAGGAAATGTACCAAGTTTGGTTTATGTTTTTAGTTTATCCTGTTAGTTAGCTTAGGTACTAATAACCGATTTTTTCATATTTATTTAATTACCTTTCCTACGACGAATGCAACGTGTATGCTTATTGCAAGTTTAATTAGGTAGCCCTTAAGATAAATTATTACTGTAAGAGTGATGAAAACCCGAAACGAAATATGATAAGTTTGATAACATTATGGCAATAGCATGGCATGTTGCCGTAAGTCCATTTCTTACGATGATATTATTGATTGATAGTATTCAAAATTCAAATACTATCAAGATATGAATATCATTAACAAATTCATTTAACTGCGACTGACTTGTTGGTCCATCCAGTGCTGACGGAAGACTATTGTTTTCGAACAGTGTAATGGCTGATTTACATTGGGTCAGCAGAAGCATGCCAGTAGGTACATTGACAAGTTGATTTGCACGTTCGAGGCGAGACCTGTTGTAACGACGCAATGTATGCTTTTGTTGACCCAATATAAATCAGCCATAAGAATAAGAAAAATAATGCGCCTATAAATGTTTTATTTGCATTAATGTTCTGGGTAAATACAGTTGAAAAATGTAACATAGTGGCATACATTTTACAGAAGCAAGCAAATTACGTAAGACCATAAAAGATAACGATATTTTTTTACACAATATTTTATTTTGCTCCGAATCTTTAATCTTTATACTTGCGTACAATGGTTAAGAATTTGTTCGCATCAAGAAGCGAGCACGCTGTAGCGACGCCGGATGACGTCACCTCACGCCCACCAGTCTATAGCTATGGCAACCGCTCCCTATTCTGATCGATCATGCCTCGGCGATGAATCGGTTAACTTTAATGAATGCGATGTGGGCGCCGATTCTCGATAAAACCATATCTCTATTGACATGTTATCGTATTGTCAACGAAAGCTCTTGTTTACATGACAATGACCACATGTCAAAGGAAATATCGTTTCACGTAGTAGAGTAGAGGCCATGGAATCATCAGAGTGGATAGTTGAGATGGACCATTAAGGGTAGCTTCCTTAACTATTATAGATAGCGTTAACTCTAATTGGTAAAGTAGGCATCCAAAAGTTATTCAAGACAAATTTCCTGAAGAATTAGCTATTTAAAGGTACACTGTACTACCCTACACATCTCAGTTTTTCTCTCTGTAGAAGACCGAAATGCTCGCTGGCTAGGCTTGTTTTACGTGCTTTAAACGACGCGAGCAGTATGCTCGAGTTTGATACAGTTACGAGTCGCCGCTGAAACCGCACACTTCTTTATACGGATCTACCATGGTTTACACGGAGCATATAACCTGCGCGAGTGCCTCAATATGCGCTAGATACCGTAAAGGGACTTTGCAAGTTACAGGGATAAGTTCACCTTTCCGTCTATTGTCTTGTTTGTTATTTTTCCATTTGTGCAAAAATAGTAGATTGCTCAACAAGGGACTATAATAAACCATCATGACACGAGATGTTTAGCACCTAAGCGGAGCGAGACAATCATTCATTATGGTTGTTTAATCTCGCGTTAAACACATTACTTTTTCCTTTGAATTGATTTTTATAGTTAAAAAAATATTGTTTTATAAATAGTGTAAAAATAGTGTGTGTAACCGGGAAATCAATTGGAACAAAGACGACATTCTATACAAAATTACAATATCGATTACCTATGACAAAGAAGTGGTCTCTGCCTACCCCTCTGGGATACAGGCGTGATTTAATGTATGTATGTATGACAAAGTTTCTTACAAAGGACGATGGGCAAAAATGTCCCCACCCACCAATCACAGATGGAACATGTGCCAGTTTATAGATCTTGGCAACACGATCAAGTTTTACTATTGCGACGATCGCCATATGTATGGGGTTTTCTTCGAAAATCATAATCAAAATCAAATCATCTTATGGAATTTGTTTGAAAATGAACACATTCTTGCCTTGCTTGGTTCTTGAAAGGTTTTTTTTTTCATTAATTTATCTCTAGAATATGTTGAGAGGAAAGGGAGCTAACATACCATTTAATACATCGCTCACATCGAATATACGCACGAGTGGGAGTTGTAAGGTAGGTACTCCGCCGGCCGTCGCGTCAGAATCAGACACCCGACGCCATGTTTGTAGCCGGCAACCGTGGACTCAGTTGTGTTTGATCGGTGAACGCCAGAACAACAACGGTAAGTTTTTTGCGTAATATGTTTTGGTCTTTATCAAAATACCTTATCGATTTATGGATGCAGTACTCCCAGCTTCTTGATAGCGTTCAGCTAGCTGTTGCTATTACACTCTATTATACTATTACACTCGTGCTTCATAGAAAAACGAAGAATGCCGATAGCTGTTAGGAAACTGATAGTACTGAATATTCATATACATTTAAAATTCTAAGACATCCTTATTTATTTAATAATAAGTCCTAAGGGATTGTTCGGATGAATGGAACTCCACAGACACAGATAATACACGATAACTTATAACATCCCACAAGGTCGCATTTCAATTACCAGCTGTTTCCTTTGTCCTAATAGGTTTTATTTTTTCGTAAACCTTTTATCATTCCCGCAATCGTTATATAACCATCTTAAACTAACCTACAAGTTTTGTTAGGATAAAACATTTTGAATAGAGCTTGTGACTGCGACTTTAAGTATTGAGCCTCCAAAAAACCTTCCTTGACTAAATGCTGATGTAGGTTTTTAGGGTTCCGTAGTCAAACTAGGAACCCTTATAGTTTCGCCATGTCCGTCCGTCCGTCCGTCCGTCCGTCCGTCCCCAGTCTAGCTCAGAGACTCATAGTACTAGAAAGCTGTAATTTGGCATGAATATACATATTAGTCACGCCAACAAGGTGGTAAAATAAAATTTTGAAAAATATTTTTTTTTAATGCACCTTCCCTACACGTAACGTGGGGATGCCTTTTTTTTTCTTGCCTACCCCATAGTGTGGGGTGTCGTTGGATAGGTCTTTCAAAAATATTGCGGGTTTATGCAAACAATTTTTCGATTAAGGAATCCGTTTATGAAATATTAAGCTTTAAAGCGCTATTTTTTGTTAGAGTCAAGTGTCCCCCCCCCCCTACAGCCAAAACTACAAATACTAAAAATCTGAAAAATATCTTCAACGAAAGCGCATATAACGAATTTTAAAGGAAAACTATCACGGCTAAGTAGACATGATTAGTTCCTGAGATACAGGCGACTAAAGTGTTTATACCTATCAAAATCGCCTATG
This sequence comes from Acleris laterana, assembly GCA_963966035.1. Taxonomy (NCBI): domain Eukaryota; kingdom Metazoa; phylum Arthropoda; class Insecta; order Lepidoptera; family Tortricidae; genus Acleris; species Acleris laterana. The sequence continues at coordinate 8,431,041 of OZ014451.1, forward strand.
ATAACTTTGATAGAAAAATTTGCTAACGGGGCGTGCAGGACGCGCGGGGGGAGTCAAACTGTCCAAGCAACAAATCGAGCGACAGCCGCGCTCATAAGTGCGAGCGCCTAGGTGCTGTTTGGACGTGCCCCGGAATGCTACCTACAAGTTTGCGATTTGCGATCTGAAAGTTTACAAATTTTCGATTAGATTATTGATTTGAGTTGAGTACCTATCGTTTGGAAAACTTAAAATTCTATTTACTGGACCTTGTTTTTTTTTTCAATTTCTATTAATTACTGTATAAAAGATTTAACTTTTATTGTAATTTAAAGTCGGTTTGAAGCAGTTAAGATACCTAACTACCTACATAGGTATACTGATCTCACACTTAAAAGCTTGGCTCTTGTTTGAGATATTATATACGAATTTATAAGAAAAAGAATCATTACTAAGTAGACTTAATTAGTTCCTGAGATACAGGCGACTAACGGGTTTATACCTACTAAAAATCATCTAAGACAGCGCCAAATAACTTTAAATAGAAAATTGGTTCATACATGTTGATTTTTGAGATAGTTTTTTGTGTTTGTCGTTACGGCTTCGGAACCCTATACTGAGCATGGTCCGACATGCTCTTGCCCGGTTTTTCTTTTGTTAACGTGACTTTATCATACAAAGATTGACTCATCTATAAATGGCTTCCATTTTAGCTTAAATAATGAATACAAATTACATCCTATATCACTATAAAGTGTCGTATTGTGCCGTCGCGTCATGGGGATCCACTTTGACCAAATTACCAGCGATTACCACCGGACCGAACGACACAAACAAAGTTCAAGGTGAAACGGGTCATTAAGTAACATGCTACCTATATTTAACCAAATTGTTGGTGATCGATAGACTGTTGCTCGTGAACATGTCAAATGCGTTAATGTTATGTTAGCTAACAAATACACTTGTAAGTTCTTAGCTAGAATTTATCCACTTTTAATATTTTTGGTTGGTTAAAATACAAGGATGGAGGAACATACCATGTATAAGTTTAATATGACATCTCGTCACGTCGTCGTCTCGTTTTCCGTGCGACTTTTACTAAACATGATTTATCATATTTTGGACACTCCTGAGCTGAGCTATCCAGCCATGTAAGGATGGATACTTGACTATATCCCGGACACCCTGTATACTTACGGACAGTAAACCTACCTTTGACGCTATACAAGTTGTTTAACGCCAACGTAAACGATTTTCGAAAACTGACAAAATGTGTGCAATTGACGTAGTCGCTCGAGCTCGACGCGGCTGTCTGACAGCTTACGTCAATCCTATACATTTGGGATAACGATAACGAACGCCGAATGCGTCTTGTCTAGGGCCTCTGATTAGTCAAACAAGTAAGTCCTTAACCACTTTTGCACCTATCTTCATACGAATAGAGACTAAAAGTGGTGTTTCTTGGTCAACTATTAGAATGAAGTTCGATTGGGTTTAGCTCAAGCTAAAGTTAGTAGTAGTTAGCTAGCTAAAGTATTTTCTTGAAATTGGACGAAATGTTTTTGTACTACAAATGAAAACACAACTTATAGGGTATATCATATAGTTTAATAACAATTCACCTTCGAGTTATTAACTTAACGGAAAAAAGTGGCTACCTTTTCCCGTTAAGCTGACTACTCAAAGGGTAATTGTTATTAAAGTTATTTACGTATTCCATAAATTGTGTTTTCACTTACAAAAAAGTATCGTCTGATTTTAAGGAAATTCTTCAGTTAATTAGAAAACACAATAATAGTAATGAGGGCGCCACTGGACGCTCGGCGTTTGCTCGATGCAGTCTTACACCCGTATTTATAGTCAGGAAAAGTAATTACTTGAATAAAAGTAATGACTAAAGTAACGATTTTTATATGACTTTTGACACTACTAATACTCAAGTAATTACTATTCTTGACTATAAATACGGGTGTTAAGGAGCTTTTTAAATCTTAGACAGACAAGCAGCGATTTTCGCATGTGCAGTGATAGCAAATGGTAGGCAGGTTTTTGTTAGTATACAAACTTCACCGACAAACCTGACCCGAGTTCACTGGCAGCGCGAACAAACAACGGATGTGTGACAACTGGTGTCCCCTTGTTTTACAGACTGAAAAATTACAGAATTTTATTTCACAGAAAATGTTTCATATACTATTTGGTCCTTGTATTTTTGCTTCGTATATTTTTTTTTTTTAACTATTTACTTGAAAGAAACAAATTCGACAGAAAATCAATTCATGAATTTTGTAATTTTATTTTTTCATTACACATACTTATCAAACAATATAATTATTTTTCAACGAATATTGTTTGGTCAGTGCATTTTTTAGAAGGTTGGGTTATAAGATAAATACTATATTATGATATAAATATGAGTGAGCGAGCGAGCGAAGCGAGCGAGCAAGACCTCTCTGGGCAGAACCGACTTGAATAGGTTAGGTTAGAAGGCTATGGCGGGAGCGAAGCGAAGCAAGCTCCCGCCTTAGCCTTCGAGGTTATTTTTTTTATATCCCTTGAATAAGCTATGCGATACCATTTGACTGCAAATTAAAATCGTATGCTTTTTTTCAAACGTTTCATTTCACACACCTTCACAAACTGCACCCTACTCTATAAGTTGATTTTATTGTTATTAAGTTATATTTTAAATAAATAATATGAGAACAAAGAATATTTAATTTGCTATTCTATGATATGAAAAAAGAAACATTGAATTTTATTTAAAATAAAAAACGATGATTTAAAAGTCTTCAAAGTAATTATTCTACATATTGATTATTCTATGAAATGATAATACGAGAAAAAATTTCTATGAAATGAAATTCTAAACAACTTCAGTCTGTAAAATAACGTACAACCGTGACAACTGATTGTTGACAGTGACATATCTCTTAACTTCCGGGTTCACATTGCTTGAATTTAATTTCGAAATTTATATTACAATCAATTCAGTAAGTTTTATCTACTATTGCTTTATTTAAGATAAACGTCCCGATTTTTTTTACTGAATATTGATATTTTGGAAACAATTGTAGGTAATATTGACATCGTCCAGGCAGAATTTCTTAATACAGACTGGAGTTCTAATTCCGAAAATGTCAATAACTAGAGGAAGCCCGATTTGATTTGCGATTTACCTAATACCTATTGATGACCCTTTATCATGATTATCATCACCATCAGACTCTACTTATATGGGCAATACGTTAGAATAAAATTAGCACGGGGCGGCACTTAGTAGAATAAACGCGTTCTAATAGTAAAGGCGTGTTGAGGTTGTATGTAAAATGTAGATTTACATTGGCAGCTTACAGCAGAGCTTTATGGTTTGTATTCGACATGTGTTGTATTTGATATAAGATGGTGTGCTCGCTATGAAAATATAATGTTTTAAAATATTTAAGCCTTCTTCTTCCTCATTATTTAACATGGTAGCAGAGCGTTTGTGAAATAAAAAACAAGTAAGTTGTTAAAATGAATAATATCGTAATACCAATTTTTGACGGAAAGGATTATGCAAATTGGAAGATTAGAATATTGAAATTTCTTCAATTTAAGAAATGTAAGGATGTAGCTATTAGACTAAAGACGGGAAAAGATGATGCTGTTCAGTGGAATGAGATGGATGTCCAAGCTACAAATTATATATACAGCGCGATTACAAACCAACAGTTGGAATATATTAGTGAGCTAGAGTCAGCATACAAAATTATGTTGAAATTTGATGAAATGTATTTAAAGCAATCTACAGCGTTACAAATTGTATGCAGAAACAATTTAGAAAATATAAAGCTAGCGAAATATTCGGATGTTAATATTTTCTTCGACGAATTCGAACGATGTGTCAATGATTTAAAAAATGCTGGAGCCAAGATGTCGGAAAATGAAAAATTAAACTATATGCTTAAAGCATTGCCCGGTAGTTACAGTTATATTGGAGATTTAATAGACGTGTTACCAGAAGATGAAAGAACCGTTGAATATTTAAAAAGTAAAATAAGAATTAAGAATATCCAAAGTTTAAACGAAGAAATGCCGAGTACGTCAAACGCATTCAAAGTGGAATCGGAGAACAAACCAACATGTTTTACCTGCGGAAAAGTCGGTCATATTCAAAGGGACTGTTGGCATGGAAACCGCGGTCGCGGACGCGGACATTATACTCGAAATCGTGGTCATGGACGTGGTCACTACAATTTTGGACCAAATAGAGGCAGAGGAAATTATAATAACACGGAATATTCTAAAAAAAGCTTTCACACATGTATTGTGAACAATTCGACGATAAATGAAGATGCTCTTAATAAGGCAGGACAGATAAATTGGCTTTTAGACAGCGGATGTACAGACCACATATTAAATACCGACGAATATTTCGATAAATTTGTAACACTAAAAGAACCAATAAACGTGAAGGTTGGTGATGGAAGAATATTGAAAGCAACAAAGGTTGGAAGCATTACGACATACTTTCCTGTGTATAGGAATAGAAACAAAGTGATAATAGACAATGTATTTTACGTAAAAGAGATGAAAGCTAACTTATTAAGCTATTCGAAGATCACAGATAATCATACGATAGTTTCGACAGGATATTCAACGAAGATATATAACATGAATAGAGAATTGATAGCAATTGCGAAGAAAGATGAGAGACTTTACAAAGTAACCAGTTTTGTATGTAAAGAAATATGTGTAAATGCGGCAAAATGTAATATGACATTGAAAGAAAAGCTGCACCGAACTTTTGGTCACATAAACTTCAATTATATTGACATGATGTGTAAAAATCAAATATTAGAAGGATTGCCTGAACAAATAGAAACGGATTACATGAAGTGTGCTATTTGCATCGAAAATAAAATGCACAATTTGCCTTTTAGCAACAATAGAACTAAGGCTGAAGATATATTAGATATTGTACACACAGATGTTAACGGACCGCATAGAACTACGGGATATCAAGGAGAAAAATACTTTTTAACATTCATAGATGATTTCAGCAAGTTAGCGAGAGTGTATTGTATTCAATCAAAGGAACAAGTTTATGAATGTTTCACAGAATACGTCAATCAAATGCAAAATATTACTGGGAAAATGATTAAAGAACTACGATGTGACAACGGAAAGGAGTACATAAACAGCAGAATATTTCACTTCGCCAGAGAAAAGGGAATAATGATCAAGCCATGCCCAGCATATGTTCATGAATTAAATGGTACAGCGGAAAGATATAATAGATCGATAATGGACATGGCACGATGTCTATTAGCTGAAGCAAAGGTTGACAGACGTTATTGGCCAGAAGCTATTAAGACCGCTACTTATTTAAAAAACCGTATAATGACAAATACCCCAGAAAGGAAGACGCCGTTTGAAATATTTTTCCACGAGAAACCAACTGCAAAATACTTGAGAATTTACGGTAGTAAAGTTTATGTTAGAGTACCTGAAGAAAGAAGAAGATCAAAATGGGATAAAAAAGCAGAAATGGGTATTTTACTAGGATATACAGATGTTGGATACAGAGTACTGATCAATAATAGAGTAGTTGTTGCAAGACACGTGGATATAATTGAGGAAGATGTTAAGCTTATTACTTTTAATGACAACGAAGAAGAAAATAAAAAAGATGAAGATAAATGGGAAGATAGCCTAGATGAAATTGAAACAGAAAATCAGTTATTGAATGATAAAGAAGCTGGAGAGATAATGAATAATGAGAGGAGAATTTCTAAGAGACAAATTAAAGCACCACAGCGATTTGATGAAGAATTTGGCTACTACTGTATAACTGTTAATTTTTGTGATGCGATGATTCCAGATACTTTTCAGGAGGCGACTACGTGTGACGAGGCTGAACAGTGGAGAGAGGCTATGGACCGTGAAATGAACAGCCTGGTGAAAAATGATACTTGGACCTTGGTGAACGCACCACCGAAAATGGAGGTATTAGATGTAAAATGGGTTTACAAGAAAAAGTCAGTTGATCTCTTTAAAGCCAGGTTAGTAGTAAGAGGTTTCCAACAAACCACTAATGTTGATGATACGTATTCACCTGTTGCCAGGATGCAAACTTTGAAATTGTTGTTATCGTATTGTTGTCAATTTAATTTACATGTACATCAAATGGATGTAGAGACTGCATTTTTGAACGGTAAAGTGTTATCAGAAGTCTATGTTAAACAGCCTCTTGGTTATGAAGACGGTACTGACAAAGTATATAGGCTGTACAAATCTCTTTATGGTTTAAAAGAAAGCCCGCGTGCATGGTATGAATGTTTTAATAATTTTGTAACAATTATTGGCTTTCAAAGGAGTAAATATGACTATTGTCTTTATGTCAAAACAGACAATAACCAAACTGTATATATTTTAGTCTATGTCGATGACTTATTGATTGCTTGCGAAGATGAGCAAATGGTTATTACGATTAAAAATAAATTGAGTAATCACTTTAAAATGAAGGACATGGGAAAGGTTAGAAACTACATAGGTATCGATGTGGAGTATGATTATGTAAAAGCTAATACTTTGACCTTAAGCCAGGAAAAATACATAGAATCATTAGCCAAAAAATATAAAATTGAAAATTCTAAACTATTTAAAACACCCATGGAGATTAATGTCAAACTTGAGAATTGTGAATTAAATGAAAATATTAAATACAGAAACTTGATTGGAGCTCTATTATACATTAGTTCTGGCACTCGACCAGACATTACTTTTAGTGTCAATTACTTGAGTAGGTTTCAGAACTGCTATGGTGAAATTCATTTCAAATATGCATTGCGTGTTTTAAAATATTTATACTTGACGAAAAATCACAAGCTTACATATTGTCAGAATTTAAAGGCTAATATAATGGATTGTTACGTAGATGCCGATTGGGCCGGAGATGTCGTAGATCGTAAGTCTACTACTGGTTTTGTAATTCGATTATTTGGTAACGCTGTGTACTGGAAGTCAAAGAAACAAATTTCTGTGACGAAATCTTCCACTTTTGCTGAATACATAGCGTTGTCAGATGCAGTAACAGAAATAAGCTTACTGCGTAGTATACTTGTTGATGTTTTTATAACGTTTAATGTTCCTGTAAATATTTACGAAGATAATTCAGGTGCTGTAGCTATTGCCAAGTATGGTAATTTCACAAAGAACTCGAAGCACATTGAAGTGCATTATCATTATGTTCACGAGAATGTTAAGAATGGAACCATTGATATTATTAAAGTTAATTCGGAAGATAATGTTGCGGACATTCTCACTAAATCTTTAGGTAACATCAAATTCGCTAAATTTAAACAAATGTTAAATATATATTGATTTCATATTGCCATATAAATCTAAGGAGGCGTGTTGAGGTTGTATGTAAAATGTAGATTTACATTGGCAGCTTACAGCAGAGCTTTATGGTTTGTATTCGACATGTGTTGTATTTGATATAAGATGGTGTGCTCGCTATGAAAATATAATGTTTTAAAATATTTAAGTCTTCTTCTTCCTCATTATTTAACAAGGCGTTTTCAGATGACCATGAATAACGTGAAGGTGTACTACTTCCCCGTGAAGGCCAAGGCGGAGGGTATGAGGATGATGCTGGCTTACGGCGGCCAGGAGTTCGAGGACATCCGCATCCCAAAGGACGAGTGGCCGCAGTGGAAACCAAGTATGTAATAATCATTCTCTTCAATAATTTTGTCAGTCCCAGTTGGTAGTTAATCTGACTTTGATGGGTACGGTCACGAGCGTTAATTTGGGACCCATTTCAAGAAAAATATGCTTGAAGTCGTCAATGTCATTACAGATGTCAAGTCATTTGTAACTTTTAGGAAACTCAACCTTATTGTTGTGGAATGTCAGATTGACTATGCACCTAAGGTGGGTACTAAATTAAATTTCGTGACTGTACCACCACAATTAAGCAGACGACTATAATTAAATTATTTGTCTTTTTCTTAACTCGATAACAATAATGGTGTTTCTTTTTCCAGAGATGAAGTTCGGCCAGATGCCGGTGCTGGAGATCGACGGGCAGCAGTTCCCCCAGAGCGTGGCCGCGGCGCGCTACCTCGGCAGGCAGCTGGGGTTGGCTGGGGCAAATGACAAGGAGGACTACCAGATCGATTGCATGGTCGATCACTGCTCGGATATTTTTACTAGTGAGTCCGAAACACATGCATAGAGGAGTCTGATCCACGTACCACCGTAGAATCTTCTGGATATCAATTGACAAACGACTATTAATGCTATGGTTCCATAAGTCACTGAGAGTTGTGAGTGGTTGCGAAAGGTTCTGCAGTACAACAAGTCTCAATACGAGTATAGTTGTTCTCACTGGCCTTCATACGCTCTTTTGCACCAGAAAGATTTTTGAACACTGCGTTGTCTGTTAGTACGTAGATCAGTTGGTGTGTGAAACCTATCAATCCGTCTTCTTTTAGAGGGAGCTATGGTAATGTACGAGCCAGACCCCGAGCAGAAAAAGAAACGCCACGAGCTCTTCAGCAAGGACCACTACCCGCAAGCACTCTCGAAACTCGAGGAGATTGTTAAGGAAAACGGCGGGTACCTGGCCAATGGAAAGGTAAGCATTTAGGTTGAGTTAAAATTGTTTTGATAGTTTTCTTCCATCGTCAATATATGAATAGCATGTAATACAAATCACTTTTTTTAACGTCAAACATAAAAGTAACTACATAGTTAACTGTAGGTATTATTTATTTCATATTTGCAATTATGCTACACTGTGTGTTCCGGTACATGACAGGTACAGTCACGTCTAATAATATGGATACAGTTAAACTTTAAAAAATATGGAAACACGACTCTACTGCAAAGGAATAAAGTTATATATATATTTCTGAAACGTTGTTAATGAATACATATTTATGATGCTGACTGTACAGGAGACCCTGTTAGGGTATATTGCACAAAATTAGTAGAAACTTATAAAATTGTAACTAAGTTTACTAGTATAGTAGTTTACTAATAAATATTAGGCAATGGTATAATTACCTACTTACGTAATTGATACGAATTTGCATTTGCCCTATGTACTTATGTACCAATACCAAAGTCTTACCGCCGTAGGTACTCAGAGACATTTTAGTGACAATTAACTCGTTCCTCTTTCAAACCTGGGTATGAAAGAAGTATCAGTAAGGAACAACTTAATGTCATTAACCCATAATCAAACGGGACAATTGTAAAAAGATAAAGGATTAGAAGCTTTATTAAGACACAAACAAAAGACAGAAAAATAAATGAAAACTATAAAATTAAGTGGGAAATAGTTTCCCAATAAATTAAGGGTTAACTTGTTCTGAGGGCGGCTGTTGTGGTTCTTATTCAGAATACTTGATATAATAACTTTATTCTAGTCGTGCCTATGCCTGTTATGAAACTTGTGTAACTTTCAGTTATCCTGGGGTGACTTTGTCTTCGCTGGCATGTACGACTACCTAAAGGTGTTGCTCCAAATGCCAGACTTCGGAGAGCTGTACCCCAACATCAAGGCGATCCACGACCATGTTGTGGAGCTGCCCAAAGTGAAGGCCTGGGCAGAAACTGCCCCTCCCACAGATTACTAGTAGGTTTATTATTTAGTCAACCCTAAGTGAAAATTGGCATTAAAGTGGGTAGGAGGGGTATATCTAAACAGTCACGTACTTAGCTGATGCAAATGGACCCCGCTACAGTCTCTGTAAAGATCTCAAAATAAATTAATGTCATTTATTTTTGTGATAATGCCTGTACTCTGTAGGAGGATCACCTTATAAGATAAGATTGTTTCTATAATGTGTGTTGTTTGCGTTGTAATGCATTATTGTCTGATAATATAAAGGTGTAATTTATATAAAATCTTGTTTTATTGATTAGGTAGATACGTAAATAAAAATGGAAAGGTAGAAAATTCTATTTATATGGTGGAACCCTCTATTCAAACCGAGGACAAGGCTTGCTTCGGATTATAATTTGACAAATTTTGTATGGGCTAGTGTCAAATTTTAACTCTGAAGTAAGTATTACCTATTCGCCGTTTGAATACAGGGTTCGGCTGTTAGGGAATATAATAATATTATAACTAAATATGGCATGGCACGTAGGGAATGACTCCGAAACGTAATTGTGAACTTAATGCATTCACATCCGGCAATGTCAAAACCATCTTCCTGACTTTATCCCAGTGACATACTTATGATACTTATGTATAACGTAGGTATGCCTTGAGCGCATATGTTTGCATATTTACAGTTTGCGAGCTTTGTTTAAAATAAAAGATGCAACAACTGGCGACCGACGAATTGCAAATCCGTTAAGTTACATAAACAGTTTCGTCTCAGTTTTGGAATCCATATCTACCTATGTACTTAGTTAGGGAATGAACATCGAGTTCTGGATGGAAATAGTGGCGTTGACAGATTTCTGTCACCTATTCGTTACTGAGATTTAATGTTTCGGTGTCCTGCTTAACCCTTTTTAAGTTGTCTGTGGCATCCACGATTTCCTATCGTTATGATATGAATGCGCTCGCACCTGTGACTTGCACGTTTCAACAAATTTATCCGAAAACTGGCAAGCAGAATCTTGTTATAAGATCTTGGATTTTAGAAGAATGAGCTTATATTTCCTAATGCAATCGCTGTATCATAGAGAAGAGACCACCGTGTCATCAAACCCTGCGTTCTCATTTCCCCGTGTCTTCTGAGCCCTGGCCTGCCTGGCACTGGTCTCCACCTGTTCGACCGTGTCCATGAGGGGAAGGTTGCGTGTTTCTGGAGTCAGGGTGAGACATATGCCGGAGAGTATGGCCGTGGCGCCAAAAAAGAGCGCCGGGAGAGCTTCTGATATAGGAGTCTGAAAAAAAGAGGTGACTTGGATTTTAATATGCCTCCGGTTTAACAATCTTGTGACGTTAACTTGAAAAAGTATCCCTTAACTAACAGAAAAGCGCTTTTATATAAAACGGATTCGTTAAACAGCACTACCCTTTGTCCCTATTCTAAGACCTTCGGTTTATACAGATATACATCATGGCTGTTGCTTGACTTGTGCTCGGTCTCCTTTTACCGGAATATGGTCTGTAGAACCGCCTTCGGTTACAGTGTTTTTAATCCACGACGGCCATGCGCCATGCTAGTAAAATAAAAGTTCTATAAAATTTCGCTACTGCTGCTGAAACAATTGCGTAATTTACCTTTCGCTAAATCTCGCAGCATGTAGATATAGTTCTTAAAAGTTACCAGAATAGGCGTGAGCGGGGCCAGCATGCCTCCGATCCTGGAGGAGAAGGAGCAGAGGCCCATGAGCGTGCCGCGTGCGCTGGTGGGGAACAGCTCCATGGTGTACGTGACTGCTCCCGTGAAGCATGCCGATATTACCATCTTGCCTAGCAGGAACAGGGTAATCTTCGCCCAGGTGTTCGCTGAAAAAGAATGGTAAAAAGGATTCAACATTATTTTAACATTATGTTCGCTATGGACAAAATGATAGATGAATGTGTCAAATGTCATTCATTTGAACAAACCCTTAACAATGCAGTAACAATTCGGAAATACTATATCTAACTCAAAGTATTCCGGCTTCCTTATTTACCCCTTGTTTGTTTAGACACAGATCTCTGTGCTCAAATTTTGGTTATCTTTTTGTATGTTTTTAAGATAAATATGTCATAAATAAATCAAAGAAACCACAACTTTATACTATTTTTATGTCGCACATAAGAGTAGAGTTGAGGAGAAAAAGGTTACAGAGTTATGAGTTGTGGAGCACTGCTCTGTAGATTCATATTATTAAATTCAGAAAAGTCCTGAATTCAATATATCACAATAACCATGATTTACCTTCAGGGACATAGCCCGATGCAATACAAAGCACTCCGCACACCAAGTATCCATAGAGCAAGGGCGTCCGTCGCCCATACTTGTTCATCAGCACCAACGCTATCAACTCCCCTGGGAAGGACATCACGGTGGCCAGCAGAAAGTTTGTGTACTTGTCTCCCGGCAGCCACACCGAATTGATCATCAGCCCGTAGTACACGAAACTCGCCGTGAACCTACACACGCACAGCACAAACAGCCGCTTCAGTATCTCCTTGGAACTGAACACCTTCTTCATCGATTCCTTCTTCTCAAAAGCGCCCAGGTTAAACTTGGCCATTAGTTTCTCCCTGTTGATGTTGATAAATTCATGTTTATCGATGTTCAACTTGTTTGTTTCGGCTATGATTAACAAAGTCTCTTTTGCTTGTTCGCATTTGTTGTTGACAATCTGCCATCGTGGACTCTCTCTGATCAGGATAGTATAAGAGAGAAAGAGGATAGGGGGACTGCAGATGATGCGTATGAGGGTCTTCCAGTAGGGGACGGCCATGGCGATGCAAGCGAAGATGGCCTCGCCCACGTAAATGGAATAGGCAAATATGACTCCAGCCAGGACTCTGTTGTTTTTTCCGCTGCTTTCTATCACTGGAAATGGTTTTTTTTGTGAATATTTTATCACATCATCATTACATTGTTACGAGGTCACACATACATAATATATGGTGATTATCTAAAGTTTGTACAGTAAATACATACATATACTAAGTACAGGGTGATTTATGGAAGATGCAGTTATTATCGTCGTAACATTTACTTTTATGTTGCGGTTAGGCAAATGACTGATAGCAGTGATAAAACGACCGTAATGCAAATTATATAATTTACGTTATCAAACAATTAAACAAGATGTTTGTCTACCTCATTGAGTACACCGGGGATTATCACGAGACAGTTAAGCTGTTTGTAAAACATTGTGGTGCGGCTTAAGTTCCTTGTTACTAAACATACTTAACAATTATCATTCTCAAGTGTATCACCAAGGAACTCTACTTGTAAAAGCTTCATAGACAATACAATAAAAAGGGACTGCCTGTTCGTTTTATACCTATGTCAAGGACATGGGACACAATATTACTGAAGTAAACCTCCATAAGTAGTGAAAATACAATCGTTTCGAGTCTCTATTTTGTCTCCACTTCTAATGCTCGGACTCCGATCGAGTAGTTTTAACATCGGAATAAATCAATCTTTTAAAAATGTTTTCAAATTTAAAGACAACCAGCTTTATTCCGTTCTAAACAACTAAAAGATCAAGGAGCAATTTGGATTACATTACCAGCTTGATTTTATTTGATTTCGGGAGAAACTATAAATTGCGATCAGGTTCCGCAGATTACTAAAAGTTCCTGAATTTGAATCGCCAATATCGGGGATTTCAATTTTATCTATTTAAGTACTTACTAGTTATTTATATTATTATTGTCATTGACAACACGAATGTCCTGTCGGTCTTATGGCCATATCAACTTAGCGCGCCCCGCCACTCAAATGACATCGAATAGTAGTGTCAATCTAAGTAGTGGAAAAAGCGGAGCACGAATCTTGTTTCGAAAAAAAATACAGTAAGGGTATTTATAATTCTAAATACTTACTGATAACCATGGCTGCCGAGTAGGTGCCCCCCGTGATTGCGGCCTCGAAGAACTCGATGACAATGTACGGGTAGTAGGAGGTCACGAAGGTCTTCAGGTGCCCCAGAATGCCGCCCATGGAGCAGATCACCAGTGTCGGCTTGCGCCCGAACCTGAAGTTTTGGGTAGTAATACTCGTATTATAATTATAATCATGTAGTAGGAACTTCGATATTATTATGCTGTCAGCATCTTGCGCTAGGTGGATGATAGTGATACCGAAGTTCAAGGATTTTACTTTACGATGGGTTTTATAAATAAACTAGCGACCCGCCCCGCTTCGCTTCGGTTTATGTGAGTTTTCCGTAACACCCGTACATAAACCAGAATTTATTATGCATAACCTTATTTTAAACCTTCCTGTTGAATTTCTCTATCTATTGAAGATAAACAAACTTTTTAAAAAAAAAATTAAACCGACTTCAAAAAAAACATTAAACTAAAACTCCCTAACTAAAACCACTAAAAAACGAAAAATAAACTGAATTACTAATTATTTAATTCAAAGGCCAAAACGGCGCAACTTTTTTTAATTATTTACATCAAACACTACTTATTAAACTTCCTACCTACCTATTCTTAATAATATTCAAAATTAACCTATATACTTACAACATTATTTTACTTACCAATCTAGTTATATGTATTTACAAATTATAATGATTTATTTACAAAATTACAATGTGACGCTTATTGTTTTAACCTAATTACCTATTAATTAAAATAAAATATTATTATAATGTGTACCTACTGATCTGTTTGATTGAAGTTGGAGCATTAAATATTTACAGAATTCTTACACGTACCTACCTAAAATAAAATAAAACTATTGCTAGGTAAATACTTTAAACTCAACAATTACTTATATGTACAAATAACCTTATGAACTACGTTTTTATACCTATTTTTTGCCAAATATAGTTTTAAGTTAAAACAACACCATTTGAAGTCGGTGCCAAACAAATGTTTCGTTCCTATTCACAAGTTGTTAAGTCTTGTTAAGTCTTAGGTATCGATTATTAAGTATAAATAAACGTTGTAAGTACATTTTGTTTTGTCCAATACCTACTTCTTTGTTTGGCACCGACTTCAAATTGTGTTGTTTTAACTTAAAACTATATTTGGCAAAAAATAGGTATAAAAACGTAGTTCATAAGGTTATTTGTACATATAAGTAATTGTTGAGTTTAAAGTATTTACCTAGCAATAGTTTTATTTTATTTTAGGTAGGTACGTGTAAGAATTCTGTAAATATTTAATGCTCCAACTTCAATCAAACAGATCAGTAGGTACACATTATAATAATATTTTATTTTAATTAATAGGTAATTAGGTTAAAACAATAAGCGTCACATTGTAATTTTGTAAATAAATCATTATAATTTGTAAATACATATAACTAGATTGGTAAGTAAAATAATGTTGTAAGTATATAGGTTAATTTTGAATATTATTAAGAATAGGTAGGTAGGAAGTTTAATAAGTAGTGTTTGATGTAAATAATTAAAAAAAGTTGCGCCGTTTTGGCCTTTGAATTAAATAATTAGTAATTCAGTTTATTTTTCGTTTTTTAGTGGTTTTAGTTAGGGAGTTTTAGTTTAATGTTTTTTTTGAAGTCGGTTTAATTTTTTTTTTAAAAAGTTTGTTTATTTTTCTATTTTCAGTGTAAATAATCGTAGGTACGTAGTAAGTTGAACTACTTCATATAACTTGAGCTATAATCCATTAAGTAAACCATGGGTAGACCTACAAAAGGTGCAGCTCGCATGAGGCAAATTAGGATTTTTTCTTTATATAACTACAACATGTTTAAAAATCGTGGAAATCGGTCTTGATTTAGGGGGTGAGAAACGTTATCGCCCGGAGCTAAATTTGCATGATTTTTTTTTTCAGCCACGCGATTTTAGCGGCGCTTCACAAGTCTCTTAAACAGTGATCCTAGTGGGAGTTATTTAAGTCAGTTGCGATAGCCAGATAGTTGCAATTACGAGACTCCATCTTACCTACAATATTTAACCCTTAATAACATAAATAAGAAAAAAAAAAAAAAAAAATGTTTTTTAAAACATTCATTTTATTTTATACTTTTCATTGATCATAATAAACTGTTATGTAGTCCCACTTCTTAGTTGATATGAAACTTTGAGACATTTCAAGCACGCCGCAAGCAAGACCGCGGGAAAATCATAGTCATATTTAAACAATTAAATGTTCTTCGTTATAATCGCTCAACTATCTTAACCGAGATATTTGATCGCCACCCTTGAAAGAGGTACCGTTGAGGAGTTCCGGTGGCCATCTGTGGTCTTCATCATGAGTTCCACTTCACCAAATGATACTTTCTGAATGCAAATGCTAGGCTTGTTACTAAAAATACTAAAATCGCTATATGTGTGCCTACAATATTTGAGGAGTTCCCTCAATTCCTCACTGATCCCCTCATTAGATTCAGATTTGGTGACAATGGGACCACCTCGGAAGCATACACTATCAAACCAAAAAAGAATTTTTAAAATCGGTCCACAATTGACGGAGTAATCGGTGAACATACATAAAAAATACATACAGTGGAACGTATAACCTCCTCCTTTTTTGAAGTCGGTTAAAAAAAATAAAATACATACAGTGGAACGTATAACCTCCTCCTTTTTTGAAGTCGGTTAAAAACCGCATTAAAATTCGTGCGCAGTTTGAAAGATCTATAAGGGCACATACAGAGGGACAGACGACGGCGGGAAGCGATTTTGTTTAATATGTAGAGAAACACATTTTTCAACCTTTTGCAAGTGCAACTTACTTTGTTACTTATAACTCGTCCCTTGATAGTTCACCACGGACCCAGGAGTATGCGGATGGAATCGCGGGTAAAATGTAGCATAACAGTATACTACTTATGTAGTAATGTAAAATGTATTTACTTGTCTGACAACAAGCCCGACACGGTCATGGCCAGCACCATCCCGGCGCTGTGCACGGTGCCCACCAGGTTCGACCTCCACGGCTGGCACGCCAGGTCTAGCTGGAACCAGTGCGTACTGTCAACTTTATCTACTTAAATACGATACAACAGTTTTAATTGGCACCCTGGCATAGTGACACGAGAAAAACTCATCTTTCAGTGCAGTTTTATCTAATAGGGTCATAAGAACGAGATGCATTGAGGGCTAAACCAGTCACACATGCTGAGGCCGTTGGACACAATTTCATCGAGACACACATCTGTAGATGCACTTGGCACGTGCTATCCTTTTCCCGGAAACCCCTTCCAAAGAATCCGTTTCCATCATTACTTTGCCTAAAAAATAAATAAAAAATTGCAACTACGAATTCGATGGATAAAATATTAATGAGCGATGCTTCAATAGCAGGCAAAAGACGCGAGTCTCGATGAAATTGATTCAATCTAAATATATAAAAGGAGAAACTGACTGACTGACTGACATATCAACGCACAACCTAAACGGCTAAACGTAGGCACTTGAAATTTGGAAGGGACGTATCTTAGGTACCGGAGAGGTGCACTATAAGAAAGGAATTCCAGAAATTCCCACGGGAACGGGAATTAGCGGGAAAATCCTTTTGTATGAAAAATCTAAACCGCGTAAGATAGCAAACCAACGAAGTGGACGGGTCTGCTAGTGTGAAATAAAACTCTGGGACGGCCCTAAATACCTAAAGAAGGAATAGAATAATAAATGATACCGCAAACACCACTTCTGTACATTTTTATTTATTTCTTATTAGATGAATTTCGTAGAATGCAACTTGTCTAGCCCTACGGATATAATTAGATGGCGACTGTACAGTCAACAGCATAAATAAGTGATCATTTCTGTACCCTGTCATTTTCAACGGTTTCACAATTTTGTATCATTTCAAACACGACGTTAAACTGACAAGGTACATAAATGATCATTTATTTATGCTGTTGACTGTACGTCCCAGACACTATTAAAGGTGGATTAATATAAATCTGCCGCAAAACTTTAAGATAAATATTTATTGCTAGCAGCTGTTTAGTAGGGGGCTTCTAAACTGGTAACTTTTTAAGGATTCATGTAGCTGCTTTAACTTTCCTACTCTAACTTTTTACTTTTTCTTTTTTAATTGTATTAAAAGACAATCAAGCACAGCCCCTGATGGTAAGTAATGCTATGATTAAATACCTTATACTAGTTATTCACCGGCTGTCTTACTCTTACAACAAACTGAAATACAGCAACCCGAACAAGACTAAGTCTCTTTCATCTCTAGCTGTAATGCTACGGCAAAGCATCTACTCGTATAGGTAGTATCCGGCTATAAACCATGGTAAAAATGTTGCACGTTAAGAAGTACCCTGAGGGTTATACGGTCAAGAGCGTTAATTTGGGACCCATTTCAAGAAGAATATGCTTGAAGTCGTCAATGTCATTAGAGATGTCAAGTCATATGTAACTTTTAGAAAACTTAACCTTATTGTTGTAGAATGTCAGATTGACTTTAGACCTAAGGTGGGTACCAAATTAAATCTCGTGACTGTACATACTCAATGTTATCATTATCAAAATAGTGTAAACTTTGAATTTCCACGTTAGATAGCGTGAAGATAATGTATATAGAAGAACGGTACACGTGTACGACGTGTACAGTCACCACCAATAATGTTGGATAATATATAATTGCTGGGGATTGTACACCGTATATTTATTTATTTATTTATGTGTATTGTGTATTTTATGTATCGTAAAAGTGGTAAAATATACAAGCGTCAAATCTGGTATGATTATAGTCTATATATTATATTATTATATGTATATACATTATATTACACGGAAAAGAAAACATAAAATACAAATAATGGTCGTGTTAGTTGGGTTTGCGCTAAGTAGATTCGAAATCGAAATAATATACACTGGCCCGCAAAAGTATCACACTTTCAATAATTTTCATTAAAGGTACTTACTTACTTAGTTTTCCGGGTCAGTGTAGTACAGTCAAGGAATTTAATTCCTAGTCCACTTTGGACTATGTCAAATTGACACTGTAAATAAAATCATAAGATGTCTCTTACGTTTTGATTGATTACGCCACTTTGACATGGTCCAAAGTGGACTAAGAATTAAATACCTTGATTTTACCTACTGTGCGGCGATACGGAACCCTCGATGCACGAGTCCGACCCGCACTCGACACGGATTTTCTTTGATCAGGAGTTAAATAAAGAACATTATATTAAGGATGGATGAAAGAAGATTGACGAAAGAGATATACAGATCGAAAGTGAGTGGACGGGTCGGAAGGGGCCGCCCTAGGCGTACTTCTTCGAGTCAAATCGGAGAAATACTGGTAAATGGCCGAATCTTAAGTACCCGAAACCGACGTGCGTGCATGACTCGATGTATGAATGTGGAAGAAGCGAAAGAAATTTGTCAAGATCGTAGCAAATGGAAAGAAGTCTCTGCCTACCCCTCTGGGAAACAGGCGTGATTTAATGTATGTATGTAAATTAAGTAAATTTATAAAGTACGTTACATACCTCTGCTATAACCGTGTTATTGCTCTCATAGACCCACGAGTCGCATCGCTCCAGTTGGCCGCTGAAGCTTGTGTTGCTGCAGGTCAGGGCTGAAGAGTTGAAGTCTGCGCGCAGGACCGGCCTCGAGCAGCGGTCTATAGACCTGTCGGGCCACCACGTGGGCGCCTGGGCCGGGTGCGGGCTTGAGTCGCATTCTGGGATTCGACATCTGAAACAATTAAATGTAGTTGTAACAGACAATCGTACATATTATTTATTATGAAATAAAGATTTATTGTATGTTCGCGTTAATTTAAGAAGCTACTAGGTAGGTGGATTCGTGAATACAGCAGATCAACGCTGGGAAAGTATTGGCTATCTACCCCTCATCATAAATAATTGGTAAATAATAACCCCCTGATTCATAAACGCGCAACTAACCTATTTTAGTTAAAGTATTCTGCAAATTCAAATGAATGACAAATAAGGTATCGCGTGTTTATGAATGCGAGGGTAAAGATACGACTCTTTTATACAAGTCAAGAGTCTACCCGCTTCTTAAGAGGAAACCACTGTTGAGAACAAGTTTCGCAAGACACTTATCTGGTTATCAGTTCTACGGTACGTGGTAGGTTCTAATTTCGAATACTAATTTAAAGCTATTCATGAGCATTTCTCTTCAGTTCTGAAAGTAAAGATCGCAATTATGTTTGACAGTTATAATTGCCGTAAAACGAGGTGAGTGGGGACACATCCTAAAATAAGTCATAACACGTTACAAATAAGAACTAGTATTAAATGGACTATCACGTTACGTCTATTGGAAATAATTTCAGTCTTATAATTAGCAACATATGCTTCATTTTAGGTTTTCTCCCTACTCACCCCGATTTACGGTAGGTACTTACTTACTAGATAGGTGACGGTTCTTTCTCTACTCCTCTCTTTTGTTATTCTGACCTGTAGTTGACATCCCCGACGGTGAACACGTAGTTGATGTTGATCATCGTCACGAACAGCGCCGGGAGGCAGCAGTACAAGAACTGCAATTTTTGGAACCTCCCGAAAGTCTCCGTCACGTCAGAAATGTCATGTAACTTGTTTTTTTCATCTTCTTTAGACATTTTGGTTGTATTTCTTTAATCTGTAAATCAGATCATAGTTAGAATACTTACATTAAATGGAGATTTCCATGTTAGTAGTAACGTCGTCATGAAGTGACGCTTTAATCGGGTCAAAAAAATCCGTACAAATTTAACTCTGGGCGTTTGGGTGCCGGTAGGCACGATTCGTAATTATCATCGATTTACGTTTTGATAAATTGAATTGAATGAAATGAAAAACAAAACAATATTATACCAAACAGCGAGCAATCTTATTAAGGGTACCTACCGTGTACAAGATTCCGGTTTGACTGAACCCTAAAATAAGTTGGTTTGACGATGGTACATGCATAACACGTTAATCGATGTAAACGTTCAAAACTCATCAAGTTTCTGACGGCAGCAGAAAGGAGACGATGAACTTTGATGATAGTAATTGGTCAATCAAATATGAAATACGCTGTGGAAAAATATTCACAACGCCGAATTTAATTTGGGTTATTATATTTTTAGCACTTTGGCATTTAATTTTTTTTTATTGAGAAAGTTTATAATTATAACATACCTATTCCTTTCTTTGGTAACTAGCAAGCAATTATTATTATTTATTTATTTATTTCGAATATTATGATATGCAGTAGACAAATTATATATTATGTGCATTGGGCAAATTTTATTCTTAGCGCACCGAGAAACAAGGTCTACCTTACTGGGATATGGGATGAATAGTCGCTATTAAATGTTTTAAGATTTCCTATGCAGGGTACTCAAGAATATCTGGAAACACTAAAACGCCTTGAAAAGTAGATTCGAGTTTATTCCTTGATACCATGTCAAAGTGATATACTAAATGAAATAAACTTTTTACAATTTTATTACTATGTCACTTTGAGATAATTATATAGTTCCATCAATATCTAGACTATATTGTTAACACTTACACTGTTACGGTAAGAGCGTCTCTGGGTACTCTGAGCCCCTTGAAGGAAAATACAACTTAAAGAAACCGAAGCCGTTCAAAAAACTTTACTTACCAACACATCCCCGTAGGTTTAATTGAGCGGGGCTCTGAACACTTTAGCACATCTGCTGTAACATATTTAATGGCAACTATTTCATCCCTTATTTTCGATATGGCACAAAAATAATAATCGTCGTTACCTTTAATCCCGCTCTGAATCACAATTATCTGACAACAAACAAAATGCAACTGTCACGAAAGCACGTTAGATAATAGGCTGCGCAAGAGTAGAATGCGTGGTCTTGGAGCAAGTGCGGTTAATTGAGGCCGGTCGCTTCCAAATGTAGCCAGTGATCATTATAAGTAGCGGTGACTTGATTCATCAATTGTTTGTTTGACTTACCGAAGATAATTACAATGGCAGGCCTTTTCATTTCCCCATGATAACGATAGCACATTACGAGTAAACTAGAGGAGGCAAACCAGCCAGCCGGTAGGTAATTATCTGAAGGAAAGTAAGCCCACGACATGACATGACAGGCATCCAACGAACTCCCGCAACACAAGCAGATAAATATTTACACTGTAGATTTATTTTATCTGTATGTAAGAAATGTATTGAGTATTGGAACCCGCTAGTAATACTATAATCTATTAACCTGCATCTACATCGCCGTTTTGCTCTCTTTTTCTTCTTTGGTGAATCGAGACGGATATGTATGGCTATGCATACAACTGTTCCTAATGTTAATACATTCACTGGCGTTTGATTTGAGATATTGTACAACCTATATATGATAATGAACTCCAACTTTCTACCAAGAGGTGCTTATGTTTATGTAAAAATGTAATTGTACTGAAGTTATAATACTTAACTATTTTATGATACACACTTCTAAACATTAGTGTAACGATTGAAAATTAGGATTATGTAACTTTTCATACTTATTCTTAATTTTCAATTATTAATTTTAACGCGAGCAATTGCAATTAAACCGGTTCCCGAGGGACTAACGATTATAGTTTTTACGTAAACAAAGTCCATGAAAATAAAAGCAGTAATAAGTACAAAAAATATTACCTATAATGTACCTAAATATCTATAGCATCCACACACTCAAATAACGTGACACAAACTAGATTTATAAATGTAATCAAACCATAATTAATTCTTTCAAATTAAAACTATGACCAAAATCAGGTACCGTACATTTTGCGAGACGGAAGAGAATGATAAAAGACGAATCTGCCATCACGATTGTTTTATATGTTCTAAGTAGGATTTATCTTATCAATTTATTGTAATGCAAACTAACGACTGTATACTCCTATTTCTGTATAATTACTACGTATTTAGCTAAGCCTTGTCATATGGCTTATAATTATGCTTACAACCAGTTCTATTCAAAGTAAATCACGGACGTCATGTCGGGCGAGGGTATTGATCTATAAGGTAAGGATCGATTATCTTGAACATCTATCAATTAACATTGAAAAACCCGACACAATGTTTTTAAATTAATCTATACTAACGTAATTTAATTCGCAATTTTGTATTTTTTTAAACTAAAGTACACAGGATCAATCGCTTATTATTGATATATTTAGGTTTATTCTAAATGGCTACATGGTACAGAACACCGTTAGAGTCGTACGTAATATATATTTCTATTAATCAAAATTAGATATTATGGCTACAGTTTTTAATAAGTACGGAACCTGCGGCCTGCGACTGAAGGCTCGCTAGACCCAGCTGTTCATACTTTGGTAGATTTTTCTTATCAAGTTATTGTTAGTATAATCCGTTTTTTACGCGTCATACTTAAACTAATTCTTACTTTTATTTCGAAATTAAACGGTTTAGGTTTTGGTTTTAATTTGTAATACTTTTTTAAAGTTATGATTTCTTGTGCGTATTTTCATCAAGAATAAAGGGAAATCCCTTTTGAAAGTTGGTTTGGTTTATGATTAAACTAGCGACCCGCCCTCGCTTCGCTTCGGTTTATGTGAGTTTTCTGTAACACCCGTACATAAACCAGAATCTATTATACATATAAACCTTCCTCTTGAATCACTCTATCTATTAAAAAAACTCGCATCAAAATCCGTTGCGTTGTTTTAAAGATCTAAGCATACATAGGGACAGACAGCGAGAAGCGACTTTGTTTTATACTATGTAGTGATTATAAGGTCCTAATGTAAAAATGCCTTTTAGTGGTCATGTTCACAGGTAGACTGGGACTGGGCCCGCTATATCTTGGTGTAGGTTGCTAAAGGAGCCCCAGTACCGTGGTCATACCTTCATACGTACATAAACGATAATGTCTTTGACAAATACTTGCCTCCAATAATGCTTTGGGAAAATATTGGCATATGCGCTTGCGCGTATTGCTGAGTTCTTTGTTAAGGAACAACGAAACACTGATCTTAAAAAAGTACAAATAAGTGGTCTATGAAGTACAAAGTTCAATATTATAAGTACACTGGTAAACATCTTAGCCGGATTGTGGAAAATTAGGTTACATAATTAACAACAAGTTTTTAGAATTGTTTACAATTCTGTAGCTCTGCCTACCCCACTCTGGAATGAAGGCGTGGCGTGAGTGTATGTATGTATGTTGTTCTTGAATTGAGACGCACTATGTGGTCAATTAGAGATTAGTTAATGTTAAATACAAATATATTTAATAGAATAATTAAACAGAAAACAATAAATGTACCAAACATTGTCAAAAATTAACTTCTTTTCGCTTGCGGGCCCCTAACCTACATCCTGGCAACAAATTAGGACATTGCTAAATAAAACGTTCAAAAAATATTTGTTTTTCCGGCAGCAATAAGAGTTAAATGGTCGATAATCATCGATCATCATGTAATCATCATACTCATGCAGTGTTTATTGGAAACTAAAACAAAAAGCTGTATAAAAAGGCCCGTCATGAAAAAATACCACAGATCCAATTCGAATTCAGAACTACAGTGACTTAAAATAAAGAATTTATAATGGCTGGTATTGCAAGAGTGACCGTTATTCTTTTGGTGGTGGCTTTCGTAGCGTTGGTTGACTTTGGATCAGCGCAGCAGCAGCGACCTCCTCAGAACCAGGGATTTGGGCGGCCGCAAGGCCAAAGTCGTCCTAACCAAGGAAACGGTAGGCGCCAGTTCGTGAAGCGCTCCATCGACCATCAAGATGGCGACGGCAATGAGTTCCTGGAGCCGGCGTACGAGAGCGCCTTCTACGGACCCCACCGGATTCGGGTGATGCCAGGCTATCTTCACTAAATACGGATTTAAAAAAAAACGCAGACAAGGCAATGATCATAGGTACATACTCTTATAATCGACGACCGTAATCTAAATTGACGTAAGGGACAAAATGGCGAAAATGAGTTATGAATGGAGTTCTGTTCAGTTTTTTTTTCTCTATCGATTGGTATAGGTGACATCTCAATAGCCTTAAAAATCATGCCCCTTACAGCCTTAAAAAAATGTTACTTTGACTCCGTATTTCAAACAAATACGACGTATCGATAGCAATAAAAAAAAGTTCATTACCTTCTAGGTGTAACATTCATCTTCGCAATTTACCTAACGCTGTAAGGAGCCATTAAATAAGTAAAGGTCCGATACATCATTTAACGTTCTCAAAATTATCTACAAAAACAAAATTCATTCTATCACAATTAGATGTAACTATAATTTTCTAAATTTATCTACGTCGTAAAAGACTATTCTGTACTTAAGCAATTGTACGATACGCAGTTTTGCTTTCACAAATGTAAGGCAACAGTGACCCTTACGGTAATTTGTAATTGTTTCAAATGTTTGCTAAAAGTATATACGACATTTTTTCACAAGTTAAATGTCAAAACTACCGTCCCTTACATTAAAACATAGCTGCAAAATTTTAACTATTACCAAAAATGTAAGCGTTATCTCTTTCGTTAGATGGCATACGAAGTGTTCGTCAATATAGCTAAATTAGTCTAACGCACTTAAAGTGGCTTGAGGGTGAAAGAGATCTCACTATCACCTCGTGTATCAAAAACATTGCAGAAGGAGCATGTCGCTCCTGGTAGTGGTTGACAATGTTGCCGCTTCATCTGATTTTTAGGAAATCTACTGAATTTTCTTGACAATCTTTTGATTTTTGAGCCTTGGACTTCGATTGAAAATATGGCTATAAATGCATTTAAAATAATATTCCAAGGGTTTGTTTGTTTGTGCAAACAGAGTATAAAGTATTTACAATAAACACGACACGTGACAACTATAATTTTTCAATAGAAATAAAATAAAATGGATTTAATGAGAATACTCTATACATAATTCAATTGTTAGTTTTCCAATAAAGCGTTTACATACATACATACGAACAAGAAAAAAACAGTTTTATAATCGTTTATTCAAAGGTATGTTCGACTGATAAAAAAACTATTCGTTTTTCAAATTACACCTGGCTACACTGAATTGAGTGCTGCCGCTGCTTGCTCAGTTCTGTTTTGCACGAGCACTCGTCTTCACGCACGTTTAAGTACTTAATAATAAGGAAGGCAACCGAGATTTGATAACGATGAATAGGAACAGTATTGAATAACTCTTAGCTCGACGCAATAAATTACTGCGGGATCGAGAAGAGTTATTGCAGTAAGTATTTTATTTAATAAAATATCAAGGTTTCGGCTACATGCAATTACCGTGTTTGTGTCTTCTAATGTAGGTATATTATTTTGCAAGTCTTTAGAAATGCTATGCTAACCAAAATACTTTGTTACGTTTCTAAATACATTAAAATGTATCTATTCGTTCTTGGTATTGCGACATAACTAAGTTACTTGTGTGCTATTTTGTTAAATAAACTTAATAGAGGACCAAACTATTGTTTAAAGTACTAATCTATACTTTAAACAATAGTTTGGTCCTTTATTAAGTTTATTTTAAGAATTTTTGGTCCGTTTATACAACGCTGGTATCTGAACACCAGTAAGTATTTCGACCCTATTAAGATAGCATTTGGCCTAATTGTACTACTATTATTAAGTTCTAATTGATCCTGTCGAATTCAAATTGCTTATGTTTTTACATTTCTAATCGTTTTTACACCGAATAGTGTATTTTGTTTTATTTTATTACTTGTTACTGGCTATCGACGTATTAAAGAGAGCTCATAATGGCGTATAATATATAGTGATGTATCGTTGCAATATATATTATAAAAACACTCGTTTACAATAACACGAGAGCAACGAATAACTTTCATAAGAATTGTCTCATCTCTATTACTTCTTCACAACACTTCACTTTAATTAAAAACCTTGTATATTGCCGATAGTAAAAGAAAAATGATGATTTAAATAGTGAAAGTCCTGTAAACACACAAGTACCACTACATAATTGCGATTCCGAGCTCTGGCAAATTATGTCTATACTTACATGATTGATCTCTTAATTTTTCTAATAAATAACACATTTACATTTTATGTTTTGGTTTATTATTTCACCTAAGATAATTTCCCATGTACCTTTTACGCCCTGTCATTGATTAGTTTCAATGGAGTTACGACCACTTTAATTTCGTTTCTTTCAATTTATTTGTAGATACATCAAATTCACTCTAAAGTCAACTGTTGAAGAAGGGTGTATTGGACATAATGAATTATTTTTTTTGACGTAAGGGACATGCTATCTCAGTAACTAAGCGTTAAATGATAAATTGAATTATTTGTAGTTAAAGGGTTAAAGAAAATAAGTAATTGGCTATTATCAGTTACATGATACGTAAACAAACAAAAAAAATATGAATTTAAAATGAAAAAAAAAACAGTTTTTTGGCTCTCCTGAAAAGTAGCCATTTGTCCCTTACGTCAATTTAGATTACGGTCGTCGATATCTCGTTAAAAGGCTTACATTAAAGTTGTAAAATTATGATGTTATTTTATTTCAGTATTTTCTTTTTAACGCCACTGACAGTAAAATTGAGAAGAAAAGATTAGTAAGAAAAACCTTTATGCATTATGGATTTTATTAAAAAGTAATAAATCATCAGACAGTAATAATCATAAACTACTTAAGTAACAAAGTTACAATAATATGTTCATCGATAATATGAAATACAATCTCGGTAAAACTCAATAATATCTGTAACCTAAAATATTTTTTAAGCCGTGATACTTAGATAACTAAAACACAAAATAATTCTTATTATCTTATACTACAGTGGTTATATTATTAAAATTACGAAAAAAACAGAGTACGATTTTAATTAAATTGGTAAACATTACTAAGTTTTCTTAATATTTGCTTTTAACCAGAGGTCTAGAATCAGATCCATTCTTTTTACAGATTCGGGTAACTATTGAACATGGCATCAAAGTGCTCGCTGAAAGGTAGCATAGACGTAGACATTTAAGCATAATCTGAAAAACACAATGTCTTTCCTCACACTAATT
Organism: Acleris laterana; assembly: GCA_963966035.1. Taxonomy (NCBI): domain Eukaryota; kingdom Metazoa; phylum Arthropoda; class Insecta; order Lepidoptera; family Tortricidae; genus Acleris; species Acleris laterana. Next base: position 8,458,591 of record OZ014451.1, read on the forward strand.
ATTAACATTAAATGAACCAATAAGTACAGGATTTTAACACCAAGTCTATTGACAATGCAATTTAACATAGAAAGGAGAACTTATACTGACAATAATCATTCACTTTGTGTGACAAGGTAGGTATTAAATCGTTCAGCAATTGAATTACAGACAAATGAAAATTCAAAGTGATTGAGTACGTCAATTCCTAGAACGTTCCTAGGATTTCACTAAACAGTAGTTCCATTATAGTACTTAACCCAAAAACCCATTCGGGTGGCTGTTTATAAAACGGCATTTCTGATTTCGACCCCTGACTATAGTTGAAAAAAACAGAAAGGAAAAACGTTATTAAGGCACAAAGTTGGACTTAAAGATACTAATCATTTTCTTAATCAGAATTTATTGTTAGAATCATATTACGTTATTTTATTACATACAATAATATTACATCAAAGCCTTTATTTCACTATGTTGCACAGCTAGATCAAAACTATCAACTCAAAATCCTTGCTAGTTTTAGCCTACCTAGCTTAACTAAAGTTTAAAGAAGTTGTTTTAAAGTTGATTTTAAAATACAGTTCTATTTTGAGTTACTACTATTTTGATCTATCAGTGCGCTGTATTCGCCTATTTCGCTTAGACAGCGTAACTATATTTGCTCTTATTTGTCATTAAAAGCTGCCAAAATATCGACAGTATCACAATTACGATAATAAAGCAAGATGGGCAAAAGCAAAGGGGAATAAAGGCTTGGTACTGTTATGTCACACAATGATGGCCGCCACAGACGTTCACTTCCTTATTCGGTTCCCGGTTCGAGTATCCTTAATGCACCAGTACCTTTACCATGAGTTACAATAACCGTACTAGCTCTGTCCCTTACACTCACTCTATAACGACACTGCAAGGGACAGAGCATTCGACTCTATAGCGAGTGCGGTAATTGTAACTACAGACCCTAACTTTTACTTTGATTTGTTTCAAATGATAACATCATGATTTTGAATAATTAAATACGAACAAATGTGATATAGATACGAATATATAATCAAACGGAGTGTATGTAACCGTGGCGGCACTTATTAAGTAGATACTTATTCTAATAATATATTAAGCACCGTTATTGATTCAGCGGCCCAACTTATATTTATACGAGTACGTAACATGAATATCGGTTCTGGGAACACAGATATGACTTATTTAAATATTTCCCATACTAGCTTATTCTAACATGATAAAAGTAAGCAGTGGGTACAAATCACTTTGGATTTTAAAATAAAATAGAGAAAGAACAGTTTAAAAAAGTCAGAATAAAATAAAATAAAATGAGTGGACGTTACATACTTATTTTTATATATATGTTTACTTCATTGGGCTAAGTATAATTAATACTTTATACATGCAAGTTTTTAAAATAAATTCTTATGTATCTGGTCGTACCGTTATCAGTCAATACTTATATTGATTTTTAAAAATCGATACCTTTGGTTAAACGTGTTAAATTTGTCTTCTTGCGCATTAAACGGGTTCTTTTTTATTATTCGGCAAACATAAGGCATATAAATATAACTATACTTAATAGTAATATCTGAACACTTAATATTATTTTTGGCACATCGTAGAATTCACAGATTCTTTGGACACTTCACTCACTATCGTTATAAACTTATCAGATTACCCTAATGTTAATACCACAAGTATGAATAATGAAAAGGGGAGGATCTCTACTTTAACCATACATTGCCATACAATATAGTCATGTGGCAAAAACTTTTATGGAAATCTTAGAAACTTTCAAAAAACATCGTAACACACGATACACGACACGTCGACGTCTTAAGTAACGACGTAAAGTGGTCGAGGGTCTATGTATTGGGAGTTAGTTCCAACTTAAATAATCTTAAGGGCTCTATTATACTTTGGTTAAGCCTAATTGCTTTTGAAATGTCATATCGTCAACGTTATGATAGCTCTTATTTACTTGACAGCAATAGCGGCCGAGTTAACAATACGATAACAATACGTGTAGAGACCAAGTAGAATAACTGGTATGGTACTGGAACTGAACGTCGGTAAAAATGTGTTTAAATTCGATTATAATCTGTAGGCATCTATTTTGGGAAACATTACTTTAGATTAACCCAAAGAGTAATCAAACTTACGTTTTATCATATCATTCCATTATATACACCCATAGTATTTGACTTTAAAGTATAAACAATATTAATGCAAAATGTCAATTAGTGCACCTACTGAATAAAATGAAGATACAAACATGCAACACTAAATAAAAAAGTACCATCTAAATATACAAATAATACCATTTATAAGTAACTGCAATGCCATTTGGAGAGTAAATACTTATCATATAAATTTAATGAAAACAATATTCATGATTATTATAATCATGTAAAAACCCAATAACCCTTAGTTCTTTCAGTTTACAAGAACCGCTATTTTGTCTTTTATGTTAAACCTAAAAACCAATCATATAATTCGCAGTTTTCTTAAAGTTACGTCGATCGATTCGTTTATTCAATAACCGCCGTTCCCAATCTTCAATTTATTGCTTATGCAACACTGCTGAAGAACGTAGATAAGTAAAGTTTTTTTTTTTAAAGTTATGGAGAAACTTGTATTAAGACTAATAAGGTGTTCATTTAAGCTATTGAAAACCCAGTTGGTTTATGTAGGTACTTGTATTGTGCGTCGCAAGAATTTTGTACAGAGTTAGACTATTCTATCTCTAATTTGATTAATTACCGAGTGAACTTTATGGAATTCGCGGTTCGAAACATTAAAGCAAAATCTCAAAGCTTTTTTCGCGTCTCGATTAGAATAAGAATTTTGAAAGTTGAAGCCTATTTTTTTGGATCTGAATCGGACCCGTTGCGAAATGGTTATATTTTGTAATTAAGCTGGGCATTCACGACTGCTCCAACAAGCTGCATAGAGCAGCGCCGCGCCAAAATCGATCCGTGAATGTCAAAACTGTAGCGTTAAAAGTACTATCAGACCATTGGAACCTTGACCCACCATAGAACTGTGTCACAGAGACGTTATGATTCAAGTCATAAGAAGTGTCAAACAAATTGTTTTATAATGTCACTGTGACACCGTTCTATGGTGGGTCAGGGTTCCATTGGGCTGATAGTACTTGGTGCAGTCCGTTGGATTTCCAAATGGCCGAAAAGCCAGCGCGACGCGCCAACGCGCAATTCGAATGGAACTATCGTGAATGTAGAAATTTTAAGTTGTAGCACGCCACGCCGCCGCGCCATGCTAAATGGCGTCGTCGTAAATTCGTTCTCTGGCTGCCATTTTCTAATCTGTCGGCTACATGAAGTCGCACCGTTCAGGAGTTTGTTTTGTTTTCGTGGTTTGGTTGCGGATAAAAAATGCTGCTCTTCGGCTTAAGCTGTTTTAAATACAGACCAACTGCAGCGAAATATAATAATTCCTCTTCATCAGAACCGAAACTCATCGTCGAAACAAACCAGACGACCACCTAGAAAGCAGACACTAAATGGCGTGGCGCGCCCGTGAATGTGGTCGAAGTATTAAGCCTATTCAGTTGTATACGCTCATCCAGTTGTATCTGTCGCCGAGAAAAACGGTGCGTCCGTGAATGCCCAGCTTTATCGCATAGGCACTCAACGCAAGAAACGAAATGTGTACACGGTAAATCGTATCTTATTCGTGAATTCGACGTAAATATCATTTATTTGGAGTCCAGCGATAACCCCGGTGCGTTTTAGATTGAAACTTTTAGGCTAAGTTGGTGACGACAATCAATGGCGGGAAATACGAAATGTATCTTTTCGTACCGAAGTACAGTTCCCTTTTTAGGGTTTTAAGGTATATTATATTATACATACAGATCGCCATGCCTTGCTTATCTGTCATTTGAGCGATGCAACATGAAGTATTCTTTCATATTATTTCATCGCAGATTCGAGACAGGTTCTATCTGCATATGTTTTACAAAGATATTTATTAAGTCGATATGCGATATGTACTTTGGTTGGATAAATTTATCACATCAGTAACTTTGTATAAAAAATCTTAATTTCAAATGAAAAAAACATTAAAATTTACATTAATGGCACATATTTTATATCATTTTTCATATTTCTTTGGGATAAAATACAACACCACCGTCACGTCATGTTTAACGTTATAGACAGTAAGTTATCTTTCGCATTTCCTAAACAAAACAAGAATGCTGAGTCCCGAGTAACCTGCATGACCCATTTCGCCCTAGTATTACTTTTATTTATCATGTCATGACATAAGGCAAACGAGAACACAGACACCTGATGGTAAGTGGGATGAGCCTAAGGCTACAGACAAGATGCATTGGGCGTTCGTTATCGTTATCCAAAATGTGGATTGACGTAAGCTGTCAGACGGCCGCGTCAGCCACATTTTGTCAGTTTTCGTAAATCGTTTACGATAGCGTTAAACATCTTGTCTATGCTCACTGATATACACTAGGCATTAGTATTCGCGGCGGCAGTAGAAGCCGAGGGAGCGGCACTTCTGGCACAGGTGCTGCGGATGTATCTTGGACTGGTCGCTCACGTCCAGCCCGTCGGGCTTCTCCAAAGGCCTCTGTAATGTCAAACATTACTTGTTAGTAATCTGGTTTATTCATTTAATATTACATTCGAATTGTTCACGTGTTAAGGACATGTAGTACGAGGATCATATGAATAATACTTTATTTCAGATTTGCAACAGCTTGTAATGCGTACCTACTAGTGGAAGAGTGTTTCCGTATTGTACTTGAGCGTGTTACACTTTTGAACAGAGCATTGGAAATCAGTATAGTTGCTACACAAGACACATTGAGTTCACCCATCTATGCCGATTCGCAATTCGATTATTTATTTATTTATTTAAAATATTGCACAAAAGATTTGTCAGGATTGTAGCAGGTGGAAAGAAGTGGTCTCTGTCTACCCGTCTGGCAAACAGGCATGATTGTATGAATGTACGAGTATGTTATGGATTAGACAAAAATACAAATTGAGTACAAAAGGAAAGTTGAGTATAAAAACCCTGTTTAAGTACGACTACCTGATGAATACAAAAACACTATACGAAACGACTAAACTTTACAACATTAAGCAATTGTACACATACGACATGTATCCTCATTAGAAAATGTTAACTAAGAAATTACACTCTCAAATTGCATTCACAAAACGAACTTTTAAACATTTACTAAGGAACACAGACAAATTAAACTATTAAAACACAGAACTGGATACGGGATAAAACTCCCTAACTAAAACCACTAAAAAGCGAAAAATAAACTGAATTAACTAATTATTTAATTCAAAGGCCAAAACGGCGCAACTTTTTTTAATTATTTACATCAAACACTTTACTTATTAAACTTCCTACCTACCTATTCTTAATAATATTCAAAATTAACCTATATACAACATTATTTTACTTACCAATCTAGTTATATGTATTTACAAATTATAATGATTTACTTACAAAATTACAATGTGACGCTTATTGTTTTAACCTAATTACCTATTAATTAAAATAAAATATTATTATAATGTGTACCTACTGATCTGTTTGATTGAAGTTGGAGCATTAAATATTTACAGAATTCTTACACGTACCTATCTAAAATAAAATAAAACTATTGCTAGGTAAATACTTTAAACTCAACAATTACTTATATGTACAAATAACCTTATGAACTACGTTTTTATACCTATTTTTTGTCAAATATAGTTTTAAGTTAAAACAACACCATTTGAAGTCGGTGCCAAACAAATGTTTCGTTCCTATTCACAAGTTGTTAATTAAGTCTTGTTAAGTCTTAGGTATCGATTATTAAGTATAAATAAACGTTGTAAGTACATTTTGTTTTGTCCAATACCTACTTCTTTGTTTGGCAGGAAATTTTCAATTCCGATGTGGTACTTTGCATAGTTTTATGAAGATCGGATGGACCAATCAAGAGGTGACCAAACAAGCACGGGTGTGTTACGTTCGCCGCGGTGGGTTTTAATAAATGTTATACAGACCTGTTTATGCGGGAACACGTTGATGCGGCACTTGATGCACTCCTGGCCGTTGTTGGCCCACGAGTTGCCGGACATCCACTTGCGCTTGCACTTGGGACACTTGTACTCCCCGAAACACCGCTTCTTGCCCTGGTAAGGCGTCAGACCTTCGCCTTTGGGACGGGCCTGGAATTTAGAGAAAAAACTTAACTACCGACTCGACAGTTGCAACACATTGTTTGGAAATTGAGGGGAAAGACATTATATTTTTGTATCTGCGAGGGTGTTTCAGCGATGAGGGGCAAGTACGTAATGTGCAAAGCACTACAAACCTACCAACGATTATCAACGTATTGTCAACGTTTTGATAGTTCATATTGACTTGACAGTAATGGTGGCCGAGTTAAAAACAAAACAACAGTCAAATACGATTAGGATTTTAACGCCCGAAATAGAGGCGCTGAGGCGTGGACTCTGAAGCCATAGATATGTGCAATCTTACGATGACAATCTCACGACTGCAAATGTGGTGACTGAAGACTTAGATGGAATGCTTCTATGCTAGGCATTTCACTGGTTGTCTTATCCGGCTTAACCCACACCGGAACATACCAAAGTGAACACAGCTGTTTGGTGGCAGGTTAAAGAGTAGAACAGTGGTAGCGATCCGGACGCACCCTGCACAAGATCTTCTCACCGTTCATAGAGACAAGACTCTCATGCATTATATAAAATTAAGCTTGGAATTAATAAGTTCTACTTCGTTAAGTACAATTGGCCAAGACAGTCCTTCTTTACCACTTTTGAACCTGTAAGTTTTACAAATAGTGTCGAAAAGTATAAAACATTTTTGTGAACGACTATACATCATGAATACATAAGTAAAAACTTAAAGCAGGCTAGCGAAGTATGTCGCAATAACATCGCTGGCATGTAGCGCGACACAGTGAACTATTTGGCCACACACGTGCCGCGTTAGGTCGCACTTTCGCTGAAACTCGCAGGTGTGGAAACACTGTAATGAAGTGGTGAGTGAGTAACGACACGACTCACGACAGATCCCAAAATTGATTAAAAAAACGCTAAAACCGGTCTACCGGACATTGCTTTTTCTGGACCCGTTAATCTCCTATTACTTATATCGCGAGATTTCAATTGAAATCATTAAATAGTCTTAAGAATAAGGTCTGACATCGATCCGTTATTCATACTAGTCTTTGTTCAAAATAAATTCTAGGAGACAAAATATCATAGGTACCTACTCGTAACACAACAACTTAGGTCACAGATACAATTTCGCTCCATCGGCAAAAGCTTGAGAAAGAATTCCGTCGAGTCATGTCCTGTGTTCTTTTCTTAGTAATGTTAGATCAGGCTCGATCGTATGGTAACAGAGTAAGACCACACATACTTGTCGATTTATCTAGGAAATATGCTGTAGAAAAATAACGCTATGGCTTAAAATAAGAAAGGTGTGTGTATGTGTTTCGTGGCAGATAAAGATTAAGATGTGAGTGGTAGCGATCAGGGCGGACCCGGCACAAGATCGTTCCACCATTAATAGAGACAAGACTGTCATGCATTATATTTTTTTTTTTTTTTTTTTTTTTATGGCATAGCGATGACAAACGAGCACACAGGCCACCTGATGGTAAGCGGAAACTGTGACCCATAGACATTCGCATTCACAAGACTGCAGAGCAATCCTAAGATAGTAAAGTTTAGTCGTTTCGTATAGTGTTTTTGTATTCATCAGGTAGTCGTATAAATTACAATAAAACATGGAATTAATAAGTTCTACAACGATAAGTACAGTCAACCAAGAAAGTCCTTTACCACTCTTGGACCTTAAAGTCTTACAGAGAGTCAAAAAGTAATTTCTGGTCGACTATGTATGTGTATGTGGAAAATCGTTACTTCTTTGTAATTAGCAGAATATCTTATCGCATTTTTTCGGAATCAGGCTGTCACATACGCGCGCTCAAAATTTCAATGACTTACATTTCATTACTATACTCGCACATCAGTAAGATTCATAAATCGAATTCCAGCTATTTAAATAGATTTCAGGGCAAGTTATCTGTTATGATTTGGTGGAGCTAGCACGCGGACAAGACGTGCCGTCGCGGTCGTACCCAACAGAGAGGCTTTGTTCCCCGCTGGGCCGAGGGGAACAAACAACCTTTGTTGAAGAACTATTGCTTTACTTGTGTGCAATCTGCGACTGAACTACGGCCTGCGGGCTCTCTGATTTGACGTACGAGTATAGTGGTTATTGCTTTTAAGCTCGTTGAATCATTCTTGTTATTTTCCAAGATTTTGATTGGTTTCCTTATTTATCGATTTTTTTAATTATTTAAGTGTATTGATGTACGAACAAACAAAGTTAGTCTACGTGTTCAAGAAAAAAATTATTTTCAGTAGTGAATGCTGCAATGATACTTCGGTATCATTTAGTGTAGGTATACTTAATTGTTTCATTATAAGTAGGTTTTAAAACTTATGAAATGAACACTGATGTAATAATTAACAATACTATGAACATGTGGCAACCCTATTGATGAAGGTTTAGATTTATGACACTTTTTTAATTCTTATGGGTCTTTTCCCACTTAACTTACTTGGGCTTATTAGATGCCTTTAGTTAAGTGCCTCTTAGATAAAAGTATTTTAAGTATCTCACTAGTAAACTGCCTAAAAATGAGGGTACTTAATTCGTTTTCGGGTGTATGTACGAATAGGACTATTTCTCTGTAACCTTTGTAAACGAAATGGCTTAACGGACTTTGTAATGCCAGGTATTGGTAGATTGATATTTATCCAAGTAAGTACCTACTTACTGTTTTATATTTTTACCTATGTTCATCAAATGCAGATGCTGAAGAATGTGAGAAATGTGGGAATTAGGGATTTGTTCATTTTAATTTTTGTGGTGTACCTAGATATCAAGTAAGCATTTTAAACTAAATTACAAGTTCCTACTCCTCAGTCCTGATGCTGCAGGGTCATCCGTATGCTACAAAGGCAGTTGGTATTTCAAAACTCGCATGAGCTATTATTCAAATTCTAGACCAAACAGTTTAATTTCGTAAAATTGTCTTTACGAAATTATCCGAAACCACATAATAATCCACCATAGGTACTTTTCATTTATAGGGTAGAAAATAATAATTAGTACAATTGTTTGCACGTGCGTGAAGCAAATTTTAACGCTGTATTCGTAATAATGATGAATGTTTGACAGACGTAAGTATGTACGAAGTTGACGAAATCAAAAGGTTTCTTATTAAGTATGACTTTAGAACCCAAAAACGATCTCACCCTGAAGTCCAAATATAAAAATAATGCGTGAATAACTGGCATCGTGCCCGGCGGCCTAGGAAATAGCTGCGGTGCGGGCGAACTTTCGTCAAAATGTCACCGTTAGGTTGGAGGTCAGCACCACTACAAAGTATCGTTTGCGGGCATTACGATTGGCACATGTGCTTATCGCATGTTACGAATCATAAATAAACAAAATAAATTATATATTGTACAAAAATAAAAATTTGAGTATGAAAGTTGAACTTAATGGCATTCTCTGCCAGTTGACATCTGGGCAAATCAGGAAATTGTTGTAGGCTGTGCAATTTTTTACGAACGATAGCATTAATATATAATTTATTCGACCATTTTTAATGATCAAAAGGTAAATGTAGATAACCACTGCAGGGGTTAACCTCGGTTCCTCATGATCCACACCCTAAGCCACTTTTCCCTCTGGTCCGTATAAAATTAATCAAAGATAAAAAACAAAGGCATAAGTGCCTAAAGGTCGCGGGATTATGTTGGATATATCCAGATTATCCAGCGCAGGATCGCTCGTTGTTGCAAACCAAAACGCTTGAGGTAGGGAGAGTACACGGCTAAGCTAACAAACAATTGAAGCTAGAAAAAGTTACCTTGAATTACTTTCTCCAGGAAGGAAGACTTACGTAGCGTAATGCAAGTTTATGAGTTCCTGCTTCAATCCAAAGTTCGCTATGCATTTTCCATATGTATGGATACATAGCTTCATCAGTTTCTTGTTGCAAACCTTGTATGAGGACTGTCACTGGGTATCTTTAGGTTGAGCTTACCTGAGGGCAGTCCCCGATGTAGTGGCCCTTGTTAAAGCAGAGGTGGCACATGTAAGCGGGGGGCGGCGGGCGCGGGGGCCGGCGCAGCGACATTGCAGCCAGCTGCTCAGCCAGGGAGCTGGTGTCGTCTGACGGTGCCTGGGTGGACGTGGCGGCGGTCGGCAGCGGGCCCCACACCGACCCCGGGAGCCACTGAAACGGGTTGAAAGTAATGTTGATTTTATAGGTAGGTACCCATTTCAAGAAAAATATGCTTGAAGTCGTCAATGTTATTAGAGATGTCAAGTAATTTGTAACTTTTAGGAAACTCAACCTTATTGTTGTAGAATGTCAGATTGACTTTGGACCTAAGGTGGGTACCAAATTTAATCTCGTGACTGTGCATAATCTACGTAGATAAGTAAATTAAGACAGGGTTTGCAAATTTTATCGTAGTGGACTGATCTATCTATATTGACTACTAAACTTGATACATGCTGTGTCTTAGAGGCTGTTTACCTTATTACAGGAAAGGTCGTAAGACCAACTAACCTGTAAAGGTTGGCAAAAAAGAGTGGAAAAATTAAATTAAAACTTGCAACTTGATTCAATTCAGCTAACTTCTGATGATTAATGGTTATGACCTTATGACCACGGTTTTGACCATTAACTGAAGCCGTAAACTTTTCAAGATTGATATGACACAAAGCCAACCTTATGGGTTCTGTAGAATAGCCTTTTGAAACATCCGTTTCAAAAATAAAACCAGTACATATTATGGCCATGTCTTGTGACTTTTAATATTTTATGATACCATCCCGTTATACATATTAATCACGCCGACAAAGTTGTAAAATGAGATATAGGAATTTTAAAACTTTTTTCGGGTAACTCCCGTAAAACAGGAATCATTATTTTTACTCTTGTTTTTCATTCTACGGGCGATCGCAGCTGCCAAGATCGAAGGCGGCGAACTACTGTCCTCTTTACACTGTTGCAGTGGCAGCACGTTGCATGCGGCGGACTACACAATGTAATTGTCCCTTAACAAAACATGACATAACCGATAATTTGTTTGGCTTCCTCATTTCACCATTATGTTTTTATATTTTTAAAATGTTATTTTAAATATCTCACTTTAATTTGTCACTAATAAAATAACAGATAGATAGGTGAAAATTTGCAACAGTTATGCATATTACAATCTTACTGGATTACTATGTAAGATTTGGCACTGTTATAATTATAATTGTCTCAGGATTTATTTTTAGAATGATCTTAGAAACTAGACCTGTGTAATTGGATGTGTGTTTTTATAATTTGCGGACAATATTATACTAATTTGATCGGCTTGGTTAGGCTATTAAAATGTCAATCTTCATGTGAAAATATAAGTTGAATATAGATAAGTAGGAAATAAGCTTAAGATTTTGATGCTAACTGTTTTTTTTGCACAGTCATAATCTGCTTATCGAGACTAAATTTTCGAATCCAAACTAGGTTTAGGTTAAGTGTAGCGTAGGTCCTGGTCTTGCGACTTTATCATTAAGTTAGGTGCATTGACAACGGGTTGATGACGATAACAGACTGGTTTCAAAGTTGACTTGCAAGATTAGACCCAAACATTAACACGGCAAGCTATATGAAAGCTTGTAAAAAGATGTAGACCATGTGCAAACAAACGATTATGATTTATCCAGCCAAGGACATGTAATCCCAGAACATGTTCCAATATTGTATACCCTGCATGGCCTAGCCAGCATCGTTATCGGGTTCTTTTTCTACCTAGCTATTGGGCCGTATCATCTTTCGTCAAACGTATTCCATTATGTATAATATAGATTTGCCTGTGGCCTACCCACTTAAACAGCGCCACATGATCATGATGGCACATCTAGTGCCAAGATCTCGATATCAGGTCCACAATGCGTGTTAAACAGGGAGGCTAGTACTGAATGTGTAAAGCAAATGACTCGCGGCGCCCGCGCACCGTGCGCGCGCATCTGTCTAACGCCTTACCGCGATCCAATTCCGACGCGCGTGCGTTGACGCGTCCTGGTTATAACAGAAACAAAGCCGAAACTTGTGAATTCTAACCCTCGTTAAATTTTGCTGCGATAAGATAAAAATACTGTAGCCGGGAGACAAAACAAAGCAATACGAAAACTTTTTAGAGTTCCGTGAACATACCAAATCACTAGAATTTCATTCACACATAAGCTGCGCCGTGCATACTGAAATGTCACCTGTCATTGTCAAGATGGTGAAATAGGGGGCTGATGGTAAACGTGCTCTTAGGCCCATACGCATCTGCAATCATACTACAAATGCGTCCTCAACCTACTAAGATGAATTAACCTTATTGTTAATAATTTCACCGGTTATCTTATCCTACACCAGAACACAACAATGTGAACACTGCTGCTTGGTGGCAACTCAGCTAAGATGATGTTAGCGATCCGGATAGAGTCTATCCGATAGACCCTGCACAAGAGATCCCGAAGTAATCAACCTTATTCGTGAATAAGGATTCTTCTGATCGAGTAGGGGACGACTTATAATTATGTTGAAAAATTGACGACATACTCGTAAGGTATAATAATTGTGGATGAAAACAATCTATATTTGCCTTAGAGAGGTCTATTTCAGAAAATGATTTTCTTTGTTAAACAAACGTTTCGTGATGTACATCAGCATCCGAGACTAGACGAGTGTTAACAGTAACTGTCAGTTCCTTCGTCCGGTCCTGGTCGGCGATTCAGACTGCATGTTGCAATGCTGCATGTCACAGAAGTCCTTTCCTCCACGGTTTTACTGTCACTGAAATTTATTAATTTTAGTTCTTAACTATGTGCGCTTTTTTGGAAAACATGTATGTGCTAAATCTAATAATGGCCACTGCGGCATTGTGCTGAAGCCGCTGACAGCACTTCGCTGAATTGCTGGACTATACAATACGTAAGCGAGGAAACTCCCTAAATACGTACATACCTATATAACCTATATAATAAAAATATCGTCCATCCAACACAATTTATGGGGCATTATTAATCTAAATATGTTCGAGTGATTATTATTAATAGAGAGCCGAGCTGAGAGTTCTCAGAACCGACGAAGCACGTCGGAAGCACTCGAGTGCCGTGCTGATTCGTCATTACCTGCTTCATCTGTTGTCCGCTTTGATCTGCGGGCACTAGTATCTACAGCGGGTTTGCTTGTTTTCCAAATCGCCTATATTTGTAAATTGGAATGACTATAGGTCACAGCTATCTTCAAGACTGGTATAGAATAGGTGTTGTAGAATACCTATACCTAAATATAATATTTTTATTAAGACTGTAGATACAAGAGAGTTTTCTGTTTAAGGCAAGAATTTAAATATGTGTACCTATGTATAACACAACATTTATATCCATGACTATAATTTATAGTGCGTTACCTACATACATACCTATTCATACCTTCACGCTTTTCTCCCAATGGGGTAGGCATAGACTAGTTATTTGTACTGCGTTAAAGCCTCCATTTAATATATAAAGCTGTATTGTTATTGCAATCAAAAAATTCTGGAGCAATTGTTATTGCAATCAAAAAATTCTGGAGCAACAACAGTAAACGTTTCTTTTAACGTGAGTATTTTGTTTAAAATCTAATAATATACTCGTATAAAATTCTCGTGTCACAGTGTTTGTAACAAAACGCTTCCGATTCTAATGCAATTCTGTGTGTATATTCAGTAGGACTGAGAATAGGTCGTAAAGTACCTATATTTGATAAGGCTTTTAAAAAGAAATTACACCCGGGCAACGTGGGGTGCGGACAGCTAGTAAATTTATACAATTGAATACTCTCCACAAGTTTAATTGCTATACATTTATAATCATGCCCGTTATTACCCGTTCAATCAATTTGGAGCTGGCTTATCTCCCATATAATAATAGCCAGTGTTGCCGTGGTGTTTACGTTGCGCCTGAGCACAACATCCGCCCGCCTTTGACACCTGACCCACCTTCTCATTAGGCTCTACTCGGTCTCTGTTTCAACGGCCCCTTTGTCGGGATGGCTTACAGATTTAGCTAACGCCTGAGTCATGCAACACTGAACAGGGCCTCTATCTATAGGCGGTTAAAACCATATCGTCTTTGACCTGTTATCGTATTTTCAACGTTTTGATAGCTCTTATTTACTTGACAGTAATGAATAGAGGCCCAGGGCCCGTATTATGGTCGCTTTTATCGCATCCGCCACTCTCACACTTACATACTGGTCAGAAAGTGACAGATGCTTTATCCACGTTTATCTACACCGGTAACCACGACCATAATAGTCCCGTAGAGGTTTACTATGGTATGTGGTATGCGGCTTGTTTGTCATCCCAACAACGGCACCCCGTCGTTGGCAACCCCGCCTTTGCGTCTACGATACTCCTAAAAGTTATATTTAACCCTATTTAATGCCTATTAACAGTAGAATTTAAAAACATATGAATCACGCCTTTATGTTTTTATTGTACAGTCAACCAATTTGATTTCTAAGCCACTTTGGACTATGTTAAAGTGACGTTGTCAACCAAAACGTAAGAGACTCCCTATGATTTGGTTTACAACGTCACGTTGACAAAGTCCATAATGGCCTAGGAATCAAATTGGTTGACTGTACGTCATATTTTTAACTTTTCACGGTCTAGGCTCCAGATTGTGGAAGTGCTTAAATATTTTTGAGGTCATATTTTTAAATTGTGATGTGCGATAATTTCCTGTCGTTTATTTTCAGTGCTGTTAGTCATTTATTTCTCAACCTTCAGGACACGTTCACTTCTCCTGCTGACCGGGAAGGGCTAAATATAGCGGCTTGCTTTGGCATTCCCTCACTACCTGGCCACGTGTTCAAGTTTATCACACTAGCGGCCCGCGCGGCTTCAGTACCCTTACGATGAGTTACATTTAGCGTACACTAGCGAGTCTAATGTTCTATCCCTCGCAGACCTTGCAGTATTCTTATAGAGTGTGAGTACGGTAATTGTAACTTATGGTAAGGGTACAGATATTATGTTAAACCCCCGTGAAGCAACCAATCTAAGTCTCTATTTTATTTTCTGGTTAAATAAAATGCAAAACATAAGAAGCATGTTAAAACTATTGCAGTAGGTAAATAATGTCACGAAGCTTATTTTATATAATATGATTATTTAACGACATTTGACGCTATTTTAATTTAAGTCAGCAACTTTAACGGTTCAGCCATTTTAGAAACCGAACCCTGTCGCACAAAGCCTTATTATTTTTGACTTCATTGCTTTCTCGTGCGTATTGAGATGAGTTTCTTTGGTCCACAATTAAAGTTGGGTATTGTACCTACTTTCCAATTTACCTTTCTCCAAACATATTGACAGTAAATACGAGTCTAATAATGATGTAGCCACATCGTTTTTTTTAGTTCACTTTTTTGTTTCCAAAAGTTTGCGTACAACCTATCTGCGATATTTGACAGTCGTCATCGCTGAAAGCCTCTATTACCAATTTTACAAGAGTTTTGTGTTTTGCAAAGTTCCTACCAATTAACTAATGTCAAAAGTAAATCATGCCGAAACTCATCTCAAATGCCGCGATAAATGAAGCAGGATAATAGTCTTTAATTGAGGAGTTATTCCAATCAATTGAAGTCAATCTAAACGGATCTAAATGCTATCGCGCCCCTATTGCCCGTGGGCACTGTGGGCAGACGAGTTTGTATCGTTCATTTTGTTTAAGGAGTCAGTCATCTTCAGCACTCGTCAGTGATATGATTTCTTTTAATTCAAATTTTAATATGATCATAAATTAATAATTCAAACTGCTATTCCTTTAAATGGTAGTTTTTTCAAAAAATGAGCCAGCAACATTTTTTTTGTTGACCTTTGTTATTGAAGCGTATTTATTCTCACATGTGATCATACAAAAGAAAATTATTGATCTTGTCGAATAATTTCAAACACTCTAGATAGTATTTGCCAAGTATAGGTGTATATCTCTCACGTTTGACACAGCAAACCTACTCGTACACCTAGT
Organism: Acleris laterana; assembly: GCA_963966035.1. NCBI lineage: Eukaryota > Metazoa > Arthropoda > Insecta > Lepidoptera > Tortricidae > Acleris > Acleris laterana. Next base: position 8,474,752 of record OZ014451.1, read on the forward strand.
TATACGAATAAAACAAATGTAAGTTTTTACCATTAACTAATTAAGTACCTATATTTGCTTTAAGACACCTTCGTAATCATTTAAACGAAAAATTATTTCAATTTTAGACGCTGAAGAATACATCCAACTGAAGAGATAGGTATTAGGTATAATAACTTACTGCAGATGTTGATGAATTAGCATTTTAGCGTTATATATATCGTAATCATGTTTGTAACTATATTAGAATTTCTATATGATTATAAGTTAAGAGTAGTCATCGTTAGAGCTAATATAGATTACGAATTAAGAGCCACCATCAATTACGTACTTAGTAGAACTCTTATTTAATCTGTGCCGCTATGTAAAGCAGTTTCAATACTAACTACCTTACACTTCACAGCGGCCGCTCTTGAATACCTACTTTGATCGGCTTTTTGTTTCTCTCGACTAGACCTTTTTTTTTAAATCAGTGTCTTATGTCCAAAATGCAGCCATCTTAGTCCTTAGGTTTGGCAACGTATTTGCTACCCCGATACCCTTCTTCGTGAAGTTCAGAAGTTCTTTGCAGTTCTAGACTATTATGAGGGCCTATGCTATGGGTCAATGTGAGTGCCCATTTTATCGCCACTATGCCAGTACAGAGGGGGTTAAAGCTATATTTTGTCGGTTTTTCAACAATGCTCTAAGCAACACATTGGCGGTAAGTTGGCCACAGTTTTCATATACGAGTATAAGCCAGGCGTTGGCACATGTATTGGCATGGCACACCCATTGGCTAACGTAAACCAACTATACAGCTGGAGGAGTCAACGCACTCGCACGTGAAGCAACTCTGCCAGGGTGCGCGTGCGGCGTAAACATGACTCGCAACCGACGCGCCCTCTGGAGGCGAAGCAGTTGTAGATATACCACACGATTACGTTTAACAATAGCATCTAAAATAGACTCATTTTACAAGAATTGAGAAGGATGAAGGGGATATTGTTAATGTTGTTAATGCATGTACTAACACATGTGCGATTGTTTCGAAATCTTACGCAATTATTTACACATTTATTATTTAATCTTGATTTATGAAATAAAGTTCAAAATTACTTAAATAGGACAGAGGACTTTGACAGTACTGTCGAGTTCATAAATATGTATACACTTTAGTACCTTATGTATTTAATGGAATGTTTAATCTGTCATATATTCATTGTCACAGGGATTAAAGTGACAAGGTACTGAAGTATACACATATTTATGAACTCGAGTGTACAATACAAATAGGTACCTAGGTACTCCATTTATACACTAAATACAATTTCAGCACGGAAAGAGAATACAAAAGAAATATTACAAAGTGAGTCAACAGACTCTCATAACTAAATAGCAATCTCTTCCAGACATCCTTGGTACGTGATGTCCATAACGTTTACAAAGCACAAGACAGAGTATCAAGGAAGACAAATCGTCCAGTTGTGATATTGCTTAAGAAAATTTGAATACAGACCCAGAATCACCACTCAAGGAAGTATTCTACGTCAACGCACGCATAATGTATCAACCAGTTGGTCACACGCAATATCCTGTAACCCAGCATAGTGCTCGACGGTTATCTGCGAACCACACTGTTTTAACCACCAAAAATGTTTGTATACATACATACATACATTAAATCACGCCTGTTTCCCAGAGGGGTAGGCAGAGACCACTTCTTTCCACTTGCTACGATCTTGACAAATTTCTTTCGCTTCTTCCACATTCATACATCGAGTCATGCACGCACGTCGGTTTCGGGTACTTAAGATTCGGCCCTTTTCCAGTATTTCACCGATTTGATTCGAAAAAGTACGCCTAGGGCGGCCCCTTCCGACCCGTCCACTCACTATCAATCTGTATATCTCTTTCGTCAATCTTCTTTCATCCATCCTTTCCAAATGACCGAACCATCGAAGCATGCCCTTTTCAATCTTAGTCAATACAATAATGTTTGTATGACTGTACTACACTTGGGAGCAAAGAAATCGAGCCACTTAGTACTAAATTTTACATAGAAAGTGGTTCGATTTCTTTGCTCCCAAGTATATTTCATAACAATTGTCTGAATCCGTGATCCGAAATCCGTTGTCTGAATTTCGTGGTGGGTATCTCGCAAAAGTAACGTCAACAACGTTCAACATATCAGCTCGTACTATATTATGTAGGTACTTAATAGGTATCAAAGAATAAAGAAATAAGTACTCTATCTGTCTTATTTAAAGCTATCCTCTTAGTTAAATTAGTAAAGCATTACAGTTTTTGTCATTGCCTAGGCAATATTTTCTCCCGATCGGTCCACGACTGTTGTGTGTAAAAAAACCGTACCGAAATATTATGAATTGTCCCAAAAATTATGTATTAGTATTTGTTAAGCTAGAAAACACTGAAATAAAAATTTGCAATGTGGAAAAAACAAACGTCGAGTCGTCGCATTACCACATGTGACGACTACCTCAAAAAAGGTTTTTTTTTCAAATGATTATACTGACTTGATATTACTGGAAATAATACATATTGCTTTCATGGATTATTTAAAATTCATTGATTGGCAAAAAAACATCTGTATTTTTAAGCAAAGATCAAAAGGGTAATTGATAAGGATTTTTCTTCTTGATATCACATCGTGGTTTTCTAAAGATTTATCACAATATATCACAATAAATATGACAATTATCGAATACCTATAATAATAAATCCCTTGGCATAAACGCAGTACAAATACTTGTATGTTTTATAAAAATAAAAAGGCTTCTTTGTACAATATATGTACGTCTGCTATTTTAAATACCTACTGAAGATATTTCTCTGTAATGTGGCATTCGTTCTTTAGTTCCGTCATAGTTTATTCATCTATATGGATCAATGTACAGCTTACACCGGTTGAAACATGGGCAATATCAATTTGTTTCCTAGACCTCTCTAAGTTCTGCAGTAGTTGCAATTAGCCAAAGCTAGCGTATACCGTATACTTAGGTGTCTAATCGCGATGCCATCGGAACTATTAGCATTTAAAATAATTAAGACAACTTCAGCTCAAATTTGCCATTTTAGAATGACAAGTGTTTTACCATTAGTTTCTTGTACCTTTGCAATATTGTTGAAATACAGACGTTTCATTAAACAGTAACTAATATACGAAGTAAACAATTGGTTCCGAAACAAACGGTGGCACTGGCCAGAAATATCCGGGCCGGGTAAACGGATTTATGTTATGACACATATACGGATTACTAATAGAGCACATATAAAAATAATTCAGACGGATACGTTTTTCAGTTTATTATTTAAGAAGATGGTGATCTATTTCTTTCTCCGTCAACCAAGAAGAAAACTATACCAAATTCCTGAACAAAAATACTTTATGGAACGATGTGACGTTCGCGTTTAATTTTGGTCTCGCCTTACCTGATCATTCTGATCGTGGGTCAGGTATAACCAACCGAGCAGAGCTTGGGGGCAGCTCTCAGTCTTGCCGCACCATTGCGGCAGTTCAGCCCCGAGGGCGGTGGGAGACATCCCCCGCATCAGAACACACTAGCACTCACACCAGAAGCAAATGAACACCGACTAATTCGAACTAGGAATTGGAAAAACAAAACAGCAACGGAACTAGTGTTTTCGAATGTGGAATTGTTTTGTTTTTAAAACGCTCGCGATCAGGGCATGTCAACGAATGCGGCCGGGCCGGGTATTTTTGGATCGTGCGGGATGCGCGGGCGCCGACTCGGCCTCGGCTACACTGGACGCCGCTCCTTAAGACGGGACGTAGTGGTGATGCTGCGAGGCAACGATTGTGACAGTGTCGATATATTCCGATAGAATTTTTATACTCTATGTTATTTACTTACCTTTCGTTTTGACAACATCAAATACGATACGATTATATTAAGTTTACGCACTTAAGCTTCCTACTACTTCTATATAGCGTTACTAACAAACTTTTTTGAAAATAGCTTTGTAATTGTTACTTTGCAGTGAGAGACGCTTTTGTTACGCAGTGGACTAGTTAGTACCTAAGGGTTGTGATGATGGTTACTATAAAATCGGGTTTCATCTACGACTGATAAAATCTACAAAAAGTTTTCCTCTCATGCAAACTCCGTCGAGCCTAAACAATCGACAAGCCGTATGTCCCGTCCCTACCGCGAACATGTGGGCGCACCCGACCGCCGGGGACTCAGAGGAGAGCAATATTTTCGTTCAGCCTCTGTACTCAGACAAAACTGTCGCTTAGGCATCGCTCGTGGAAACGATACATATGTCGTAGTAGTGGAGCGTTCTACACCTATGTGTGTATTGATATTTGCTATCTGTTAAAATAATAAGCCTATAATTAAGACGATGACTAGAAAATATACTATACGGTACAAACATAATTTAATTTAACGGGCAATTGGTAATGTTGTAGGAATATACTAGTGACGAAATATGGGAATCTTTCCTCAAAATTAATTGATGTTCCAGTATCTATGTGTTAATTAAGAATTAAATTACCAAGGGCCCTAATATGGCTGCGTTTATTGCGTGACAAAGTTTGGATAAGGCATCCGTCACCTTCTGACACGTAAATAAGTAAGAGAGTGACGGATGCTTTATCGACGTTTGACACGCGATATAGACATAGCCATAGGTACTAGGCCCGCAGATTGTGATTGCCAGTGTGATTCTGCGTTGTGTTGTAGATCCTTCATAGATTGCAAATCTTAGAGACAATAAGCAACAATTTCTAATAAATTAGAATTGAACTGCGAACCTCGATGTAAAAAAAACTTTTTTTTAAATAGGTAACCAAGTTGTAAAAAGTTGTTAATAGTGAGGCGTCCATTTCAAAGTGGCTTGTAAATTATGTGACTTTCTGGATTGCAGCACTTCAACGACTTTGCGTTGGTCATTAAGTGCTGAGTGTAAATTTGAGCCAAATTAATGAGTCCACTTGGTCGTGTCAGCTTTTTTATGGAATAAACTTCAAAAAATACACTACTAAAACTACTTTAACTTCTTCATCTCAAGCGATAAGGGAAGGGAAAATTGAGAATGATCCAATTGACATAGCTGCTTGAAGTCGTGGATTTAATGCTCGCTAGGGAGAAAAATATGAACGTACGAGTCGCACTATCGCGCACCATAATACTAAGGGTGATAGTGTATTAAGGAATGAACTATCACCCTTAGTACACTCGATATCAGGTAGGTATATAACGCGCTTTTTCCCTTGCGTCGATGAAAAACGTACGGTGAATGTAACCACACCTTTACGCGTTCAATACCGGTGTTCCTAAATTCCATACAAATATAAGTCAAAATGGAGTTCTTGGCATTTCCGCAAATCCGAAAGTAACTCGGGATGCCGAAGTTTATTTGTTTCCATTCCCTCGTTCCACCTTCCACACCATTACCTATTTTAGACGTGGTCCAACCGTAAACACGTCCATATATAGTCGCAATCCTCGGCTAAAAATGTCCGATAACATTGCTATTGGTTGATCAACTCCCGCGCAAGTAATGTGTTTGTATTAATTCGTTTACCTTTTACTTCCTCCTTGAAGTTTAAGACTCAACTATTTATTTTAATTTTTGTTTATTTTTCTATAAAAAAAACCACCAACAGGCACAGAGAGAGGCCCTTGAGAGAAAAACCAGGTGGGAATCCACGGTTACAAGCTTTTATTTGCGTCTTTGTTTGTTACTTGTGAAGGTATATCTAAAAAGTCAAATATCTTATGAAAAAATTAATACTTCTTCGTTCTTATACAGGACGATGTTCTAGTGTTTTGCGTGTCTTTTGTAGTACGTCAGAACCATATTCAGCTTTAAATCACAATCATACATAACCAAAAACATTGTTTATTGAAGTCATGCAACTATCTCTATTGTCCGGCCAAATCACAACGTCGTATAAAACGTTCTAGTTTCATAGCCGACTGGGTGTTTTGCATTTAACAGGATAGTAATATGGTGTAGGGGCCTTATTGTAGTCAATTAAATGGCTCGATGCGAACCAATTGAGTTTATTACTGTGTGGTAACAATTTATAACGCGCGGTGACAGTGTAAAGTGGCCATCGGAAGACGCGTATCACATGATTATGCGTGTAGAATGAAGAACATTAGCGTAGCACACAGAGACTCGTTTGAAAAAACTTTTTTGTACTCGTCGATTAAAATGTGTGTATTAAGATTTCATAGAGAATACTGTAACGTCACTCTTTTCATCGTTGAATAGTCTAGATGTTACTTCCGAAACAACCGAAATAACTATTTCGATACGCTCTAGACAACCGAAATAACTATTTCGATACGCTCTAGACAACCGAAAAAAATTTGAAAATAGAACTTCGGATTTCCATATATGTGTCCTTGTTTAAGGAGCCTCGATCCGATACAAAATTGCCAATCTGTGTCGTTTCGGAACGTAGCAGCGTCGCATCATCTGTCAAAAATCTACTTTTAGTTTTCTTATACACTCGTATTAATGACTTACATTATTAATTTTAATGAACTCGTACAAAAAGTATTGTTCACAATAGTGTCATAATTAAGCTTTTTAATCTCGTACCTTACTTAGGCCACTCAGCAAGCTTCGTGGCCTAAACACGGTACTAGACTAAAAAGCTCTCTATTATAACACGATTACGAAAAATACTATTTACTATGTGACACTTAGATCCGTATTCATAAACGAATCTCAACTCTAATGCTCGTATCGAGATGCGTCAAAAATGACAATGTTCTGTGGTTTGACGTAACTTGTGACGGGCATCTCAGCCAATGTGACTTTATTAATACGACCCTTAGAAACAGAATATACTTAAATAAATGTGATTATGACTTTGGTCACAGTTAATAAATAAAAATAATGTCCCATAACATTGGTTTGGTAGGATGCGATTTCTCTACATATTAAAGACATGTTGCGAAGATACATAAAGAATAACTTTATTATTCATAAACACATTATAAACCCTAGGCGAACTTTTTCGACAAATCGGTGAAATACTGGAAAAGGGCCGAATCTTAAGTACCCGAAACCGACGTGCGTGCATGACTCGATGTATGAATGTGGAAGAAGCGAAAGAAATTTGTCAAGATCGTAGCAAGTGGAAAGAAGTGGTCTCTGCCTACCCCTCTGGGAAACAGGCGTGATTTAATGTATGTATGTATGTACATTATAAACCTATTTTAGTTCATCGTCCCTTTCTGTCCAATTCAAATGTCATAATGACAGATAAGGACAGTGCAGATTTCGATTACAGTTTACCTATTAGGTACACCCTGACCCTCTATTCAACTCAGCAAAACAATATTGCTTATGAAGTAGGTATTATGATTTATGGTATTGTATGTACCTCGGCCGCCATTACTGTTAAGTAAATAAGAGCTATCGTAACGTTGACAATACGATAACACGTCAAAAGCAATATAGTTTATACTGTTTACCGTGTTGAAGAGAGGCCCGTATTGTTTGTAACTTGAGCTTTCTGGCGTTAAACGTAAGAGTATTACACCGTTGGACAATAAGGCAGATGTAGGCACCAATAAATAACTCGGCGCTACGGGAAACAATAGCTCAGATTCACTGGCCCAAGTGCGCATGCGGCCCAAACATATGTTGCGTTTTCTTTTTTAGAAAGCTTGTAATCGTCTATAGATAGAGATGCTTTGTACAAAAGTCTGGCAATGCTGTACTTGGTCATATAAACGTTTTTTTTTAAATAACTTTTATTGTAGCTTACTTAATCAACTAACACCATACATATACCTACTCACAAATAAATAGTAATATGATGAAAATAGTAACCAACCACTAATGTTTTTATTTTCTTGATTAAAAACAATGTTATTTTATGCAATTAAAAATCGCTTTATCTACTTGTTTGTATCGTTTGTATAAAATAGTACTTACCAGTAATTATCATGTTTAAAAAATTCGTTTCCGTTATTTGGATAAGTAACATTAAACAACTGCTGTAACATACAGCCATGCAGACACACAGGCAGTGCCGACGACCGCAAGTGGCAACGATGACAAGTCTCAAAACGGGTTCCTTTTTAACCACTTTTTTCGTGCGGAAGCCTAAATCAGCTGTTTGTGTTTATGTTGAATATAGTTTTTTATCTAGCTGCATAAAATTACACCCGCGACGGAAATATTTTACAGGATTATAAAGCCAGCTTAATATGGCTGCGTTTATCGTGTGATCAATTTTAAGGCATCCGTCACCTTCTGACAGGTAAATAAGTACACTTGTCAAAATGTGACGGATGCTTTATCCACTGTTGACACGCGATATAGACGCAGCCATACTAGGCGCCCGCAGTTTAACATTTGAGGCACAAATCTCAAAAAGACTTTTGAGTCTGGGTAAATTTGGTGAGTCGCGATCGTATGAGAGCGAGTAAGAGAGAAATACTAACCCAAAGGCAGTTTAAGAGCTACGGCACATAATTTTATTTCTCTACTAACGTTTTATAAACTGGCCAGAAACGGAAAATGTAATCCTCTTTGGTAAGCGCTCGAAATGTACGTAAAACTAAAATTTCGAAAAGGACGTTCCAAAATTGTCAGTTTAGATGTCACGCATTCCGCGTTTGCTAAAGGTTTTTGCAAATAAATAATCTAAAAAGAAAAAATTGCAATATAATTTGTGAACCGTGTATTGAAATCTTTGTTATAATAGTTGTTTCATATTTTAATCTGGGTGAGTTTTTTTAATCTTGCTTCTAATCTTAACAATCTACCAGTGACAGAGTTTTATTATGACAAAAGAATGAAAAATATTTTGACTTTAAAATTTAAGGTACTTTTCAATCATTATTTGTTGAATCTGGGCATTTAGCTTTTAAACATTGTAATTAATAAGTAAGGTATCTCGGTACATCATTTAAGCAAATACGTGTACCTACAAGCGCTATCCTTACAAATGCGTGTCATTTTTCACGCGCCATATTTCTCTGTATTGGACGTAAATAACAATTAGAAACTTTCGATAACATCAAAAAAATACTGAAAACATTTAAATAGTCGCTATTTCTGTGTCTATTTGTTTTGTATCTTTGCAATAGATTGTGATTTAGTTATTAACAACATTTGAAGAGTAACTTTACAAAATATATGTTTATTACATACTCGTAGGTCCCATCCAAACGAATCCGGGGCGAGTGTTTAATAATCTTGTGATGGATTTCATCAGTTGTACTTATTTGACATAATTATACTCGTACAGTCAAGGTTACCAATATGTATACACCACAATGTCTCAAAAATATGTAGACAGACCTGATTACTATGGCAATTAGGTCTATGTGCACATACTTTTGCAACTTTGTGCGGATATTTATTTTTAACCTTGACTGTACAAACAACACACATACATTGTACACAACATGCATTCTTTATGCATCCTCAAAATTATTAAACTATTCAATTCGTCTCTTACGCATTGTTTATTAACTAGGATTCCATATTCATAAATTGATATCTTTAACACTTTGCTTAATATAAAGCACTTCAAAACTAGCCACCGCTTACTGTCCCTCCTTTTGAAAGCAAGTTGCGATTGCCACCTTTCCATACATAATGCATGTGTGTTACAGTTTACATAATGAATGTTACAGTGTGTGTAGTGAACAAACAGAACGGCACACGCGGTGCGGAAGTGTCGCCCGTGTCCACACTTCCGGGTCAGAGCCAGGCCGCGTTTTTGTTGGGCAGAGATCGACGGCTGTTGCCGTTCAAAACAGTAGGGGCCTTGTGTGGCTCACGGACCTGCTGATTTTTTGTGAGGAGACATGGTATCTATCTCCGTTGGGTCTTTATGGTTGGACACATTATGCATAATTCGGTTAAAAAACCTTAAACTGCTAACTGAACGGGCTGTAACAACTTTCACAGTTACTTAGCGTTTCTAGTTAGTGTTGCGGTTTCCCGCGTTAACTGTTTGAAATTCCAGGTCAAATGTCGCCCTTATCCATTCTCAGATTTTAGCGCTTTATTCTTTAAAACGTGTCAGTCAACACCGGTGTGGATGGAAGTAAATTTAGTTGCCTAAAAATCCGCAATATTTTTTTAAGTCAATCCGTGGCTCTCAAAATACTCGTCAGGATTTTCAAAATCGTATGTCCCATATCCGTTGCAAGGACTCTCTTGATCCACCCCCCTTGTAAATACGAGTTAATTTATGTTATTATGACAGATTTCATAACTATTTATAGTAAAACGAGTGGGCACCTTATAGTCGTTTAAGACTGCACCGAGCAAACGTCGAGCGTCCAGTGGCGCCCTGATTGATATTATTGTGTTTTCTAATTAACTAAAGAACTTCCTTGCAATCAGACGATACGTTTTTGTAGCACAAGTAATTTCATCCAAATCCGTCCAGCCGGTGCAGCGTGAAGAGGTAACAAACAAACACACACACACACACACACAATCTTTCGCATTTATAATATTAGTAGGATTTATTTACAGTACAGTCTTATCTACATTTCAACTACTGCCCAATTCGTTTAATGCTTGAGTACAATCTTGATCTACGTTGATACATGTATGTTGCAATAATGTGTGTGTCTATGAAAGTAATTTTTCCAATATGGAACTTAATTCCATTTTGATTGCTCACGAACCTTTATTTATTCGGCGAAAAAAAAGTGCCTGGAGCAATTTAAAACTTACTAGCCCAGCAATCTAGCTGATGAGCGCTACAGGCGCTAGATATTTATAGTTTATCATAGCCTAAAGCGGGTCAGCTTGTTCCATATTTTACTTGATTGCCTAAAAATATTGCCCAGATATTTGTAGATCTTAAAAGATCCTTACAACTGAAGTGTGGATCCTGTGTTTACACTAACACGGGTTAATTCAAAGAAATATTGCGTATTGAAATGGTGGGTTAATATTTAAACTCCTAACAATCAGTAGCATCATACATACTCGCGACTCTATTTCCAAGAGTACAAATATCACTTTACCAGTTCAACTTTTCTGCTCACTGTACCTACTGACCCTACTGTCCTTAGTTATTGAAGTAACCGTTCGTTTAACTAACAACCATCGTTTTATTTCTACGAAGTGATTTGAAGCATTTCTAAATAATGTTTATCGGAGCACGTTCAGCGAAAGCGAACTCAGTCTTTCCACAGTCGATCATTGTAGATTGTCGAGTACTTGGAACTGATAAGCCGCTTACAGTGTTGTAGTACAAGAGCTTATGTTAAGGGATGTATGTTGATACAATTATGAACGATGAGTTTTAGAGGACCGAGGAAACAATGTTTAGGTCATTTCATTTTTTTTCATGACATTTATAATTAAATTACTTCCTTGCCAAACTTGTTTATTGCCGAGACCGCGCTCATGTCTCACTTAAATTGCCATACACCTAAAAAAAAGCATTGAAAAAATTAAGTTATGCCACACAAGGTGTATTAACAAAAGTGTTCGCATTATTGTTCCGGTGCAGGGGTAAGACAACCTGTAAAATGACTTGCATAAAGGCACTCCATCCCAGTCTTGAGGGTTGGCAACGCAGTCTTGAGATTGTTATCGTAAGATTAAAAATGTCAAAGGGACGACGACGACGACGACGACGACGACGACGACGACGACGACGACGACGACGACGACGACGACGACGTCGTTTGCTCGGTGCAATCTTACAGAGGGATGATAATATTGAATTTGTTATTTCATGAATTTATTACAAAGCGTTCTACGCGAACGAAACCGCAGGCAAAAGTTAGCGGCTCGTTAATAATTTACACTAGGAATGTGTAGACTAAACATGTCCTCGAATACGTTGGAAGAAGGCGCCAACATCACATTTTAATCTGTTTTGCTTTTGCGGCGTTGTTCCTGGTATTTCATTGTAGGTTCAGCAGAAAATTTACTGGATACTAGTTTTGCCCGCGATTCTGTTCGGGTAGAACTTATTAATTGATTTCCCTAAGGCTACTATGAACATGTACGTAACAAGTAAATCTAGTTTCGTACCAGGTTTTTTTTTTTTTAATTGTTCATCCAGGTATAACGATAAGTCGAATTGAATTGTTGTCTTTAAAATACTTACATTGCACGATCAGTTCCTAAAAAGATTAAGGCCTATTAGAATACTACACTTTTAGCCTTTAGGAAGAGCAAAATTACTTGAGTAAAATTAGGGACTGTAAAGCCTTTCAATTTCGAAGGTGCTTAGAAGCCTACATTCAAAACTCTCCCACATAAGTCAGCATGTCTCATCTACAGTTTACAAGTCAAAGCAGTTTCAAACCTCTATGATATCGGTAAGGTAGCATTTGCAATAGAATTATTATAACTTATACGACGTTTTGAATGACGGCGTAATTACAAACCCCTGGTTTGCCTGACGCACAATTACCCCGGCCACGGAAGCCGCCAGTATGATGGAGTGGCCGATAGCGATCTCAGTGCAACGACCCGCGGCTGAATTAGCTTTATCTATTCCGAAGCTAGCCTTTTTAATAAATTCTCAGAATATTGTAAACAAATTTCGCTCATAAATGAGGCCTTTGCCCAGCAGTGGGATAAAACAGGCCGGAATAGAAGTGGGCACGGATGCAACCGTCGCGCGCTCGGCTGGAATATCATTAAATCCCGCCCAAGGATTGTAACTGCTAACGGTTTTTTGGTGCTTATTGTTATAGAGTTTGGCGAAACAAGGGGATCCTCCCCTCTTTAGAATTGTAATTATTCTAATCAACTAGAATCATACTTAAATAGCTGAACTTAGAAAAAGAAGAAGCTGCTGCTGTCACTTTCTTTGCTGCAATAGAATAAGACAACACGTCACTAAATAAGCATTAAATTAAATTGACGTCTCTGAGTGCGGCAGGATTTACAAAAAAAATCGCGGTATTTATACATATTTAAACGGAAATTAATAGCGCATCCGTTATTATTATGTATACCATATCATTATTATTATGTTGTTCTTGCTCTTTTAATTGTTGCCATAACAACATTAATTAAAAAATACATAAAATATTTTACTGTTACGCTGTTTTTAAGGAATGACCTAACGAAGATATGATGCGTGATTAAAAATGTATCGCCGCGGTGGTGTCCTGGCCACATGTTTTGATGGCCTAGTTTACTTCATTATATTTTCACTGCTTTGCTTAGTTGCTTTGATAGCAGTAGGATTTACTTATATTTTTGTACAATGAAGAAATGAATACCTTTATTTTTATACAGGTATATACTATATTATACTACTATTATATACAGTTAAAAAATATGTTCACTCAAGTATTTAGTTTCGGTTTTTGACAACCTTGTCCTCTAATGTAATATACGCTTGAACTTTTTAGTTCGAATTTTGCTAATTTAATGTACTCAACCTTACCTATTTTTTAACAAAAAATCTAACCTCGAATATTTAACAACCTTCTTCCGTACCTTTTTCAATTGTTTTGGCTGACTCTTTTTCAGGTCGTCCAGTACTAAATTCGAGCTTATAAATATTTCGGAAACATAACCTACGTCCTACGTGACTATACTATTGTTATATAAAAAATATTCGCATTTTTCAGCCGGAAATACCGGGCCTATGACTAAAGTGAGCATGAAATGTCATAAATGTCGTAACGCGCATAACAACGTAACGGGCATTGAGGTATAACCATAGCCTTCGGCGGCGGGCGTCGACCCCTCGCGTGCGCTGCGCCCGAGGAGCTGCCCAGGAGTACACTCCGTTCCACCTACTCTAGGGAAACTTTATCCCCTTACTTTAGTCCTTTAGGACGCGAGATACTTCGAGGGCGAATTTTTTTTTTAATATCGCTTTTTATTCCTTTATATATATCTTTCTCCGTTTTTTGATAAATCCTTGTGCACCCAATGAGCATTAATTTTTCCAAATTTCAAGACGTAAGGTTCAATGTTTTAGGCTGTGCGTTGTCTGTTAGTCGTGTTGTACACTCGCTAGTTTTTATATTCTAAAAAGCCTACCTTCATAAATCTCACAAAGTCGAAATAGCCATTACAAACTGGAGCTTTTTTTTGAAACTTCTTCATAGAGATAAATTCTTATGCAGAGTTCAGTCGGAGATTGTGTATTTCAGTGAGTTGCTGTAGTCTGCGGCTCACGTCTTTTTTATTAGTTTATTATATTACACAATCTCAATCATCCATCACTCAATTGTTTTAATAGTATACCTGTCAGTAAAAAGATATAAATAATTTCCTTGATTAAACCTCGCACCATTATGTGTAGAACGAGTTGTATTAACACCTCCGTGGAGAACGAGAACGGTCAGATTTGGAGGCTAATTAGGTTGCCGGCTCATTTGCCGCCGGGTGACGACGCGCGACCGCGACCCTAAAGCCTCCTTAGAAACTCAGTTTATATAAACCGATAGATTAATTAATATGCTATCATGATGTTTACATGAACACATAAATTGCTTGAAGTAAATACAAAATGATTAAGATCTTTTTGGACTAGGCCCGAAACTGGAAAGTGCGTCTCTAAACAATGCAAGCGAAACGATTTACCAAATGTACCAAGAAACGTTTTGTATGGGCTACACATTTTCAGGTATACCGTACTTCCGGTTCAAATTTCGGAATGGCCATCCGTAATCTTCAGGGTCAAAACCCCTTGATAACGTTGTCACCGCAACTGTTACATGATTAACCGCTTGTATTCTACTTCTTCAAAAACGATCCTACCTCTTTGCAAAAATAACGTATGACTAATATTAAACCAAAAACGTATATGACCGTAATTTGTTATTTTTACGTTCTATACCATGTTCAATTTCACGTTGGGTACAAGTAACGAATGAGAATTTATACAAAATACCAAGAAGTCGATGCCATGTCACGACTTTAATAAAATTAAATATGGTATTTTGTTTAGTGGGAAAATCCTTCGGGAACTATTAACCATAGTACTAGTAGGTACGTACGTATTAGTACTACTACTGTTCAGTGCCGTACTGTAAATATTCGCCGGCGGACAATCTGCGAGTCTTGCACGAGACAGGGCCGCCGAAAACGTTCATAAACAATGCGGGCACTTTTCTGCAGGTGCACTTTATGCTTTTACCGATTTCCCGAAATGAGTGCATGAAGGACAAAACGGTTCATTACATATACATTTTCTAATTACTCCAATTAAAACTGAAAATTGGTAACGGAAGACTCAGGAATGTAACAGAACTCATCTCATTCAATCTGCATATTTTAGTAATATTCCATTCGGGAGAGGGTTGAGGTTTATATAGCCTTTTGTTTGATGGACTAACAATGGAGCAGCAAAGCGGTATACTCGTGGGCTTATTACCGCCGGTAATGAATGTTGTTGTTCATGAACCACACAGTGTTGTTGGTGCATCGGAAACTATCTTGTGGCTAGGAGACGACGTTAAACAGTAACAGTGTAATGTAAATATGTAGTTTGAAGAGTGCAAAAACGATTATCTGGAGATATACTGAGGATGCACAATAAAGATACCTAACTATCTATATTATCATACTAGCTGTTGCCCGCGACTCCGTCCGCGCAGAAAAATAAAACAACCTATTTTCATCAGGGATAATGTGGGATTATAATGGTCAAAGAGTTTTTCAAATCGGTCTAGTAGTTTCGGAACATATTAAATTCAAACAAACAAACCATCAAATGTTTCTTCTTTATAATATTACTAGCGACCCGCCCTCGCTTCGCTTCGGTTTATATGAGTTTTCTGTAACACCAGTACATAAAATAAAAAAATATTATACATATAAACCTTCCTCTTGAATCACTCTATCTATTAAAAAAAACCGCATCAAAATCCGTTGCGTAGTTTTAAAGATCTAAGCATACATAGGGACAGACAGCGGAAAGCGACTTTGTTTTATACTATGTAGTGACTGTATATAAAAAGCTCGATCATCATATTATTTATTTCTTACGACAAAATTTAATCAAAACCTTCACCCAACCTAGACCTACAAACACACATTCGCTAAGTTCGATTGCAAATATACTTTATTTCTGCATTCAATAGGCATCGTTTTATTTATTTGAGTACACTGATAGGTAATAGTAATAAAAAGTAAATTGAAAAGAAGGCATTTCCGCGAAAAGTAGTCCGGGCGACGATCGATGAGAATCCGTAACGAATCTGAAGGTTAACAAATAGCATACATTTCACACATTTATATATTAATATCAGGGGGTGGGTAATGTCACACAAATTGACCTAGTCCCAAAATAAGCTCCAGGCTTGTACTATGGGTACTCGGCAACGATAAATTTACTTATTATAAAGAAACGCATACATCCAAGACTCACGAATATCTAACTCGCTCTTATCTCACAAAAAAAATCCCTTACCGGGATTTGAAACCCGGACCTCTAACTTCGTAGGCAGAGTCACTACCAACAAGACTATTGTATTTTTTTTCATACACCGTTTATCGAATCATGAAAATATTGTAACTGGTAATGGTTTATGGAAACCCTCGATGTCGGTGTACTGGAGTCAATAAAAATAAGAGTTTTCAATTCGGCCGAGGAAAGTTCGCGAACGGTTTGTTTTTATTTTGGGCGGTTCGTGCGCGGTGCAGTCCTCGTTGCCTTTGATTTATTCGCGACAAGCCGCGTATTTCTTCCGTCTTTTGTAACCCTAAACCGAGTGCGTTAAACTGGTAGGTCTCTTGCCAATTTATGCTACCCGTTTTAATTTGTGATTTTTACAATTGCTTGAGATCTTCTTTTATAGGAGCTATTGTTAGCGAATTTATTGTAGACTAGCTCTGCTGACTGTCTGTAATTTGTGTCCCATAATAAATTACTAAAATATAGTTTATCTTTGAATAGCACACTGCTTAAAAAAACCTTATTGGTTCCAAGGAACATTGTAATAAATAGTAATGGAATGAAGTACCTACTGTATACAAAGTAAAGGTAGCTGTAATTACTTAATAAAGCGCTGCTGGCTCGACGCCCACCGCTGCCTCTTATCATATTTTTGTCGTCAGTGCAGGCTGTCGCGCGCCGCCGCCGCCCGCCCCCGTAGCACGCTCTACGCCGCGTAGCTACTGCTACAAACACGTAGCGTTTACAAACACTGCTTAAAACTACATTTTTTATAAAAACTTTCTGTGAGAAAGCAATAAATGAACAATTTATTAACATAATTTAATTATTAATTTACTGTTTTTAATATCGCTGAACTGTAATCTACCCATAAAATTAAATTCAGAAAGTTTTGGCTACAATGTTGATCGTTAAGTTTCATGTTGATTTTTTTATGGAATATGGTAAGTATGTATATTAATAGCTTGCTTGTAATATTTATGAATATGTAGATTTATTGAAGCGATGATATTGTTTCGTCAAAGCTGGACATCATCAAGCTGAACTTCAATAAAACATTGTATTTGGTATTTGCCTCATCAGTAAAGTGTCGTTTTTGATTGATGGGTTTGACTATAGTCTATACTTTTAGGCATTTAAATAAATGTAAACAAAACAACCACGTGATATAGTTCGTCAGCCAATAGAAGTAGACAGTGTTCTGCTTCTATAGGCTGCCGTCAAAGTCGTCGTACGTCAAAGCTCGATAAAACAGTTTTGATTGGTTGTTTAACAAAGTCACGTGATTTGGAATGTTTAAATTTTTTTAAATACCTTAAAGTATAGACTATAATCAATCCTGTTTTTATGTGTATTATATTTTCCTTAGATATTATCTACACTAACTAACGTTACGTTATCAAGAGGTTAATGTGTTTTGGTTTGTTTGTTTGTATGGAGTAGTCTCTGAAACAAATGAACTGTTTCTTAATAAATCTTCCACTTAAAGGATGTAGACGCAGCTACGTTATTCTTGACAAATATTTATATTATATAATTTTTAATTTGCCTGAAACCGGAGCAGAGCGAGGGCAGTATGTGGTTGTACTAACGGGAGTCAGTGCAGGTTTAATTCAGGAGTCTAGTAATTTAAAAATACCCAATACTGGCCGCAGGCTTTTGTACAAGTTAAAGTTATTTAAAATTCGATTTTTATACTAGAATCGCATGCCACTAAATTGCTTTGGTATAGCGATTTCCAAGAATCCGCCCGTTTGTGAAAAGATAACCATCTCTAATAATATACAACTAATGACACTTTCACGTAAGTGATATAAGTATCTTAAGATTGTTATATATTCACTCTCTCCAAATTCGGCCGAAGTAGGTAGGACTTTTCGATAATTCATCGTATTTATATGGTGATACGGTGGTTTGGTGCCATAGTAAGAAATGGTTAGGCGGGTAAATTGTATCAGAATAAACCATTTTTTTTTTTGGCCGCCACTCTCTCTTTTGGACCAAAATGGTGATGTCCTTTATGAGTGTCTTAGTTTGTTAGTCCTTCACGCTGCAACGGCTGGACGGATTTGGAGAAATTTGGAATGGAGATAGCTTATACACTTAGTTTTTATCCTACTAAATTGAAAAGTTCCCGAGGGAATAACGGTAATCGAAATCTACGCGGACTAAGTCGCGGACAGAAGCTATTAAGACATAAAAAAAGTATGTACGTCTTTCAGTTTCCCTTACTGTACGTACATGCAATAATTTAATTGCAAGGTTTATTGTTGCTTGAAGACACATCCACTTTATTCATCGTAGGTGACCCTCGAGCACATTTTACAGCCATAAAACACGTGTTTAAAATTCAAGGGCAGTTTGTCCGGAAGGTGTTTCGTGCAGTTTACTTATCGCATTATATTTAATAAGCTTATTCGTTATACTTGACTTTGTTTATTTTACCGTATCATTCGTTGCCGCGGTTTTCCATTATGATAAAATTCACCTAAGCAGAGAGTGACCGGCCCTAAATCAATTGATATATTTCACAGATGTCTAGATTACATAACGATATGTTTTTTTTTTCAATCATGTAACCACTCTGCGTGTAGTAATATAACAATCTACAACTATCGTATACTATTTCGCGCGTAAAGCATCCATCCTGCCTCCGTGGGTCGCCTGATGCAGCAAAGTCCAAGTCAAAGGGCGTACACACAGCAACACATTTAGCTATACACTTCAGAAATCTGAAATATTGCATGAAAGAGAGTCGCACTAGAATCGAATGTTGTTGACATAATACACATATATACATCTCTTTCTTTTTCTCTCTGCTCCGTCTTTAATGGTTAGTTAGGTGTGATGTTGTGTGTACGTTACTACAGCGAGTTTAAAATTCACTTTCAAAACCCGTAGAGAAAACTCCAAGAGGCGGCCTAATACGATGAGCTGCCAGTAACTACGATAAACGGAGTACGAATGGGACGTTAATGAAATTGTAGCCGATGTAGGTAAATCACTCGACAATCGCATGCTTTGTTTGTAGTGGTGAACCCAACACCAGAATGACTCAGAACGAAACTCACGCACACATGTCACCATGCTTGTATAAGATTGACATTTATTTGAGACTGTCATCTGTTTGTGCATGCACACACACGAATGCAAACGCGTGGCTAAAGCTTTGTAAGCGTAGTGTAGTAGCCGAGCGTTGGGCTGCGGTTACACGACAGTGCGGTACCGGCAACAATAATGTCGCGTGCCCTCGCCGATTTGTAGCGATATCACGATTACTAATCAATATGGCCGCCCGCAGAGCTGGCTTCCGAGCCTTTTTTATACTGTGATGAATCATTATTTCGACATTATTATCTCTTGATAAAATTGTTCCGGGGCTACATATATTGTAAACGGCGGTTTTCTACATTGTTTTTTTTCTTGGTAGAGTAGGGTATGACAAAACAAAGCAGTATTGATAACGATTGAACACTATTGTTTAAACAACAGCGGATATACATTACCTACTCCCAAACACGTTTGGGCGGCGCAGGTTCACTCTTTCTACCTCGGAATTAATTAAAATACAAATATCTTTTCCAAATGGTGCAGTGGTGCCAGTGCAGCAGTGATCCCTGATAACCCTCCACGAATAATCCAACTTACAAAAGGCTCTCCCTCTCTCAAGTATAAGTTTCTTCCTCCTCTATAAACAGTATTATAATTTACCATCACTATGAGAGTATAGGTTGCGCATTTAATAATAGCGATAACGGCGTGCAACAGTGTGTCAATATCAACACACATGACATTTCATCGCCTACGCCTAGGTACTCTCTTTGTTTTGCAAACGAACATGCTATACGAATGGTTTATTCTACTATCGTACTACACATCGAATATAAAAATATAAAGTAACAGTTTTATTCTTGTCAAATGTCAATCATTTTAATCTGTTTTTTTGTGTCCATAGGATGCCATTTCTCAATCTTCATAAAAGTAATTTCGTAATTTCCGCCTTAAATACTATAAAAAAAAATTGAAACCTTCTTAGACCTGTTGGAGTAAAACAAAACTGTTTATATCAAAGTAACTTTTTTTTTTATCTTTATCTAGTTTACTAAAATGCATTTACTAAAGCAAAAAGAAATATATTTCCCCTACTAATGAAATTTCCAGGAAAACAAAGGATGCATTGACACGCTATCATGTGATTGGCGAACGACAAAATCGCTAATGATACTTACGGAAAAGAAATGATAATATTTCTGAAGGGCAAAAATATTGTACTCACCAAAATTACAAACGCGCCGATTTGAGAACCTCTTTTTGTTTTTTTTTTGTTTGATGTCAGTTAAGAAATAATTTTAGAACTCCTTGATGTTTAAGAAGCCATTACAAAACTTTGCGTAAACTTTTGTGATCAACTTATCATTGATTGATGATTGAAAAATAAATGCAGCTCAGTAAAAAAATAAAAAAAACCAATGATAGAAAATATCCTAATATAATTTTGATATGTTACAATGTATCGCATCATTTACAAATTACAACACAGTCATCAAAATACTACGCCTCTGAAAATTGTAATACGAGTAGACATATCTAAACTTGTAAAAAACTTTTAATTGAAGTTGCGTTGCGAAGTAGCGTTTATAATAGCGTGCCATTATTTACGTTACTATTTATTATTTGCTTTCAACTTTACTCGGAAAGTTTATAAGGCTATAAGCGGGAATGAAAATAATATTCTTAATTTAATTAATAGTACACCCGCAGTTCAGTCAAATTCTGCAAATGGTGTCAAAAGTATGAAAATCGGAACGATTGATCCACGAACGAACGATCGGAACGATTGGCCATAAGAATCAAATTAACTGTTTTTGTATGGAGAAAATAAAAACTTTCTGAAAATTGAAATTTTTTGTGCGTCGTATCTAATGAAAGGGCTTACTAAGCCGAACTTTTTAGCGTACCGCTAGGACTATAAGATTAATATTAATGAGATATGTTTCTTAGTAGTGACTAAATATAGCTTACTAATTTAATTTCGAACCTAAAAAAATCACATGATCAATACAACCAATAAAATTTACGTGATTGTGACAGACAGACTGAAACAGGAATATTGTAGTATAATATTGGATCCGTCCAGTTGGCCACAAAATGAGTGGGAAACAGTATCTAAGTATCTATCTACCGCCTTGTATTTCTCACAAGAAGGTACTATATTTATAATACCTCTGGTTTAATAGACCGTAACTTTATAATGAATCAAAAGATTGAAACCTTAACAAAGCATTGGCTTCACAGCCTTCATAGATCTGTTTTCGTTATCGTTTGCTACGTTGCTTGTGTCATGCGGAACTCTGGAGCCTTCACAAATGACAAATACCGAGCCCGCGTGTCTCTCACTAACTTTGCCATCGTGGAACGGTAATAACTCTGTTATTTTTATATGCCTCCCGTGGGTTCGTTGAAACGGTAAATTACTTTTAAAGCACAACATAAACAACTTTGTATCACGGTACTCGCGATATTTCAGGCTAACTAATTTTACGTAGTCTGTCAATTTATTCGCTCTCAAATACTATTTAAAGGCCGAAGAATAGGTAGAGTCACGAAGTCTCTATACTTCTCCGAATTAGTTTTCAGAAGAAGTGCTAAGTCAGATTACGCCATAGTAAATTAAGGTTGTCTCGTCATGCGAGCCTTGTGTTGACTATTCTAGGTGATGTAGGAGATTGAATGAAAGCGGGCATTTGGTGCGTTATAGGATTTTTACTTGGTTCGTCCGGTGGGTTAACCATGCCTCCAAGCGGCCAGTGTTAGCATCGCACTACTGTTTTCAGGGGCCCATTTCTCAAAACGTATTAGTCTAATAATATTTGTGTTTTGTCTCATGTGTTGTGTTATTTCCGAGACAAAACACTAATATTATTAGTTATTAGACTAACACGTTTTGAGAAATGGGCCCCTGGTGTGGAGGGAAAGACAGTCACTGAAATATATGACATCATACATGAATGACAAGGATGTGGCAATAAAAATCAAGATTAAAAATTAGGGCCCACTTAAGTCTTGAGTGCAATTAAAAAAATTCACCTACATACGTCACATTAAAAATTATACAAAAAATACTAGCTGTCCGCGCCCGACGCTGCCAGGGTGTAATTTTTAATTCATACTAACCTCATGAAATATACTTTATGTCCTATCATCGGACCTACTGAATATACACACAAAATTTCATAAGAATCGGTCAAGCCGTTTTGGAGGAGTTTAGTTACAAACACAGTGACACGAAAAATTTCATATATTAGTTATCGAGAAGTGTAATTAAAATTAACTTGATGACCTAAAAGTAATTACAACTAAATTTAGGTTCTAACGCTACAACGTTATACATTAATTAACATAAATCTATGTCTTACGGTTTAGATTTATAGTCCAGACTTTAATTTTATCATGTTTTTTTATGTGACATAGATTGTAACTTGTTTTATGGGTCTTTAAATTCTACGAATATAATATTTATAATAAATGTGAAACATTGTGTGTGTGTGTGTGTGTGTGTTAGTTTGTTACTCCTTTACGCTGCAATGGCAACGGCTGGACGGATTTGGAGAAATTTGGAATGGAGATAGCTTATACACTGGATCAACACATGCATAGGCTAGTTTTCATCCCGGAAAATTTAACACATCAACACACACCACAAAACACAACACACAACACATCGGAATAACAATAATTGACATCTACGCGGATCAAGTAGCGGCAAAAGCTGGTAAATAAATATAGTGTAAACTCTTTATAACGTCACTCGATTTAACGACTAACTGTATATCCAAATCTCTCGTGGAATGGTTACGGTCACGAGCGTTAATTTGGGACCCATTTCAAGACAAATATGCTTGAAGTCGTCAATGTCATTAGAGATGTCAAGTCATTTGTAACTTTTAGGATACTCAACCTTATTGTTGTAGAATGTCACATTGACTTTGGACCTAAGGTAGGTACCAAATGAAATCTCGTGACTGTACTATACAAACGGACCATGCAGTTACCCCATGACAGTATTATCAACCCTTTGGCATTGACCGCCGCCCATTACCAGCACGAAACGTACATTTTTTATCACGTCACCAATGTCGAACGAAAATAAACGAAGGACAAAATCGTTTGGCAATTTGTTATGTATGGGGACATTAATCTGTTAGATGTTAGCGTGCCTCGTGGTCGTGGTTCGATCAACGTGTGTGTTTCGGCAATAGCTAGGTAATAGGAACAATGAAGTTGACAAAGTGAACAAATCCACATATATTTCTAGGGTCCTGGTTTAGTTAAGTTTGGCTGATTCGGCCAAACGTTTTAACTTTTTAGGCGGCGTTTCCACCAGATGTGCGAGAACGCATGTTGGGAGGGATGTGTTTGTCATGAACCAATAGAAACACTTAATTTACCTATCCTCGCTTAGCTCTGGTGGAAACAGCTCAGCGGAGCGAGGTTTTTGTACATACAAAAGAAGGGAAAGATATGTGCGAGGAATGTGTTGCGAGGGATGTGTTGCGAGGCGGCGCCCGCCTGCTTATGTAAAAAGAGCCCGCTTAACATCCTCGCACCGCTCAGCTACCTCGCACATCTTTAGTGGAAACATTCACACCGTTACACCTCTTCGTTACTCAGCCTCGCACCGCTTAGCTACTTCGCACAACGAAAATTAGTCAAACATTTATGTAGCCGATAGACAGTTTCTCGAATTCAACAAACGAAGTGGATTCAATCCTCACCCGTTAGTAATATAGCTGCACTTGCTACAGAAGTTTTGTCTAAGATAACACCATTTGCTTTATAGTAGTATAGTAATTTTATTTACCCACATGACTAAGCTTTTAGTTACTGTTTTTATTTTAGTCCTTACCTAGGTACCCTTTTTTTATAACCACATAAATGACTCATTCAGACTGTATCAGTCATTCGCTGGATCCATCAACCGACTCATTTAAGGCGACCTTGCCCTTCGAAAGTCCACAAACGTTAAAATTAATTCCATTTGTTAGCTGTGGTAATGATAGCCCACAGGCTGATGTATAATAAATTCTTGTTTAATGAAACTTTCTAAAGATTTTACTTTATCAAAATGTTGATGCCCAACAGTGGGTCGTATATTATGTGGGGCTCGGTTTAAAGGCGAAGAAACAAAAACACCCACCCAAGAACAACACATCATCAAACACTCTGTCATATTATGTACTTGCGTATGGGTATTCTGTTTCTCACGTTTCGTTTTTTTTTTATCATGGTCAACTTATGCTAATATTGGGAAATATACTAGAAGTACATCTTTAAACTATCGCTGTTATTACTTCGAGGATGCTGCAACCTAGTAGAACTACATGATCCCGCGTCAAGAACCCTAAAAAGTATCAATTAATAACTGTACTGAAGTGGCCACCTTCGTGCAGTCAATCATACATACATAATATCATCATTGCTTTGAAAAAACCTCGTGTCTCATATTTCGTGAAGCGTGAAGAGAATTAAGTTCAAACTCATACATCTCAAATTGTCACATACGACTTTTTTCTAAAGTAGTAACGATATACGTCCCCAAGGCTTCAAAAATATGTACATGCCCCTATAGCACTGATAAGGTCTATGTTTGCATAGACCATATCAGTGGTATAGGCTGCATGCATATTAGTCCATCTGGCTGTACTGTACCTACACCCTTTGGCACGTAGCAATTTTATTTTTTTCCCTAACTTATGCCTAGAACTGCTCATATAAATAGTATCATCGAGGCGCTGTTATTAGCATTCGTAATGAATGAACTATAAAGTTAAATCCGGACCCGGTGGTTAGCAGTCGTGCTGCATCGAATATTAATTCAGGACAAAAGATAATCGTGGGAGCGGCAGGTGTACGACGAATTGACATGTTTTATCAAAGCTTTATTACCACAGGCCCGTGGTGAACAGTACGGTGGTTATTTTATTTAAATAAACGTTTATTAATGAAAAACAACATAAAATAATACAACCACCATAACACAATAACTGAAAAAGAACACTAAAACTAAATAAAACTAACTCTAAATATATAAATTAACTAAAAAATTAAATCTAAGAATGGCCCCTGCGGCATTGTACCAAAGATGCTGGCAGCATTTCCTCGCTGGATGGTTAAACTTATACGTTGAGCGAGGAAACTGCCAGCTCTTCGGTCTCCCATAGTTTTCTTTTTCAGTTATTGTGTTATTCAAATTCAAATTCAAATGATTTATGTGATGTTATGGTGGTTGTATTATTTTATGTTGTTTTTCATTAATAAACTTTTTTTTTTTTAAATAATTTCTTAAATATCTGAAGCCGACTACCGATTACAGAACATGCAATTAAATAAATATTGTATTACTGTGAATACTAATGGTTTGACTGTGTAGGCACCTTCCGGAAACCCACTACTAATCTACACGTTACGGCTAATTTACATGTCAGTGGCTAATCTTTCACCCTGCAGCAGTTATAGCGCTGTTGTATGTATTCCTGCGTGGGGGCAAGATGGACAATAGACAAGCCCAATCAAAGGCATTTTATCTGAGTTCTCAGAATTGGCAATGCGTTTCAAATCTTGAGATCATTCCGAGAGAGATTATTAGAGCCGTGTTACCCGTGTCCAAAAAAAACAAAATACGAAATTACCCCATCTAAAAATCGACCTACAATTTATGTGACAGGTGTTTTTAACGTGTTTATTAATCAAATTAAACTGGGATACAATTTTATACTATGACTAGCTGTTGCGCGCGACTCCGTCCACGCGGAAAAATAAAACATAGCCTTTGTCAATCAGGGTGAATGTAGCCTTCCAATAGGGAAAGAATTTTTGAAATGGGCGCAGTAGTTTTTAAGTTTATTCATTACAAACATACACACACACAAAAATAAAAATACATACATACATTAAATCACGCCTGTTTCCCAGAGGGGTAGGCAGAGACCACTTCTTTCCACTTGCTACGATCTTGACAAATTTCTTTCGCTTCTTCCACATTCATACATCGAGTCATGCATGCACGTCGGTTTCGGGTAGTTAAGATTCGGCCCTTTTCCAGTATATCACCGATTTGACTCGAAAAAGTACGCCTAGGGCGGCCCCTTCTGACCCGTCCACTCACTTTCGATCTGTACCTATATCTCTTTCGTCAATCTTCTTTCATCCATCCTTTCCAAATGGCCGAATCTTTATACAAATATTATTAAAATCTTTCCTCTTTATAATATTAGTGTAGATTATGGTTTTGGTATAAAACATGACTTAATTAAGTAGCGTAAAGTAGCGTAAACGTAGCTTGATATACTCGTAAAACGTCAATGTTGTGCCCATTGTATGGGAAAACGTTTTAGTACGTTGGGCTGACCACACGCGCCGTAACGTAACACGTTATGTTATGACACAACATGTCCCTTTACTGTGCCGCCTGTATTTTGTGGTTTATCGACTAAATGTAATTACACGCCAGACCACATTGCATTTTAAACGCGTCGCAGTTTTTTATTATTCAGGCACTGTCTGTAATTTTAGACATGGAAGCTTTTGCAATGGATAGTTGACGCAGTGTTTCAGTTCGATTCAATGGAAATATAGTTAGAGCATCAATAGTAGGTACAAAACGCATTATCTATACTTAACGCTGCCCTCACGGTTAATTATTTCATACACAAGTTTGAAAAAGAAAAGAGTTTATTTTCTTTACAATTTCTCTCTAATACGGCGACTCAGTAAGGGGGGAGTAGGGGTAGTGGGGACAGTAGGATTTGAAGTATACTTAAATAAAATTCTGTTCTGCGTATAAAGTTAAGTATACCCTTTGATTATTATTTATTAAAGCTGTTGGTTAAGACTTACTTAGCTTTACATTTAAAAAAAAAAACTTTTCGAGGCGTGGACAATAAAATAAAATTAAAAGGACTATTATTAGTTCTCGCAAGTTAATTTCCATCAACAATGTAGTGCATAAGCCCATAATGTGCCATTTTAAATTTTGCGAAGCAATGACTAACTCTTGTTATTGGCACTAAAGTCTCAAAAACCTTCATGTTCTGTATTATCTTTATGGTAAATGAATCTAGGTACCAGTTTTATTGCGAATTTACGTTTTATTGTTCAGTTTAACGGTTCAATCGTAACTTCGGGGTATCGTGCCGGTATTGAATCTAGGGCAGTTTCAGACACCGAGTTAAACTTCTGAACTGTAACTGCATTTACAACTTTATAAAATCAAACTCAAGAAGGTTTTGAAGCCTTCCCAAGTTGTAAATTAATGCGGGTTTTTGGGTTTTAATAAAAAATACCTTAGAGTAACAATCGCCAGTGACAGCTGCTTTGACAAGGCAACTAAGCCTCGCTGATCAATAATTCATTCACGGACTGAGACGCGAGTTGTATTATTAAATAAGGTCCCAAACAGGACGTAAGTAGCTTGGGGAGCCGTGATCTATGCATGTCCGTATCAGTAAAAGCGTGTCCCGTTTTTCTCAACTTAAAATTTAATTTAAGCGAATTTAAAAATGAAATGGAAGTTTTGTTTTTTTCCCAGATACGTCGTCTACTAGTGAAGATGGGTCGTTGTGAAGGGGATGATGCGTCACGCGGCGCTCTCGCCTTCCACGCCTAGCAGCCGCGCTATGGACAAATACGAGCAGCTAGCCGTTGTAAGTATCTCACAATATAAACGGTAGCTCGTCTTCAAACAAAGGTATATCGCGCGACTTGCATGTGTGCGTGTCTCGGCCGTACGCGCCGCGACCCACCACACTCTAACTCAACAGGACTCACCTAGCCGGTTGGCTTCTGCGACGTACGCGCCTTTAGTATTGACCTCGTAAGGCCCAACGTCCTAAATTTTGGAAATTTGTTAAAGTGACTTTTGACTTTAGTTGACTTTATAAAACAGAAGATAGTGTAACGACGTCAAACATTTGCGTCTTTTGTGCCTAAATAAGTATGAATCTGTGAATCTGGGAAGTGCTGTGTTTTAAATCTAAAGGTGTAGGTTCGCGCCGCGACAGAGACAAGCGACCGAGACAGAAGACCGCGACCGGAGACCGCGACCGTCACTTGACTGTAGGCAACATATGAGCGACAGTTCGCGAGCGAGACAGAGACAGCAGACAGAGACGCGAGACAGGCAGTCTCGCTCGCGAACTGTCGCTCATATGTTGCCTACAGTCAAGTGACGGTCGCGGTTTCCGGTCGCGGTCTTCTGTCTTGGTCGCTTGTCTCTGTCGCGGCGCGAACCTCCACCTTAAGGGAGTAATGGAACTGTACCCTTACCATTAGTTACAATTACCGTAGGTACTCGCTAGCGAGTAGAATGTTCTGTCCCTCGCACTCTATAAGAATACTGCGAGGTCTGCAAGGGACAGAGCATTCAACTCGCTAGCGAGTACGGTAATTGTAACTCATGGTAAGGGTCCTGATGAGTGAATAATGTCTCGGTAACGTTTAGTGGTCGGCATGTTGTAGGTGGGCGAGGGCTCGTACGGCGTGGTGCTGAAGTGCCGCCGCCGCGACACTGGGCAGCTGGTGGCCATCAAGAAGTTCCTTGAGACCGAAGATGACGCCGCTGTGCGCAAGATGGCGCTGCGGGAGATTCGGATGCTCAAGGTAGACACTTTTAGACTGGTTTTAGTGTCACGCGGACCGTCAGTACGGATCGATCGATCTGTTTTAAGCATAGGGTGTGTTATAGAGTAATGCCGACGTGTCCGCACGGACGAATGTCATTATTTGTATCAGATCGGTCTGTGCGGAGCGATCCGTACTGACGGTCCGCGTGACACTAAAACCAGCCTTGAGGATATGTTTTTTACAGGCGGTATACAATTTTACAGTCAAACCCCAATTAAATTAATGTGAATTACATTAATGCCATCACCCTAGAGCACTCTACTCTTTATTGGTACCGAAGAAGCATGATCATTACCCTCTGCTAGCAATTTGTTAAAACTATATTGACTAGCATGTTTTTACAATAATAGACAGCGCCTCTATTCCGCTTTGTTATATAGAGCATCTTGCTTCTATAGCGTAGGTACCTAATATACTTTAGACATGTTTGTAATTTTTATCCATTTGATAGTAAGACTTCAACGTCAATAATAGATTAACCCGTCAAATGATATATCATATACATATGAATTGAAATATCCACCTTAGTTCAAACAACTAAATTCCAAATTCAAATAATACTTTATTACTAGCGTAGTATTTAGGACACTCCACGGGTTAAGAGTATTACGACTTAGAAGTTAGAAGCCAGATGGGCTAAAAAAAATGGGGATAGAGCACCTGGGACCAGGTGTATACTCGTACAATGACCTACTGAAAAAAAATGTAAGTCTTCGGAACGAGATTCAAATGGAAACGGTATAAGCCTTTTATACTCTGTACACGAGATAAACCCTTTTTAATTTCGAGTTATATACGGTTATACTAAGGCTACACAATTAACCCATTGTGTTATACCATTTTCACCTCCTCCGTCCTTCCTGTCCGATTTCCGACCCCTTATTAAATAATTGCAGTTTGTGAAACCCCACAAAATGTCACAAAATAATAATTCACTGAAATTTCTTGAAATGTCATCCACCACTAGTCGTCATTATGTTATTAAGTCACACGTAAGCCTCCATTAACTTGGCAACTGAAATCATGAACAAAATAACTTCCATTACTGTTACGAAAGCACTGAAACATTTCTAGACCTACATTTGTTCTGAAAGTTTCATGCCGCTATTTTTGCTACGAAATTTGTCATACTAATAGAAGTTGCATAATTTGGAACGATTCTGTATAGTACAAGGTTTATGGATAAAGTTTTCAAAGAAAAGAAATGCTTTTTGTGTCACTACTAAATAGATAACTAAAATACGTTAAATATGTTGATAACAATAAGTTATCTATTTTGGTTCACTAATGTTGTACAATTTTGTATGGTTAGAAGTCTAACTAATTTATTTACTTAATAAGCCCGTGTAACCTTTGTAATATGACATGTAGGGACATCATTAACACGTTTTGATAAAATGAAAGTTTGTAAAATGATACGTTTATCAAAGGTACTTTTGGTCAAATGAACGGATCCCAACTATTTTGCACGTCGTAAACAGCCATTGGGCTGATCAATTTGCTAATCCTGTGATTCAAAAGTATACGGAATCCAAGCATGTATTCCCCCCCCCCCTCCCCTTTCTTGTGTACCCATATTTATATAGGTCATATTCTACTCGTTGAGAGATTGGTTGTCATTGCAGAAGCTCCGTCATGAACACCTGGTGAATATGATCGAGGTGTTCCGGCGCAAGCGCCGGTTCTACCTCGTATTCGAGTACCTGGACCACACACTTTTGGACGAGTTAGAAGCCACGCCCGGCGGGCTGGGCGAGCCCACCGCCAAGCGGCACCTGTTCCAACTGCTGAAGGGCATTGACTTCTGCCACCAGAACTCTGTACGTATCGGTCCTTAATTCACGTGCTGACACTTTCAACTTTTCTACCTCGGCATTAAGGTTTATTTGGCCTATGACCTTGGTCAGTTAGAAAATGACAAGTATCGTAATTGGATATACTCGTAAGTGCTTATTACATGGACTTGTACCTAAACTGGACTGAGTACTAACTTTTTCTAGTCAATCAAAATTTAACCGTATTACGAAGTAAGACAGTTACAATTTATGTGATGATATAGGTTGAGGACGAGCGAGAGCAACCAACCCGAGGACGGTGTCCCCCTCACTCTAGTTGCCAATGTAAAAAAGGTATATATATTTGATGTACTTGGTCACCCTAGTTAAAACGAGATGCAATTCTCTAGTATGGTTTCTCTGTCGGTCACACTTTTTTATCGCAGTACTCAGTCCAGTTTAGGTACAAGTCCATGGCTTATTAACATTCGTGTTAATGGTGTGCGTGTAGACAGCAAAAGAGTAAACGAGTGGTTTCGAAAGTACCCCAGTAAACAAAAGTACTCGTATTTGGCGACGATGAGGGTAGACTGAAATCTTCCACAGACGGATATTTTTGGCTAATTTGGACTAAAGGCTAGTTTGAACTTAATTAATGATGATTAGTAATTTCAAGCCTGACCAGAAAAAAATAAAAACCTCAAATGGGGTCGCCACTGATGCTTTCTTCGTGAATTGCAATAAAAATTACAGTTCATATAATTTTCGCAATGTGGCGAGGTTTTTTATTTTTCTAGTCGGGCTTTAGTTAAGTAATAATTATAATAATTTGATTGTAATTTAGTAAAATAGAACTTGGTAAAATTTTCGTTGTTCAGTTCAGACACATTTGTTACTATAAAATACTCGCTACTCGTTAAAAATACTGACCTAATCCCAACAACCCTTAAGATTTCAGTTAATTCGTTATTGGCTGTGCGTGTGTTTATACTTTAAACGTTGGCGTGACATCAAAATTATTGTTAATTAAATAATACCCATATCCATGTTTGCAGATAATCCACCGGGACGTGAAACCAGAGAACGTGCTGGTGTCGAACGCGGGCATCGTGAAGTTATGCGACCTGGGGTTCGCCCGCGCGCTGGCGGCGCCCGGGGAGCCCTACACGGAGTACGTCGCCACGCGCTGGTACCGCGCACCCGAGCTGCTGGTCGCCGAGCACAGGTCAGCCATCATCATGATCATCATGATCGTCATCATCTGATGAATTGAACCAGTGCGAGGGTGAGACCCTGTAGACGGCTTCCGCGCCGACCCCTACACTAAAGTAAAGGGCACGAATATGTATACACCATAAGTTCTCAAAAATATGTTCATAGACCTCACTACTATGGTAATAAGGTTTATATGTACACATTTTTGTACGGAAATTTATTTTTATCCTTGACTGTACGTAGACGTAGACATCAATCACACATCTCCCTTATTGGCCGGCAACGCACCGACAACTCTTCTTGAGCTGATGGTGTTTATGGGCGGTGGTGTTTACTTCCCATCAGGTAACCTACATGCTCGTTTGCCTCCCACTGATATATATAAAAAAAAAAAAAGATGTGCTGGTATCCAGATATTGCTTATTCCTTATTTAAATCGTGATGTGTCCTTAGGTATGGTCCCGAGGTGGACATCTGGGCGATCGGCTGCTTGTTCGCCGAGATGCTGACGGGCGACCCGCTGTTCCCCGGCGATTCCGACATCGACCAGCTCGCGCTGATCATTAAAACTGTCGGTGAGCTACTTTTAAAGGCACTAAGGTTGCATTCGACCAAACTGGAATAAGGTCTTAAACCTAAATTAAACACCGAATTTGTATAGAGTAACCCCGAAGTATTATATCTTATTCCAGTTTGGTGAAATACGGCCTTAGTAACTTGTAGTCCAGTCGCTCATGCATTGTGACGCTTTCGTGAAAAATAAACATCGTAGCATCGCTAGTTCCACAAGCTCAAGCCACACGGCTCTCGAAAATATGTATAGCCCATGTTGGACTTCGGGCAAGGACATCATTTTATGGGGTCGATCCTCTCTGCAGGTCTTAAGTGCCTACTAGGTTTTATAGGTCGTTCGAATCCAACGGAATCGAATCGAATAGGTGAATGAAAATATACTCACATTTGTGAAAACAATACAAAATTTGAATTCGCACCACGGTTGAAAGCAGTTTATCGCAGATTTTATGAAGGAGTGGGTACAGTAAGGCACGAATTATCACGGCTGTGACTACTGTTTTCTGATTTTACTCGTTTTTATAATTACGAATATTAAACTTCATCTATGTCAGCTGGTCTAAAATTATCTAATCTCATAGGGAAGCTGGCCCCGCGCCACCAGCAAGTAGTGTCGCGGCTGTCGGGCGGCGCGGCGCTGACGGCAGGCGCGCGAGGCTCGCTGCCGGGCCAAGGCCACGCCAAGGACCTGATGGCAGCCTGCCTGCGCACCGAGCCGCGGGCGAGACCTTCCGCCGGGGCGCTGCTACGGCACAAGTAAGTGCATCCAACAAGAATCAAACAGTTGCTTTTGCCAACGGTAGGCACGAACTTGATGGCATGTTACCTGTGCACCGGGTCGAAGGCTTCCTTTAGACTCATCTCCAAGTATTGCTTCTGCCAGGGTCAGGGTGACCTGATGGTTTGGTTGTTTTGGCGGTGCTTGTGCACCGAGCCACGGGGTAGGTTTCCGCACGGGCGCTGCTGCGATCCAAGTTATTACACCCATCAAGGATCAAACAGTCCACTCTTGCTTTAGTTCTACCAGTGGCATCTTAGCTGAGCACCGAACCGAGGGCGTCTTTAACCGGAACGCAGATGTGAGTGTTGCTGCATAAGTTAGTACCTACACCAAATGAGTGTCGGCGATTCATGGGCACACATCTGAGACACTAATTAGTTTACCCATCATGAATCCATCAGTCTAGTCTCGTCACCAGGTATAGCTACTGCCCAGTGATGGGCAAGAACCTTACGGCATTTTGCCAGTGCACCAAGAATAATTAGGTACACTCGTAACATTATCAAGCATTATTGGTACGCAAACTGTGAAAGAGAGATTATTAGCGTAAGTTAAGCTAAGTATTATCCTATAGGTAAGGAAAGATAGTATTAATTGCATTTATTTTATTTCTTCTTACATTTACAGGTATTTCCTGAGCGACGGTTTTGTAGATACCTTCAACGCAGAACTTAGAAAGAAACTTGGGAAGGAAATTGAGGTAGACATCAACATATTTCTTATCTTGATTAACCAGGAGAGCAAATGACGTTGATTTCTACGTACTATCGAGCAAAAAATTGAAAAAATATCACGTTTGTTGTATGCGCGCCTCCCTTGAATATATTTTATTAAATTTTTTGTATTCATTGTTATACGGGAATCACCTGTGAAAATTTCAACTGTCATGCTATCACGGTTCATAAGACACAGCCTGGTGACAGGCAGACGGACAGACGGACGGACAGTGGAGTCTTAGTAATAGTTTTTACCCTTTGGGTACGGAAGTCTAAAAAAAAATATATCTAACGTATTAATTTTCGTACAAATGAAATATGGAAGTAAAACTTCGGACTTTCGGTAGGTTACCGGAAAAAATATTCTAATGCCAACTCAGACGGCCAAGATTGAATAACTACCTCTAGGTATATGCTATGCAAGTAGT
Organism: Acleris laterana; assembly: GCA_963966035.1. Taxonomy (NCBI): domain Eukaryota; kingdom Metazoa; phylum Arthropoda; class Insecta; order Lepidoptera; family Tortricidae; genus Acleris; species Acleris laterana. Next base: position 8,509,254 of record OZ014451.1, read on the forward strand.
ACTAGTAGTTTCCAACTAGTTACCAATTTTATGTTAACCAGTTGCTAGATAGTCTTATATCTTCGCTTTCAGACGCCGCCACAGCAGGGTCCAGCGCGAGTCGCCGGCAAGCCTCGCCAGCAATGGACGCTAAATATTATACCTGTAAGTTTAGTCCTTGGTCCACTTGATAGCATGGATATGCTAACAAACGAAGGCCTTATACTTAAATTAATTAATTATGATTATATTATCAACAAACATAGGGGACTGGGATATACAGGAGAAATTAGGTATATGCTGTACCCAACCCAGTTAATGATAAAGAGTTAGGGTGAATACGTGTTTCGTAATCAAGGATTTTGAGGTTTTAATTAAAAATAGTTTTTGCTTTAGGTCTGGGCTGGTTGTAATCAGTAGTTTAATGAACTAATGATTCAAAATCGATAACGAATAAATTGCTACCTAACAATTCGTTCAGTTAGGTACTACAGGTGGGCTAGCACATGTGGCCCGCGACTTGTTTGTCACTCGGATCTCCCTTTCTATCTAGTCTGTAACGACAGAAACGCACTGAGCGACAAACGAGAAAATACAACAGTGCTAGCCGTACTGATCAAACAACTCTCGCTCTTAGAAGCTTGTCCGTAACTATTTGCCGATGATATCTGTATTGTGTTGCAGGACCACAGCAGGTCGCACACGGAGAGCGTGGGCGGCGAGTCTCTCCTGGACTACAACTACTCGCCCGGTGAGTGGCTCTGCAAGCAATCTTTGGTTTAAAACGTTTCTCTTACCTAATTGGCTAGGGCTCAATGTGGCCTGTGTGTAAATTTATAAGCAGTCTGGTAACATGAAGAAACATCACCACAACTGCGCGTTGAAGACACCCTGGGGTGTGTCCCTATGTTGCTTACGTTACGTTGGACGTTGTGTATAGCGGTTAATCGGAGATCAAATCACTTTCGTTTTACGTTTACATACTTATGTGTGTATAAGAAAGTACGTACAAATAATTAACAATCGCAACTGTCAATCTCGCATGAGATTGATGATTAACACGTGTGAGTTGATGATAATCTGGATATATCTTGAGTTCGCCTTACTAATATAGTCAAATGCACACTTAAGCTATCAAGTTCACCTATACATATATCCGCCAAGATCGTGCAACCGTTGACAAGTGAACTACTGGACCATCATGTGTTTAATTTTTTGCTTAAATGGCTACCCTATTGCATTCCATACACGTAATTCTGCATTAAACTCGTGAAATTTTACTGTTGATAGTTTCTGAAAGTCAAGTGGAGCCAGAGAAAAAACTGTTCAACCCCATGCCGCACCCCGCGCACGGGCCCCTCCCCGCGCCGACGCCCTCGCATGCCTCTGCCGAGGTATGTTCTTCTGTTAAGTACTTTTATTTATTGTACTCTAAGGTTATCACTGTGGGTTAGCATAACCGCCACACCCAACCGCAAATACGAATGAGTGAATACGTAACGTAAACCCTCAACGAAGAGAGTCAATAGAGTGCAGTCGCTTCGGGTAATTTTGAATTCTTGGATAACATTAAATGGCGTTAAAAATTATATTTATCATTTAAGTGTTTGTGATTGGCTAAGGGGAATTAATTTAATTAACTTATTAAAACAATTTATTGTGATAAGTAGAAGACTTTGGCGAAAACTGTTTTAAGGCCGTTTCATGTTACTAAATTGTTCCAAGTTACCCGGTGTGAGTATACAAACTGATACAGTGAATAGGGACAGAGTAACATTTGAAATAGCATTTTGTTTATGAATAGGAAGGATACAAAGCATATCTCGTTCCCTTTGCTATTGCTCTTGATGCCTAAGGCTCTATTTTGTAGCATTAACCACGCGACCGGCCAATCACAAAACACAGAAATTATTAGCAAAACGGGCAAAAAGCGCGTGTACCGTTAGTCATTTCTGAATTTTGTTGTTGATAGTATCGCCTACTCTTGCATTGTAGTTATGGAGGCCGCATTGACAGACTCGTCTTATTTTGGTCGGCAGGCGAGGCGATGTCGAGCTGATATGTGTGCCGCAACCCGTAAACGCAGTTGGAACTGGGTTTCATTCTTTAACCTTTCGCTCAGATTCAATCATCAAAAAAAACACGGTTCCAATTCAATTAACTTCTAAAACATAATTATTCTAAACGATTGTAAAATAAAGAAATGACCAAAAAAATGTAAAAGAAAGTAATAAATTTATAAAAAATAAAATAGTAAAAAAGGCAGTTCAAATTGTAACATTTAGATAATGAAAAGTAACGGTTTTGAAAATTTATTAGTTTATGAATAAGGGGGGTTTAAAAATAAATAAGTGAGGATAGTACTCGTGTCGTGTAACGTATGGTGTTTGTTGCGGCGCAGAGCGGCGGGCACACGTCCCTGCCGGCCGCGCGCCCCGCGCCGCCGCGCTCGCTGGCGCGCGCCATCAACGACACCTTCCAGGTACCTAACCTAACCTTTTTTTTTTTTTTTTTTTTTTGACGGAGTGGGAAATGCATTTACGCATCCCCCCTGGCCTAAGGGTGACCGTGCAATGGGGGGTATAACGGACTCTCGCCCAGGCGAACTACCGTTTAAAACCCACTCCGGCGTAACCCTCCTGGCTGGTAGTGGAGACGCCGCGGTCCCGCTTTACAGCTTAATCCGCTGGGCGCCTCCCAGCCCGCTCCGAAGAGCCCCACGCCAAGGAGGAGACGACTGCGTACGCACACAGCGATCTCCCCAAACGGTAGAGCCCGTGCAATGCGGGTCCTTCACCCGCGTGGCTCTAACGGAAGTTCGGGCGAGCAGCGAATGAACGCTGAGTTCGCCTTCCCTCCCTCCGTCCGCCTGTGGTGTATGTTGCTTTCCGGCAGGCTATTCCCCCCGGGCACAATGACCAGGGTAAGTCCACGGTCCTTCAAGCAAGCACACCACACCCACATCCAGGGCACTCGGGTTCGCTTTCCGGGTGCGGATTTCGGGGTGTCCCCCCCCCGTACTCCGACCCTTCAAACTCCCCCTCGTGCCCTCCACCTCCATGGTGTGGCTTCTCGTCCGGACAGGTTTCACGACCATGGTCGATCCACGTATCCTTCAGATAGGCCACACCAACACGTCCAAAGCGAGCAGAATAGCGGAAGCTGTCCGGGGCGGGGCGGCCCACCCCTTTCAGCGACCTCTGCCGCGACCCACAACTGGTGACGAGACGGTTTTTCCGAAGAAAATCCGCTCGTCACCAAACCCTCCCCAGATGACAGAGGGAAGCTGTCTGGGGGTGGAAACCACCCCTTCTAGCGACCCTCTGTCACCTCCCCGTGTGCCGCTCTTTGTCTGGACCCTCACCCCGACCCTTCCCGGTATGGGTAGCCCTATCCGGTATAGCGTCGAGGATCATTGAGCCACGCAAGCCCCCCCACCACGGCAAGGTGGCAGCACATTCGGGGGGTACCTAACCTAACCTAACCTAACCTAACCCAAGTTTGCATAACAAACACAAGAGGATGTATACTATCAATAATGTGGTTCTACTCTATAAGGCCTCTTTGTAGTGGGTAAAACCATATTGCCTTTGAAATGTTACTATATTGCCGACGCTTTTATTTCTTGATAGTAATGGCGGCAAAATTTAAAACAATACGTCATTATGCCTCTATTTTACTAGGTGAAACCATATCGCCTTTGACCTGTTATCGTACCTACGTATTGTTGTTTACACGACCTCAGGTAATAAGAGCTATCGTAACGTTGGCAATACGGTAACATTTCAAAAGCAATAAGGTTTTACCCAGTAGAATAGAGGCCCGGGTACCGTTTTTTGTGAATAATTAAATGACGTCGTGTTTTATCAGATAAACTCTTTTTATCTTTCTTTCACAGATTAGCTCCAGTATTAATCAATATGCTAAACACTTTTGCGACAAAATAAGTACGATGTCGTTTAATAACTTATTTATTAAATCTGTATCTACGTGGTGTCTGACTTCAACTCTATAACTTTTTAGCTAACCCTATATCGGAAAAACGCCTGACAAAAAAAAAAACGATGCATTTTGTTTATTATTTCTTGCCACGTTTATACAAATTACCTGGTGCATACGGAATGCAGGGATGCTCTACTGTAGAGGTATAATAACAGGGTTAAATTTTCGAAATTATGATGCGTGTTTTACCGACCCTAGTTCATAACTCATAACTAAATAAGTCAAGTGAAACACCTCTCAAATACCCTGAATGAGTACAATATGTACCTGAAGAGTGAGTGAAAGACTCACTGTTATGTCATCGTGACTGTTGCATCCATAATTATTATTGTTTCTATATTTTTACTGCTTGTTTTTCGTATTATACGTAAATATTTATAGTTTTATTGAACCATTTGATGATTTCGAATAAATTAAATGGTTTAAGGGTTATTTTTATCACTACTGGATTTAATTACAAATTCTTATGCATGTGAACTATATAGGTACGGTAACGGAGACTGAAAGACTGAACTTTTTATGTCTTATTTACATTGTGACCAGAGCCAAAAGGTAGGTACGTCTTTCTGTTTTCCTTACTGTACCTACCTATAGATAACGCGCTAGTTAAATGCGGTAGGGGTCTGAAGAAAGAGGAAGAGCCTCCCGCAATCCGCACGCCCCCCTCACGCGCCTCCATAATTACGTCACAGCCCTATCGCATTCCTGAGCTATGCATTTAACTCGCGCGCTGATATGTATTAAAAACCTTTATCGCACAAAAAAAAAGTATGTACCAATCTCTTACAGCTAACCCGGCTAACTGTACTCCGGTTGTATGTGTGCATTATATATTTTCAGGCATACAATGTACCAGTTAACTCCTACCCACGAACACCTTACATAAAGAAGTAAGTATAATATTTCCATAAACCAATAAACGTTAACCATTATTATTATTACGAAGGCTTTGTTAAAGTGGAGTGTGTAATTCATATCAGATTGTATCTTTGTAATTTAATTTTATTGTAGGTAATTGTATTAATATGTTTGTTATTTGTGTACCTTATTACTTAAATAAATAAATAATAATAAGTAATGCGTGGCCGGGAGTGGAAGAAGAGGGAAGAGGCCTACATCCAAGAGTGGATCACCAAAAGGCCGACATGATGATGATGATGAATGCGTGACACCTAATATAAGTACTAATTTTAATTTTGCAAAACACAAATTGCGTAATTTCTATAATAATTATAACGAGCGAGTTTTTAGCAACCTAATTGAGAATGCACGCCCTAAAATGTTATTTGTACATTGTGGCGGGACAGCTTTAGCTCTCCGGTTTAAAATCACCTAAGAGAATTACATGGCTGGTGATGGTTTGTCAGGGTGAACAACAAGCTGGTGATGGACGAGGAGCTGCTGCGCGGGCGCGCCGTCGCCAAGAAGGCCGGAAAGAGCACACACGACTTTTCGCTCCCCTACGTGCCCGGAGGTAAAGCTCAGTGAAGTCAGTTTTTTGCACTTGCTACACTTCATTGTGTTGACTGTACTCGCCGCACCCTCTGTACTCATTAGGTATATACTCGCTGAGCTCATCGCAATCGCTACGTCTCTGTACTCATTGTACTCGTTGCCCTCTCTGTATTCATTGCACTCGCTGCACTCACTACACTCTTACACTCGCAGAACCGTCTGTACTCATTGCACTCACTGCACTCACTATACTCATTGCTCTAATTGCACTTGCTGCACCCTCTGTACTTATTGCACTAATTGCGCTCACAACACTGATTGGACTTATTGATCTCGCTGCACGCACTGCACTCGCTGCCTACATTGAGCACTCGCAGTCGTTATCTTTAGTGAATCAGAATTAACTTTTGACTTTTTGCAACAAGATTGGCTTAGCAATTAAAGTCCGTGACTTTACTATGAACTTTCAACTATAGGAATTGAGACGTAAATTGCAATGGCTTACAAATTACAATGGGTTTTTTTTCAGCGAGCAATAGCCCCGTGAAGAAGGCGAAAAAGCCACGTGCGCAGGGCGTTGCCGCCAACAAGTCGTGCGACAACTGGCAGTCTGTCGTAAGTTGCTACTCTTCTGATTCAAATAATACATAATCATACATTATTATTTGATAGTATTTCAGATCATTTAGTTATTCTTCCGGAAGGTTTATGTGCATAGTATACATAGTTTCCCACCAGGCAAAGCCATGGCGGATCGCTACTTTATTATAACATAAGAGAGAAAAATGTGAGCTTGTTTGTTTGTAGACGGTAATCTTACTACTTACTACTGACCTAATTCTAAATTATTTAACTGATACTTACATATTATTCCCAAGTGACATTACCAACATTTTCCCGGAACCGGATCACACGGAAAAGATGCTAGACAAACGGTAGAGGCAAGTAAACGCTACTTGGAATTGAGAGTTTGTTCTGAGACTGCATAACATTACACGTGGACATAGGACACTCTCGCTTCGAAGTATAGTACTAGATTGAATAACAGTTACCCAATGAAAACGCATCCCTTTATTATTATCAATGTCATTGGCTAAATTGTTCTTGTCACTCTGTTAAGTTTGTTTCTAGTACCTATAGCAAGGCACTTTTTATATTTCGGCTATAGTTTTTTTAGAAACTTAAAATGTAATTGACTCCAGTTTAATGTTATGCGGTCTCGAGTGATGCTTACACTTAAACCGACTCACTTACTCGACATTAAGAAATACCCTTTACATCAGAGCCCTACTGCAGATTTCATTTTGGTAGGTATATAAATTAAGGTTGAAATTAATGTTCTATGTCTATGACATGTATGACAGGTTGCGTCACAGCCAATTGGGATACACCTAAAAAACTGCTCGCTTTCTCATTTTTATTCGACAGAATTGCCTTTTATAAGGATCTGATTTAAATTATATATGATTTTAATTCAATAACAATACTTACAATAATGACAAAATGGACGGACAATCGCAATAATATTTATTATATCAGAGTATAAGCATTGCTTAAACCTAAAGCTCAGTTAATACAGCACTTCCTCCATGATCCTTGTTTATAGACTAGATTTACTCAGCGCAATCAGATTAAATCTGTTGAAAAGGGATTCCATACCTAGAGTTTCTACAATAATTGTTCATGCCGTCGTTTTGAACGTCTTGGAAAACCTATCCACACAAATTATTAACATTTATTACACTCAAAAGGGAAACGGTCTCACTAATATAATTCTGAAAAGAATGTGTGATCATTTAAAAAAAAACTGTTTATTTCAATAATTTCCGGTTATTACATAATACGTAGACTCTAAATTATTAAGAAGATATAAATAAATAATAAAAGAAGATATAGATATAAATATTAGAATAATTATTAGGAAGATTTTTAGACGAGTCAAGTCATAATTTATTACTTAATTGTAGGTACAACGTGACTGTTATATTATAATATAAGAATAACAGTTAATTTGTAAACAAATAAATTTGACATGACAACAGCAGCAGTCTTCGAACGTAGGTGTTAGCTAGATATCAAAATTTTACTTAGGTATAATCTTGTAGAGCGGTAGAGGTAGGTATACTTATGTAAAACCACAAATGGGTGTAAGGGTCGAATAAAGGTAATTTCTTTATTTTATTGTAATTCATTCAATTATTTTTAAAACCCCTAACCTTAAATATTGTTAATTAACGCAATGCTTCACGAAACCCGCTCTCCGCCTGTGCCTTGTGCGGTTACGAACCGTTCACTCATTCGCTCTGTCGCTCCTTTTTAACTTGCCCTGAAATATGGAACTACAGGGATTGCCGATTGATTTGAGAAGCCTATTCTTCTAAATGGTTTTTAAACTTTCATAAGTACATTGTTAAAAATAGGTGTATCCCAATTGAGTCAGACAAAAGTGAACGAAAGAAGTCTACAGTATTGTCTTACATTCGATTTTTATCAGACTCGACTCTCGTCTCATGCCGCAGTCGTCACTACTTCTTGAAAGCTTGATCTCTGTTATTATTTTTGGTTTCCTTCGATATTTTTTTCTTTCTTTAGCAATTTCGGCAGAAATAACGAGTGCCATGTTTAGAGAAGCAATGACTAGCGCATAAAGGAACTAGGGACTTGCAACAGTGGCCCCGGCGAATACCTAGGCTTAGGAATGTGTGCGGAGTTGCAGCGCAGCGGCACGGAGCTAGCGGCGGGCGCGCGGACCACCAACCTGCCGTACATGTGACAGCGCGGCCGCGGTTGCCTGCAGCCCCTTCGCTTCTGATCGCCCCACCGACATCCACCGCTGCGACGCCGACTAAACTGACGTAAATCCCCACTCCCTGAGCTATATACAGTTACTTTGTTTACTTTTTGTCACAGGATGACAGCTAAAATAACTTTGAGATCTCTAGCACATGGGACTAAGGAAACTAGGAAGACGGGAAAAGCAACGAGCATCTACTTACCTACCTACGCGCTACTATAACAAACGGTCTCACTATCCCTTAACGGATTATGCCCATAACAGAAGTCAATTAAATAAAGTCGTGTGTGTACATTTGGTGTACTGATTGGTACGCTTTACAGCAGCAATTACAGTCTGTGAAGTGGAGCTGGTGATCAGACCCTATGGGTATTTTTTTCAATCCTCAGATAAACATATCGGATAGATCAAAATTTCTGTATACATGTATGTTTGTCTTTGTTTAGAACCTACATAGTACATGCCTAGAGCTTAGTTTGTAACTAGGCTTGTGTAAGATTGTCGCCTGATATTTATTTTCTTATTTATTATTATTTGTAAATTATAGCGCTTTCCTTTTCTGTCACATAATCACCTACATAACAAAAGGAAAGGACAGAGCTCGAGTTCAAATTTGTAGGCTATTTGTTATTTTTATTTATTAGAAATTGGCTTAAACTATCTGTCGGTTACTTTTATCTGACATTTGAAAAATCAAGCCTTATTTATTTTTCCTGTAGGTACTTGGCGCTGGTTGGCATGCCCCTTCCTTCAGATGAAAAGCGAATTTGTCATTGGATTTAGTTCAGTTTAGTTGTGTAGCAGCGAGTGGAACAATCTTAAATCTGATAGAAATAAGATTAGTTTAGGTAATGTTGGATGTATTACATTAACCATTGATTATAATATTGTTAGTATTTTTCGGTGAACTGATAATTTTGAAACTGCAAAAGTGAGACTTGAAAAAAATTGTAATTTTAATAATATGCATATAAATTCTCAACGGTGTTTTATATAAAACATTTTGTAAATTCCGCTTGTCTTGTTGTTTGCTTTATTTTTTCGTTTTTTTTTTATCTGTTGCTGAAATTGGACGGATTTTTTTCTGTCAATTAATTATCGAAACTAAGATATGTATTTACTCTGTCCCAAGCCCTGGTGGAAAAAGGGAAGAAAATGCATCCCTGTCCTTTCCCGTCCCCGGTATTTCCCTATACCACACTACCCTACCATGTAGCAGGATGCGATCCACTTTACCCTCAGCGCTCGAGAGAACATTGATCAGAAAACATTCAGCACACTTTCAGCGACGGCTCAATTCTACTTCGAGATTGTGCCTAATAAAAATAGTACAAAACCAGTGAAGCGAAATTTATCTTTCATAAAGCAAATGAGACATATCTAATACCTAAAAAAAACAACCTGGAACCAAACAATAGATAGGTCTATTGTGTTGGCAAGAGTTAAATAAAATTTGAAAATTTATCCAAATACTCCACAGGTGTACTTTACACTCATTTTTTTACGGCCTCTTTTTTTACGGATCAACTTACCTTATTATTTTCTAAATCTGCGAGCTTGTAATGTTTGTATTGACACATTTTGTTTTTCTCTACTTAAGCCACTTTTTTATATTTTGATATATTTAAACTTTCTTGTTCTACTCCTTATAATATGTAAGTTACTGTATTTAAATAGGTAATTTGTCAGTTTTTGTCATTACATAGGTCCATTTAGATTTCTTGCTTGTCGTTTATAATAATATTAAAGTATTACCTACCTAGCCTGCATGTTCTTGACAAGCAGTATAGGTAGGTAAGAAATTTTATTTATGTATTGATTTAATGTTACTGTAAGCAAACGCAAGAACTGGACCATTCTCCGTCAAATTGTATTTCAAAAAATAGATCGAGACACTGCCAAAATGATTTTTAGAATATCGAATTTATCTGATATTTCGAAAGGTTTTGTATAAGTAGATTATCGATAAAGATAATGTTGAAAGAAAGCGGATTTGTAAATATGTATAGTGTTACATTTTAATACTTGATGAATGAATACACTTAAATGATAATTAACGGATTGTTTTCATTAGATATTTTTTTTATCTACGCTTCAACCCATTCTAGCGTTGAGAAATCGCGCGCATGTAAATGGAATATAAATTTCATGCAAAGGATAGTCACAACCAACCCCGCACTTTAAGTAATACGATTTTACCATTTCACGTTTATCGAATGAAATTTTCGGATGTTCGCTTATCCTGTTAATCGATCCGCAAAACCGAAACTGGGTGAGTTTTCTCATAAGAATGCCTTTGAATGGTAGGTAATACTTCCTGAATGAAATAACCCAAGTTATGAGGGTTCGAAAAACCGAGGAAACGCTTTGAGAAAAGGTACGTAATGCCCTTGCGCTTAACAGTCAAGTACAAATAATGTATCCTTTTTATAACTAAATAGGTCGAAATCTAGGTATGCATCCACTTTATAACCATAATAATACCATTCTTGGTACGGTTGGCTATGTCCGTTTGACCAGCATTTATCAAATTTAACAAAGTCGACGGAGCTCCGCTACAGTGGAGCTCCTATTTCTGAGTGTTTTGGCCCATCTGGCCATCTGAAGAACTGAAATAACCTAAACCTACCTCATATTTATGGTACTTAAAACAGAGTGTTTTGGTCAACTGGACCTAGCTAACCGTACCACGGGTGAAGACAACAATACACCATTGAATTTCTTGAATGGACCATTAATACACGGAGTTCCGTCGACTCTGTTAAATTTGTTAATTTGATGGTGGGTTTGTCATATGTGCGTTACCGGCACGGCAGTGAATTTGTTAATTACACTTTTGTGTACACAACTGTACCCAAATTTTTATCTGTTAGGTATCACTTCATTGATGATTAAAAAGTGGATCTATAAGGAATAAAAGCGAACTTTTTTCAAAAGTGTATCTACGAGGAAAGTGCACCTAAGAGGAATAATTCCCTCCATGTGACCACTTAACATGCAAAATCCAAGAGCATGAATCGAATATCGAATAAAACAACATTTAATTGTCATATTTATATTCTAGTTGGCAGTTTAGAGTACAATGTTATAAGATCTATGGACTATCTACAAACGACAATGGCATATAGATCGTTTAAAAATATTTATATAGATCTTAACTCGTAGCAAAGCTGAGAACTCCGTATCTAATTTGAATTTCACTTTGGCTTGATAGAATCCGGGTTTTAACAGTAAGCATTTAAATAATACTGAAAGCATCAGAAGGGATAATTATCACGATAAATAACTAATAATTTAAATCTAACATTTGTTCTTTTGAAAAACCAGGGAAGCTTACGTCTATATCGAGGCTTAGAATATTATTCCTTTATTACATAATTATTACTTTTTGCTTGAAAAAGCTCCATCGGTTGAAATGTTTTCAAGAAATACTTAAAGTAATATACATGTAAAATCATAAATGCTAGGTTGATACCTAAGCCGAGTATATACAACATTATTCGAGACTGGACTTTATTTAGGACTTGATATGGCTTTTCTTATGAGTTTCTAGAAAATATTGTAACGTACTCAGAAAGTCATCAAAATTGAATCGAGGAGTGTCTAAGATGGATGACTCATAAATTGGTCCCTTTTGGTAATTATGTAGATTCCTACACATCCTAATGGTAAGAATAAGCTCCTGCTTGAGTCACCACGCTCTATGCGTACAGCACGGTTGTAAAACGTAAAACGCGATCATTTTGCTACAGCATGTAACTCGTCAAGGGAGTAGCAGAAAACTATAACACTTCACGTATTTGAGTTGTTAAGACCTGCTGGGTAGAGAACAATCCTCCCTAAGGCAGTTTAGATGTCCGGGAGCGGGCGGGCTAGGGCCGCAGCAGCGCGGGCGGCGCGGCGGGAGCCACCGGCGCCGCCAGCACCACGCCGCCGCTCTCCGTGACCGGCACTGTGCTGTGGTACTTTATGAGATCAGCTGGAAGGAAAACAACAATATTTCAGTACTACCATGAAACTACCAACAAAGGGGTGCAGACTCGTGGTCACCCCAGTTTGTCACCCCAGTGCCTTTCGACGGAGCCCTGCCTATGGCAGGACTCCTATTTCTGAGCGATTTGCCCTTCGGGCATCTTAAGATACCTAACGAACCTAACCTACCTACTTTTGCGGAATAAAAAATATTTCTGACGAATAACCGACTAAAGCGAATAGCACTGGGGTGACAAACTGGTGTGACCACGAGTCATCCGCTCAACAAAGGTCATCTAATTAGTTGGAAACGCCTGCTCCGATCGTGAGTCAGTTATAGCCTCGTAAAGCCCACGTCAAATTCCTCTATTCCCACTAGTTCAGTTGTTTAGTTCAGTTGACTGAACAAGTTCAGTTAACTGAACTACTGAGAATATATTTTCTAATTTTTTCAGTTAACTGGACTAGTGGGAATGTTTTTTTCTTGTTTGTTCAGTTGATTTAATTAGTGAGAATTATTTTCTTGTACACATCGTGTAGGTGTATAACTAGACAGAACAAAAAAGTACCATTTTACGTGTTCAAAGAAGTCATACATGGATGTAGAACTAAGCGGTTATTAATTTTATTCAGCTGAACAAACGAGAAAAAAATTCTGACTAGTTCAGTTATAACTTGTTTTATTTTCAACTGAACAAACGAGTAAAAAAATCTCACTTGTTCAGTCAACTGAACTAAACAACTGAACTAGTGGGAATAGAGGGTCAAATTTCGTTAGTTCGAAAAAAACTGTCTGTCAACTAAAGTCAAAAGTCACGTTAAGGGTGCAGCTCCACTGAGGCGGAGATGAGCGGAGTGGAGCGGAGCTGTGCGAATATTAACCAATAGAAGTCGCATGCGGTCACGTCGAGCGCGCCTTGCGCACGTTAGTTTAGATTCTATTGGTTAATATTGGCACAGCTCCGCTCCGCTCATCTCCGCCTCAGTGGAGCCGCAGCCTAAAGTCCCACATGTAAGCGTTGGCTCTTACGAGGATAAATGTAGTTGTAGTTGGTGGGGTACACCCTGTAGACGTTCATGATAAATAACCGATAAGGCCAAAAATCCCAGTCAATTTTAGCTCGCTGGACGATAACAGGCAAATAACCTATATTTAACTAGAAGTTCAAACTATCCCAATCACAGTGGAATGGCGGGTATAGAGAAGCGGAAGAAGTTCCATCATTTTCCATCCTGGGGCAGCGTGGGAGGGACTAGGAAGTCGTTTCATCAGCCCCTACCAAGGAGCGCGAAAGCGCACAGTCCCAAGCGCTTGCATAAATAGGCGTACCTAGCGTGGAGTGTTCGTCCCGCAGCAGGCGGTAGCCGGGCGGCGCGGCCTCGAGCAGGTAGTGCTTGGTGGCGCGCGCGGCGCGCAGCGACAGCGCGTAGCCCCACACGCGCTCCGACACGCGCACCAGGAAGCTGCCCGGCGCCGCGCGCGCCAGCGCCTGCTCCGCCTCCGTGCGCGTGATCAGCCCTGCGACACTCGTCCTTCAGCACAGACACAAACAGCAATCGACCAGGGCCGAGATTCAATACTCTAAAACTACATTGCTTTTGACGTGTTATCCGTACCCGTATCATCAACGTTACGATAGCTCTAATTTATATGGTAGGTAGTAAGTGATGGTGGCGGATTTAAAAACGGTATCATAAGACGTCAAAAGCAATATGGGTTTACCGTGAAGAATAGAGGCCCTGCTGGTTGGCCGACACGAAATTAGCGTAGATAGGTTTAGGTTGTGTTAGTTTTGCAGAAGGCACGAAGGGACATAACACCCAGAAATATGCAATAGGTAAAAAAAACAATGGGAAGAAATGAGATTGGAAAAATAAAAAATGGGGAACAATTCGAATGGAAAGTTTGCTACGCGGAATTGGTGGGGATATCCCAGAAGTTCCATAATTCTAGTTCCATATGGAACAATCGGTACATATGTATATGTCAAATAAATGATCCCAATAGTTCCATATGAAACTACATACTAGGCTTTACACCTGGTTTTGTTTTTATTTTAGTTTTAAATCAGTTTAGTATCTTCGGAGCATACCCCGTTATCAGTGTTGCAAAATCATTGAAAACGCTAGGGCTGGCACTGCACATATGGGTTTTTGTTTTACTATTTGAGTGATAACAATGTTGTAACACCCGAGATTTTGTAACACGTCGTGCTTACTTCGGCCGCGTTTTACTATTGTAAAACACATTTTTTACCAAAAGTGTCATATAAAAGTAAGTCTCCTTTGCGTAAAACTTGCTATTTCCAATATTTATGCTAGTTGCCGTCCATGTGGTGTTCATTTTTTCCACCCTGTAAGTATATGACTTTCACTAATGGCTGGAATTTGGCAGATTGTAACGATCATAACTTTAGCTGTACGTAGTGTTTCTCACCGTGAAACCAAGGCGCTGGCTTGCCGGCGTCGTCGAGCCCCACGCCGCGCGGCAGCTCGTGCGCGCGGAACCACTCAACCACGGCCTCGCGGCTCGGTGGCTTGCCGGCTGAGGGACGAGTACAATTAACACAAGCTTACAGTTTTGAAAACATACACATACATACATACATACATGCCTTCACAGTGCACAGGCAGTGCTATAGAATTACCTACAATTTCAAAATTTGCTGATAATTCAGTTACCACATTTTGCACAAATAGGCTAAGATGTTTACCAGCAGGGTATATGAAAATATGTTTTGAAAACTCGTTGCTCGATAGAACAAAGACTTCCGTTAGGTTTATTAGGTAGCGCATTCAATGCCCAATGAGCGTGGATGCGGGGCTCCATCGAATTACTGGGTAATGGATAAAAATCTAAAATGATCCAAAAGTAGTTGTTGTGTGGTTGTCAATTTTCAAAGTGCTGACTGTAGTTATTAGGGAAATCATGTTTATTCCGTGAATGTCTTGGCATAAAAGCATTCCATTAATGGTTACCTTGCGTGGGGCAGTGCGGGGGCTGCGGCGCGGGCTCGGCGGAGCGCCGGTGCGCCTCGCGAGCCGCGCGTGCGATCTCGCGCATTGTTGCCTCTGCTTCCTTTGCCTTGCGCTCTGGAAGTAATGGCGTGTGATGTAACAATCGATTTACTTAGCTTCCACTGCAATAGGTACCTTATTCGATACGATTCGAAGAAATATCACTGCATCGCAACTCAAGGCTATTTTGCACTACACCCAAATCAAGCGGATGACTCGTGGTCACACCAGTTTGTCACCCCAGTGCTATTCGCTTTAGTCGGTTATTCGTCAGAAATAATTTTTATTCCGCAAAAGTAGGTAGGTTAGGTTCGTTAGGTATCTTAAGATGCCCGAAGGGCAAATCGCTCAGAAATAGGAGCCCTGCCATAGGCAGGGCTCCGTCGAAAGGCACTGGGGTGACAAACTGAGGTGACCACGAGTCTGCACCCCAAAATCAATATTTGATCGACTGTGTGAGTGCGTTATGTGTATACCTAACCTAGTTGATTCCATAGCACGTGCGCGCTGTACAATATTGGTACCTACCATGTTCATGAGATCTGTGTCGTGTGTGTACCTTGTTCATCTGCACCGTAGCATGTGCTTACCTTGCTCGCGCCAGGCTGCGTCCTCGCGCGCGTCGAGCTGCGAGTCGCGTAAGCTGCGCGCGCGGCGCGCCTTGATCCCGCGCAGGATGTCGCCCGCGCGCGCGCCCGCCACGCGCCGCTCCCACGCCTGCACGCGCGAGCTCACGCCGTCGCCCGACGTGTTCAGAGACAACTCCTAGAAAACGAATAGTATAAGTAGATTACGACGAAATGTAACGTAACGGTCAGAAACCAAAACTCGAGTCCAATCACTGACGAACAGAAGCTGTGAAATTGCTTATTAAGTTTTATTTACGGTCCGAAGACTTAAATATCTACTCGACGTAGGTAATATAATTATCTTACGGTTGAAATTCATTTGCACGTCATGATACAACAAGTTCGATTTTCCCTTGCAATAATATTATGACAGTGACAAGTGTAAGGGCCTGTTTCACAATCGACAAGTAAATTTATCTGTCACATAAAGTTGTCTCTCTCCTTGTCTATTTTCAAGTGTACGACAAAGAAAGGGCTAAACTTATCCGTCAAATATCCTTTACTTGTCGATTGTGAAACAGGCGGTAAATCTAAGCAATAATTAGGTAGATCTCACAGAAACTTTTGTAAAAACTGGTAGACCACTCTCTTGGCCGACCGTACCCAATATCTACAATGTCGGACTCATAAGCTGCATCAATTTTATCAATAGGTGTTCTTAATTGTTTTATTTGACCTTATATTTTGTTTTCCGGTAAGTCTCAACGCAGAAAAAAGATCGCAAAGGACAGTACTAGGCAGATAGATAAAAAGTCAATCCTGGCACTGGAATAGTAATAACAGCATTGTTTGACTGTCGTGACATTATCCATATTCAGAAACTTCATGGTTGTGCAATGTGTCAGGATTTACTTCTTATCAGCCGGGGACTATAGCATGTTCGATATACTCGTATTATGTTTTTTTGGCGTTTAAAGGGTATAATTCAAACCGAGGACAGATAAGGCTTATTTCGGTTAAAATTTGTCATTTAATAGTACAAAATGTGTCAAATATTAATCTAAGTATACTTTGTCTATCCGTGGTGTGAATATAGGAACCCGACATAAGTAAAACACTTTACTGTCCGCCTGTTCCGCAGGCAGATACGATTTGTAATAATTAGTAATCAACTTTAAAGAAGGGCCCCGAAGAATAGAAAACATTTATTTCGCTTATTTTTTACATACTTATAATCAATCAATCTTTTTTGTTTATGGCATCCGTTACGGAGACAATTTCGCCAGTGTCAAGTGAGTCAGGGCAGGAGAGAATATCAATTTGTCATGTCAACCCTCACAACTTCCTTCCTTCTGCTAACTACTAGCGTTTAAAATGAAACCTATTATAACTAGGTAAAGAAGAGCACGAACCTGCAGACCGTCTCTCTTGCCTTCTATGAAGTTGAAATGCAGCGTGCTCTTGCTGAGGTCCAGCTTCATGTCGTCGCTGAAGTCGCCCTGGCGCTTGCCCCCCTGGTCCTCCGACTTGACCTCCGGCTCCAGCGCCTGGATCCGCTGCCGCAGCTCGTCCACTGTGCAGTATATTTCTAAGGCGTCCTCTATGTTTTCAACGTTTTTTGGGGACAGGTCGAATTTCTGGAATTTAGAAACGAACTTGGGTATTAAATGCAATATTGTAGGGAAAACCCTACTATTGAACAAATCAAAATCTTTTTTTTTCTTTTTTAAAGTGGACAGTAGTTAATCTTTCCAGTCGTAAGTAATAAATATACAGGGTGTTAGGTAGAGAGTTGTCAAAAAGAAACAGACGAGTAGAAGAGACCATTAGCTATCCATTTCAGGTACTTTAACCCTTAATTTGTCTAAGGGCTATTTAATACCGTTTTTTTTATAATTTTATTACAAGATACCGAAATTCGGCCTTTAAACCCCGAAAACAAAGGAACTACTTGGTGTATTGACAAAATTTTAATTTTGATAGATTGTTAAATGTTGTGGTGTTCAAATAAAACTGTTACTGGAAGCGTAAAGCTACTTTAAAAAATAATGGGGGCTCCCAAAGTTTCAGAAACCGATAAAGAAATCTTTCAACCTCAACTTTACAATGAAATTAAAAAAAAACCAAAATGATTACAATTCTTCCAATTTCCTAAAAACATCTCCTGTTCACGCCAATTCTAATGGTATGCCACATGCATAACAAAAATTTTAATAATTCGAGTTATTTGCTAATAACTTGTTGAATGTGGCGAATTCGATGTTTGAGAAAATTTACTTCTCTGTTCATTTACCACGTCTTACGCAGTTAGATAGTGTTTTAACATCCTTCTAACATATGGAAGATAAGGTTAGGTTAGGTTCGGTTAGTAATTTATTAAAATTTTATTAGTAAAAATCTGAGGATATTGACTCAGGATCCCCAAAATGGTTTTTATGTCTGGGGACATGCAAAGAATTTGGTTTATGCCACCGAAGTCAGAAGCCGAGATCATTTAATTGAGAAAATTGAACATGGTTTTCAAGTGATGAAAGAAGAAATGCAACTAAAAACGACGACAGTCGAAATACGGAAGAGATATCGTGCCTGTATTGGTCAAAATGGTCATCAATTTGAGCAATTGTTGTATAAAAAAACTTTTTTTTGTGTTGTGACTATGAATTAGAAAACTTACCATTTTGGGGATCCTGAGTCAATATCCTCAGATTTTTACTAATAAAATTTTAATAAATTACTAACCGAACCTAACCTAACCTTATCTTCCATATGTTAGAAGGATGTTAAAACACTATCTAACTGCGTAAGACGTGGTAAATGAACAGAGAAGTAAATTTTCTCAAACATCGAATTCGCCACATTCAACAAGTTATTAGCAAATAACTCGAATTATTAAGATTTTTGTTATGCATGTGGCATACCATTAGAATTGGCATGAACAGGAGATGTTTTTAGGAAATTGGAAGAATTGTAATCACTTTGGTTTTTTTTTAATTTCATTGTAAAGTTGAGGTTGAAAGATTTCTTTATCGGTTTCTGAAACTTTGGGAGCCCCCATTATTTTTTAAAGTAGCTTTACGCTTCCAGTAACAGTTTTATTTGAACACCACAACATTTAACAATCTATCAAAATTAAAATTTTGTCAATACACCAAGTAGTTCCTTTTTTTTCGGGGTTTAAAGGTCGAATTTCGGTGTCTTGTAATAAAATTATAAAAAAAACTGTATTAAATAGCCCTTAGACAAATTAAGGGTTAAAGTACCTGAAATGGATAGCTTATGGTCTCTTCTACTCGCCTGTTTCTTTTTGACAACGCTCTACCTAACACCCTGTATATTAGTAGTATTAGTACAGTCGACGCCATAAATATGTTTACACTTTAGTACCTTGTCTATGTAGCGTCATGTTTAAACTGCCATTTCGTCGGTGATCCTGCAATACCGCGTAATTGACAAATTCAATAGGTTGCAAAATGTACCTTACTGACTTACTTACGAAGGTGTATTTTGCAACTTTTTTAATTTGTGGGTTACGCGGTCTTGCAGGATCAACGACGATTTGAAATTGTCATAGCGGGTAAAGTGACGAGATACTAAAGTATATAAGTACCATATTATAAGAACCATATTTATGGCGTCGACTGTACCTACTTCAATATGAAGTAAAAAATATACTCGAAATATAAAACAATCGGAATTGCTTATATTGCGATAAAAAAACTAACCAAGTAAATATAGTTAACTCAAGACGTGACAGTGACCAATTAGCACCTGAGCAGGTATTCATCTAGCTACTCAATAGGTGGATAGCATCAATGGATGCGATTAGCCTAAGCCTGAGAAGACTGACTTGATAAAGCGGGCTTTAGATTACCAATAAGTTAACCCTTAATCAAATATTGGGAAACTATTTCCCACTTAATTTTATAGTTTTTATTTATTTTTGTGTTTTTTCCAATCCTTTATCTTTTTACAATTGTCCCGTTTGATTAAGAGTTAACTGGTCTTACTCTAACCTTAAAATTAGAAAAAGACGGCAAAATTGTGCTTCTTGCTCTAGAAATAAAGTTAAAGTAAGACAGCAATCAATTTCTGCAATTTTTACTGTCAGTCTATTTCGCGCGCAAGAATTAAGTCTGTGCTCACGAGCGGTGCAACATTGGTGACGTAGGTAGAGGCATTCCATCTTAGTCCTCAGGGTTGGCAACGCATTTGCAGTCTTAGGATTGCTCTGCAGTCTTGTGAATGCGAATGTCTATGGGTCACAGTTTCCACTTACCATCAGGTGGCCTGTGTGCCCGTTTGTCATCTCTATGCCATAAAAAAAAAAAAAAAAAGTAAAGGTGGAGAAAAGATCTTACAAGAATGATGATCATGATGCTCTACCGGTCGATTTGGACCATTAACTCCCTAAAACTTGACTTCCGTATGCTTCTCTTTTTGGAAAGCTTCGAGCATTCGGGGCTTAAAATTCCTTGTTAGTGTTAAGCTTGAAATACTCAAGGGTCTTAAATAAAACATCTGGTGTACTCTAGGGCCTTGATCATTGGCGGCCTGCCATGCACTCGCAGAGCGAGACCACGTTCCTGCTCAGTATTTTATCTATATTTAGAAGCTTTATAAATTTTATACTGGTTACCTGTTCAAGACAGTCGAGCGGGTAGTCGATGAGGTGCGTGAGCTCCTTCTCGACGCTCTTGCGCAGCTGGTGCGCCTCCTGCCGCGCCTGCGCCAGGGCGCGCGCGCGCGTCTCCTCTTCCAGGATCGACTCGATCGACTTGTCGTTCGGATGCTCGCCCATCACCCACACCTGCCAACCGTTTTTGTAAATGTGGATAATGACGTGAACTATTTTTTTTGGGGTGCCGACTCGTGGTCACCCCAGTTTGTCACCCCAGTGCCTTTCGACGGAGCCCTGCCTATGGCAGGGCTCCTATTTCTGAGCGATTTGCCCTTCGGGCATCTTAAGATACCTAACGAACCTAACCTACCTACTTTTGCGGAATAAAAATTATTTCTGACGAATAACCGACTAAAGCGAATAGCACTGGGGTGACAAACTGGTGTGACCACGAGTCATCCGCTTTTTTTTGCATGCCCTTAAGAATTAATTCTATTGGTACATGTTTTTGAAAATAAGCTGCAACATAATCAGCCCATTTAACCTCTGGTTTCCGGTTGTTTTAAGCTTTATAACTAAGTACCTACACTTACAACGTTGCAGGGTTTTGCAACTTCTAAAGAAAGCCGAAATCATCACGCAAACTAAGTGTATATAATTTATCTCAAAGTGTTTCCGAGAACTGAGTCAGTTCACAGTTGTCACTAAATTGATATTAATAGGAATTAAATAGAGATTATTCACAGTTTAAACTGGTCAACAGATTCATTCAACTGATTGTAGGCATCTACTGCGTGGTAACTCGTCATAAGGGGAGTCATTGTTCCAACGGAAAAGCTGATTATGCCATCCGGTGTAACACTTAATAATATGCTCTGCCCTGTTTCGGTAAAAACCCACTAACTGGAATTTTATTTACCTAGTTATAGTGTTTATTTAAAACAAAACATTAACCCCCTTACTTATAAACGTAGAATAAGCTTGGAATAGTTAATGCCATGCTTTGTCACTTTCTGTCAGATGCAAATATCACAATTACAGATAAGGACAAAGCATGGCATAAAGTATTCCAAGCTTATTCCACGTTTATAAGTAAGTGGGATAATTACTAAAATCTCCCCAAGAACTATCGTTTTTTTTAACATTGCCTATTAGTTAGTATCGTGGCTAATAATACTGAACAATAAAAGAGCCTAATAATAAAGATGTAACAGGAAAAGTCTCTACATCAATCAAGCCAAATGGCTTTCATCCTACAATCGGAACTGTTCCGTCTGTCTACCCACAGCACCCCAGCACGGTTGAAAATTGAATAGGGTTCCATCACAATTGAATAGGGTTCTATGTATGCTTAGATCTTTAAAACTACGCAACGGATTTTGATGCGGTTTTTTTTAATAGATAGAGTGATTCAAGAGGAAGGATTTTATGTATAATAAATTTTGTTTTATGTACGTGTGTTATAGAAAACTCAAATAAACCGAAGCGAAGCGAGGGCGGGTCGCTAGTCCACAATAAATTGATCAAACCCATATGGCATTGGTTAAACAAAAGACCAGATGTTTCTAAAGGCCACATGTATTTACTAAGCAAAATAAAAACGACCTTCGTTCAATTGCAATAGAAGTCAAAAGTACTGTTTTACTTCTTTGGTCTTCGATGATCGCCAGCGCTTGGCATTGAACGCCGATGTTAGGAATTCCTTTTGTTATTGTCACAAGTGGGTCAAGATGGGTACCTACATTTGCTACAGACATGTTTGCCTATGTCACACCGAGATCTTGTCAATTGTATGAATCGATTACAGTCATATTTTATTGATGATCTCACTAGATCAAGATAACTTAAGTAGCCTTTTGCATCAAGTAACTAAATTACCACAGGGATCCCTTTTGGTTGGGGCCATTATTGTTTCATGTTTTTATTAACAATATTACTTAATGTTTTATTAATTCTGCAGTTGTTCGCATGACCTAAAGATATTCATTCCTGTTCACACTAGCACAGATAACAGGTTGCTTAAGGAAGATTTGGATAGATTGGCAGAATAGTGCCGTAGAAATAAACTGCCTATTAGCTTGATAAATGCTATCACTTGAAATTTACAAGAAGCAAGCATATTATTGCTGGCGACTACCACATAAATAACGTAACTTTACATCACGCTGATTGTACAAAAAATCTAGGAGTCATCGTTTATGTGCAGTTAAGTTTTAACAAACATATTGATAAGATAACTTCAAATGCCTATATAATGTTAGGATTCGTATCGAAAAATATACGACAGCTAAAGCAGTTCAAAACAAAATTATTGCTTTATAATTCCTTAGTAAGGAATAACTTGGAGTACTATATTCAGGTTTGGTCCCCTCAATTTGAAGTTCATAGGCAGCGAATTGAAAAGTGCAGAAAATATTTTTATACCATTAACTACCAGTCTACAAAGGGTTAAATAAAAGGTGTTTAGGACAACGCTGACTTCGCGGACGAAGTCACAGGCGGAAACCTAGTAAAACGCAATTACACATCCTGAGTTAGTCGACGCGTTGAACCATTCATCGTGGCTATAAATTCATCTGCTTGGCTTAGCGTAGGAAATATCAGTACTTTGTCATAGTAGCTAGTCGCCTTGCGTAGCACGATTCACGAGTAAATTAGTCTGCGGTTAGAACTAGAGCAGCTCAAAACATTTGACGATGAAATAAAATTGGTAACGGTGGCGTGGAGAACACCGTGGGAAGCGCTAGAGGCCTGGCGAATCGACGATTGGAACTAATAACTGTAGGTGATAATTAAATTATGTGTGGAGAAGGATTCGTTCAAGGTTCTCAGCCAATGGTAAATAAACTTACATATGCGGTTACTACTTATGGCAAATACGACTGAGAGCATTTTATAGCCCACGTCATTGTGTTTACGTTTGAAGCCATAAAACGTTTCCTTACGATAGAGATATTGACGCACCAGTGCGCAACACTGCGCTGCACAACGAACCATGCAAGAGTAACATTTTCACTGCCGCCAACTAGGAATTGTATGTGATTTGAACACATTACGCGTGTCACATTGGTAATGATTTTTACCGGCATGAAGAAGGCAAAAGAGTAATGGTAAGCGGGATTCATCTGAGAACAATAGACATTTGCAATATCAAGATCAAGGCCGTATCAATAAACCTGATCTTACATGATTACGTCTCAAAATAAAATATCACAGTAAACATCAAGTCGTAGAAAACTATCATTTTAACTTTTGTGGTTAATGCGGACTGCCGTGAGGTCACCAAAACCAACAACATTCAGAGCTGGGACCATTTCACGTCATCTGGTATTAGGTCAGCCACATGTTTTTTGCTTTAAACTAACATTAATTTAGGACACATATCTAATGTAGGTAAAACGATTAAAGCGCACTTACAACTGATTCCCATTTTTTTTTTGTTTAGTTAGTTGTTTTGTCCTTTTATTAGATGACTGACAAAAATGCTTTGTTTTCTTTCTTTCTTTTCTGTCGCATCTTGAGACGGACATCTCAGTCAAGATCAGTTAATTAATACGGCAGTCTAACGACTGGAAATGCGTTACTAACTAGGATGACCAAGATTGAATAACTCCATGCTTGTAATTTCACCGTTTGTCTTATCCCCGCATTAAAACACAAAAATGACAAACATTTTAACTTATAATACATAATAAGCAGGTGCCTTACCCACGGTTCCCCATCCTCTCCATTCATGAACTTGACCTGTTTCTTCCCGTCCTTCTGCCTCGGCCGGTCCGTCTCCTCTTTGCTCAGCTTCTGGTCCCAGATCTGCCACCGCCGCACCTGGAACATAATTAATTACACGATTTCGTTTTATATAATTCAACTGTTACAGTGGGCCAATAAAAATGTAGAGCATTCTAGAACCATGTAATTTTCTATCGATTAGATCCCGATTCAAACTTTATTATTTGGCATGCTATTTGTAGTTCGTAGTTTGTTATGACTTTGCTGTACTTATTGAAGATGCATAATTTATAAAAATTTTAGAAATGTTTTTTTTTTTTTATGGACATGCGTCGATAACTTGAATTTTTAACAAAGGCCTCGGACCTGTAGAGCTTGTCTATAAATGGCGGATATCCGACTTTTTTATATGTAAATAAACAAAAGTTTATTATTTAGACATTTACTTAATTTGCTTGAACGTGAAAAACATTCAAAGCCCTCTTAAACCGTACAACAACAAACAAATACACATGAAACTAAAACAATGTTCATTTCTACATGACAAATACGATTTGACCAAAATTACATTCGGCGTTTTTAGTTGCTTAACCTCATAAATACTGACTCTACGCGAACAAAGCTGCAGTGGGGGTGGAAAGCTAGTAAACTTTAATTATAGTTACAAGTCTTTACTTTCTTATAACTCCATGTGCACAGCTTCACAGACTGTGTGAAGCTAGTGTAGGATGATATTATAATCTACAGACACCCTCTTAGAACAACTCTTTCAAATTGTCTGTGCTGATATCTCGAGGTCAGTATCGTCACGAGTAGAGATGCTAAGTTTGAAAGTCATTTGAGGTCGGATGGATATATAATTATTTTTTAAAAACGAAGAGTGGGTACATTTTAAATGAAATGTTAAAGGCGTCTTATAATCTCGTATTCATAATGATCATTATTGTTTTCAACGTTTACTGCTGCCTCAGGCTTCTGTCTATCCAGAAATATTCAAATGATGATATCATTTTTTTTAAGATGTCCGACTGCTATTTTTTTCTTGATAAGATGATATACTTATCTAAAAGAACATTTTCTTAGGTGACACGAGTAATAAGTAGGTATCACATGAATCATTCTCTCAGCACTGATACCTACTACTTATTCACGACCCAGACTGAAACATTTCGCACCTTCGGTAGAAAAAGGGCACAATGTACTATATGATTGTATGGGCAGTTGTGACCTTGTCCTACCGACGGTGCGATTTGTAGTCTACAACATTTAACGACCCTGAACCATTAAAAGTTCAATCCACATTGAGTTAAACACAATATTACGCTGTATCGATCTATTTAATCGTCCTTGCCATTCAATTAATGGTCATTAGTGGTTTAAAAATAAGACTAACAATTCGACAGAGCAAAAACTGGCCTTGTAAGATGTCGAAAGTACAATTTAGTACAAAAAAAAATATCGGATTAGGTAAGTTCTATTTGTGGCAGGTGTTAGGTTGACCCACGATTGTCGAGGACTTCGATTGTGCTCGAACGGCATCCGCCTCCATTGGTGTTTGAAGGTTGGCGATGAAAGGGAATTATGAAGGCTGACGTGTCATCTATTCACTTGTTTCAACTGAAACGTACCATCATTAGTTTAAGGAAACTGATTTTGCAAAGCGCTACTCGTGGTTTCGCCTATTTTAAAAGATATGAGTTGAAACATTTAATAGAAAACAATGACACCGGCTTTGTGCGATCCTATGAATTATAAGATAACTTTGTCTTAAATCTCTTATTTCTTACTAGACCGACATTTTATTACATATTTATCAGTATGAACCATGTTTTGTATTCTTAACGTACACATCACAAACGATGTAGGATTCAGAATAATAAAGTACCATAAGTTATAACAGCTCCTGTGCAATACCTGTTCCTCTCTCATTTTGCAGAAGAGCGTCTGCTTCTGTGTCTCATCGAGCTCGGCCAGGATCTCGGGGTCCACCCACATGTCGCGCAGGATCTGCTGTAACATGGTGCCGGCCCTGCAACCAATAGAGAATATCCTTTAGGTCATGATGACTTAGTGGAGTTTATCAATGGACTCCATAAAATTGTAATATGAAATTAGGTAAGCTAGTTGCCTGATCTCAGCCTGAAATAAATAAATAAAGATCAAGGGACAACCTCCACAAATTAACTGAGTTCCAAACTATGTTCTAGGCTTCTACTTATTAGACAACGATAAATCTTTGCTAAGAAAGAGAATAAATACTAGAATACGCTTTGATCAGGAACCTTGGTGTCAGGAAGGAAATCGTCCAGAGAAAGTTAAAGCACGTAAAGTACATCTAATTGAATGGGTAAGTATACGATTTCCCGCAGTCGAATGGTTGATAACCTGCAATCTATTAATACTGTTCAACACTTCCTTGTACAGTTGCAAATAATGCGTATGCGCTTGATGTCATTGCAAGGTATAAATCGTTCAATGGAAAAATACTCTATACCGTGGAGAAGCTATTTTTTTCCAGGTTCATTCCCGTCGTTCGTCGTTCTCGTCTTCGATTGTTTAACTTAATATTAACTTGAAATGCCTTACTCAATCAGTGGGACACGCATTACTTAAAGATAGGGTCTCTAGCACTGTTCATATTAAATTCATGTACCTACGAGCGATACTTTCAAAAGAAAAGTACATCCCAGAAAAACAGATTTTATGGTATGATTAGGCTCGAGCAATATCAAAAACAATACTGAATAGAGGCCCAAAAATATTTTCAGCATACGTTGCATTAAATACATCACGTACACAATGCATGTTATGTTTATTCTTTGTAAACAAACAAATAAATTATTAAATAACATTTCTTCTCAGTGTTTTGAAAACAAATTCGTTGCAAAACGTTATATAACACAATTAAATAGGTAGGTAGGTAGGTTTAGGTAGGTAGGTGGGTAGGTAGGTAATGTGGAATAAAAGAAGATGTATTGACTAAGATTGAAAAGGGCATGCTTCGATGGTTCGGTCATTTGGAAAGGATGGATGAAAGAAGATTGACGAAAGAGATATACACATCGATAGTGAGTGGACGGGTCGGAAGGGGCCGCCCTAGGCGTACTTTTTCGAGTCAAATCGGTGAAATACTGGAAAAGGGCCGAATCTTAAGTACCCGAAACCGACGTGCGTGCATGACTCGATGTATGAATGTGGAAGAAGCGAAAGAAATTTGTCAAGATCGTAGCAAGTGGAAAGAAGTGGTCTCTGCCTACCCCTCTGGGAAACAGGCGTGATTTAATGTATGTGTATGTATGTAAATAGGTACAAACACATTATGTAAGCGTTAAATATTTTTCAAAAACAATAATCATGTAGTTTTTTAAAGTTCAAAACATTGCAATAAGTAACTATGATTTAACTTTATCAATTTGACCTTCATAAACATTATATTCGCTGGCTTTGTAAATAAGAATGAATCGTCATGTAAATAGGGGGTATATGCAAATATAATTATAAAACACGAGTAGGTACATCCGTTCCCCTAGTTTAATAGCTCAAACACGTAAAACATTCCAGAACTGGTTATTGTAATAAGAAAATTATACACTTGTCTCTTATGTCGTCAACCGTAGTTTTTTCAATCCGCTATGGTTCTTCTTTTTTTCTTTTGATGGCGATTTAATGTGATCTCAACAGATTGTCAGTATTGTTGAACAGGTTTAAAGAACTTGTCATATAGATCCCCGTGAATCAATGCGCACTGCGCAGGCGGCCATTATGCGCGTTGCAAAAGCTCCGATTGATATTCTTGCACGATCACGCGGTCGCGCTTCTATTGTGTCGAGCTTCGAATTGCAAAACTTGCGAAGTTGGGCGGAGTGACGTCATCGTACACCATTACTGCCATACGTTTCTATGTTGTAAATATGGAATGTCTAAGTAAGGTACCTGGGTACTAAATTGTATTGTCCAATTATCCAAAAATGTCAACGTACCTAGACTAGCTAGCGTGCCGGGGGCTTGAATGTTCAATGAATGTTTATGTTTTAGTGATAAGGAGAATAATAATGCCTTACATCCGTTCTCACGATTAATATTAATATTATAATATTTCGCTCCTAATTTAACCCTTAAAGCAGTTGTAGATAAATAGTCTGAATCCTTGGCTGCGGTTAGTTTCGCGACAGCCGCGTAGGTTGCCAAGCCCCGGCGTCGCCCTGACAAAGGAGTCGTGACAAGCGGTTACGACACTAATGCAACCAGTTCTGCACTTAGGTTAGGTTGTAGCCTGGTTGTATTCTAAATGTTCTGCAATCCTCTTAAAATATTACGTAGCGCCTTTATATTGGTTTACACATGGTAAATCCTCAGCAAATACATGACTCCTGCCCGGTGGGTGGCAAGGTACCTACTACCTACCTAGATAAGTGAATTCTATATGTTTAAATGTTTTTTTAACTTTCTCTATTTTTTAAAGTCACATTCGCCTAATTGTAAGTCCGACTTATCGTTAATTTTACAAATGACATTCTAAGACATAACATTATATGGCTAGTTTCACTTGCTCACTCCAATGCTTTTTAGTTTTTTACTATTTGGCCGCAAATTCTTTATAAACGATAACTCCATATTTTTACTGTCACCGAGCAGTTTAGTGTACTCAGCTAAAGCAAACAAACTATTAACTGGTATAGTTTAAAAGTGAAGGTAACTCAAATGTCGTGAGGCGTGATAGATCTAAGACCAGTACCAATAGGTACTCTGTTTGCCTTGGAGCTAACATGCAGTCAATATTAAAAGAAATATACAGGGTGTATTTAAATCGGTCAGTATGAGAAAGTCTGAAACTATAAGACTTACGAAGATCTGTTCTTAGATTTCATCGATTTTAGTAACAAGAAAAACTGCATTCATATATTTAAAACAAAAACTTGTATTGTACCCAGCTGGGGAATCGAAACCAACCGTTTTGAAAAATGAAACTAACACTGTTTCTATTTAGATATCGATGTGCCTACATCTATCTACATCTTAAGCAGTAAACAAGACAGAAATTATAAAGTTATTTTTAAATGTACAAAAATGTTGCTTTAGAAACCAACCACTCCACCTAAAAAAGGGTTGGATTTTAGATAAAGAGTCTCGTTCCAAGTACTTGCCATGATAAATTTGACAATGATAAAGTCACACATGGAGATTGGAGACAAACAAATTACGTTGGCCTTTTGATAATCATCAAATAATCAAGCTTGCACGTTAGGACGTCGCCGGCGTCCTGTTTACCTTGATTCATCACTTGGTTATTTTCAGAAATACAAGTAATTTCCGTCTTTGTGCTGCGTTATGCTCCTGGGTAGTGATTCTGTAAACAACGCCGGTCGTGCGGACTGTCGAGTGATATCCAAGCGGCGAGATTAAGTAGTCCCGTCAGTGCGAACAAAACACATTGTAGCGCGTGCATTTTCAATTTAGCAGCATGGTTCCTGCCGATGGGTCGAACGTATAAGGCTGCTTAATTGAAAATGCACGCGCTACAATGTGTTTTGTTCGCACTGACGGGACTACTTAATCTCGCTCTTGGATATCACTCGACAGTCCGTACGACCGGCGTTGTTTACAGAATCACTACCCTTGCGCACTCTCGTACCGAGCTATTTATAGTAGACTAGCTGTTGCCCGCGTAAATTTATCGCAGGTAAAAATTACCCTATGTCGTTTCTCGGGGTTTAAATTTTCTTCGTACTAAATTTCATCAAAATCGTGTCAGCAGCGGTTTAGTTGTGAAAGCGCAACAGATAGACAGACTGAGTTACGTTCGCATTTATAATATTAGTAGGGTGACGGAACCAGTAATGGACAAGGAATAATTATGGACACTTGATTCTTATTCTACAGGAGATACCTAAGGGTTATTCATTTATTTTGCAACAATCAATTTACGACCGTATGAAATTTGAATAAGGAGTTAAGCGTCTATTACTGTTTATCTGTCGGTAGGAGGTATATCGCTGCTTTTATACAATACTGCTACAACTCAAAAAAATTATAATGTTTTAAAGAAAACTTTAAGTAGAAAGTGTTCTGAATTTAAATGGAACAGCAACTCATCTTGAGATGCAGCACTGTTTCATAAAAGCAACGATATGCAGTGTAGTATGGCTGGACTGAAGTCAGAAAAAGAAGCGTGTAAGCGTTTAAATAAGCGAAAACGTAACGTAATGGACGTCAAAAGTGTTAAAACGGTTAATTATTTAAAGATCGCCATCTACTGCGCTGCGATCCTTGAAGAAAGCGCCCGAGCCGCCGGCGCATGCCTGATTGATTCAAGGGCACGCATGACACGGCTGAGTTGCCATTCACCGACAAACTTGCAATAAAAAGTGCTCGCATGAAATGTTTTTCTTTGGGCCCCCGTCTCGAGGGTTTGCATAATGTGTCCCTAAAACAGCTCTTAGTATGCATTGCCATGTATTAGTTAACTGTGCTTGCATACGCAACCTTGCTTAATTTTTGGCATAACCTTTTTTATGGTGGCTTGGTTTTGTGGAGGTGATGAAGGAAATTATCATCATAAAAATTATAATAGGGCTTTGAGACAAAGCAAAGAAAGAAGTGATGACTTTGAGGTACCGTTTCCGATACAGTTTCCGTTTATAGTATGAGCAATATTCGTTCATTGAATACAAAACGGACACAATCCGAAAAGAGTCAGTGTTGCATTTTAAAATTAGAAGCGGTTGGAATACGATTTTTAATGGAAGAGCAAATTATTTTGGAATGTGTCCGTTTTGTATATATGAACATACAAACAATTTTTTCCGAGAACAATATATTTAGGAAAAAGCCCCACACATCATGTCTTAAGTATCACAAAAATTACACAAATGGCGTCTAAATAATGTTGTGAAAGTGCTCTTTCTGAATATTGTTGCTTGTTGTTATTGTAGTAAAAGAAAGATAACAATATTTTGTGCACGATTGGATTGAACTAAACAATTGATAAATAACAAGTACGGTCACGGTCAAAGTTGCATGGACACCTCTAAGGCGATAATCCTCTGAACACTTGCGCCCACGTTCTCAAACATTAAACTAGATGGCGGTGTTGACTAAACCAGTTCATTTGTCTTTATTACAACTTCCTAAGATAGTAGTATTATAATCGATTTTTCGTCGACCCACTTAGACGAAGTAATGGCTTAGTGGGTTTACGTCTGACTAATTATACACGTTGGATCCACATAGTCCGAAGTTCGAATCTCTTCGGGATGTCCTATTTTCTTTTTGTATTTTTTCAGATCGATGTTTTTACGATAAATAATGTTGATGGCCCTATGAAATAAATAAATAAATAACATTGCAAAAAAAAGCAAACATGCTTTTAATGAAATAAAACGATTGTTTTATTTATTCAATTATATTTATTCCTTAATTGAACTGAAATTAGATATACTCATTTGATAATAATATTACTCATACAAGTAACAATAAAACAACTCCTATTTACCATTTTATCGAGGCCAAAAGCTTAAGTTTCGTTTCCAGATTCGGAAAGAATATTGAAGCTCCACCACAATAAAACACAAATACTAACTTCTAAAGACCGGGTTATTATAATTACAAAAGCGTGTCTCTAGCTTTGTAGTCGCCGGGGTAGGTAATTTATAAATAGTGCAAGTTTGATTACCTACTTTAAACAAATTACAGTGGGTATAAGACAATTTGTGAGTAAACTTATGAAATAAAATTAAGTTTTTATTTGGTTTTGCACACTAGAAATAAAACGGTTATATTTATAACGTTATGCTTGCGTTCACTTTATAGTCACTCACGTGTGCGTGTGCGTTCACTTGTTAAACAGATTAACTAAATAACCCGGTCTCAACCAAATAATATTTTCCACCTACCTACTTAGTAGGTATACCTTAATAGCTAGTGTAGCCCCCATTCTGTTCGATAACAGCCAGCATGCGAGAACGCATTGAATTAATAAGGTTGCTGCACAAGCTCGAGCCACGAATGCTTTCCCAAACTTGCAAACAATGAGCCTCTAATGCTTCTGGGGTTCGCTCGTTCTGGTTATCCCACCGTTGAACCATCACACCCCATAAATTTGACATGACGCGAACGGTGTATAGGGCAGTTATCTTGCACGAATGATATAACCGGTAATTCATCTTTCGGATAAACATTGCGAACAGTGGGTAGCATGGTGTCCTCCAACACGTCCACATAATTAACACCGGTCGCTCGGCTGGGCATTCGCACTAGTTCCCCCGGGTCGGCTGCACTCATCCAGCCCCACATATTCACACTTATCCGACCAGACTCCATGTTGGGCACAACGTGATTACTATCATAGCGGGTATTATTTCGCCGCCATAAACTAAGTCGTCCGTGTTAGCTGGATTTAAAAGTTTTTTCATCAGTAAAGACGACATTACTCCAGTCGAAATCCAAATGCTCCAAGGCGAACGCTAACCTGGCTGCTTTGTGAGCTTCAGTAAGCAAGGGTTTGACGGCATGCCGGCGATGATGCAGGCCCTCACTGTGAAGAGCACGTCGCACAGTGCGCATGCTGGTGTCGAATAAACTGGCCTAGTGACTAGTCGGGATAAGTCCATTTTCCTCATAATCCCTCACCATGATTTGACGCTGCTGTGTGGTTATGAGTGGAGCTCTGCCAGTTCTTTGCCGATGTAATAAAGAACCTTCCTCTTCAAATCGTCGGACCCATAAAACAACTGTTTTTCTCTATAACAAAACATCACATATTTAAACTATCTTTAAAATATGTATTTTTATATTAACCTTTTAAAAATAGTAATTTAAATTAAATTTGTATACAAATCTACTTACGTTAACACCGGCTTCTCTAGCAATTTCAGATAAATTTTTGCCTTGATTATACAAAGCAATTATTTGTTTTTTTTTTTTTAGTTAGAGAACTATGAAAATAATGTTTAATTATATTATAACATATTATGGTATTATGTTATACATTATATTATAACAACAATTTTATTGTAATACTACAATACAATCGTATCTACAATTCAAAGTTAAAAACTAAACTTATTTTAATTAAAATAAAACTAAGCTACTGAAAAATTAAAGATTAAAATAAAAATCACCACTACAAAAAGAATACCCCCTCTAGCAGGTCCGCGCGCGGCATAGTCCCTATAACACTGGCTGCATTACCTCTCTGGATAGCTAGCCCAATCCTTTGGGAGAGGTAAGAACCAGCTCTAGGATCTCCGGAGGCGTCTATGAGCCGGGATGATAGGGCCTTTATAAAACTTTTCATATCGGCTGACCAAGGTCCCATAGTCTCTACTGCAAGCGCCATAAATTCGTAATTATTTAATAAAGATGAATATTTGCGGCGCTTGATGGTTTGGGCCTGATCAGCTGCTGCACCGGCTCGATTACGGGTTGACTGTACG
Organism: Acleris laterana; assembly: GCA_963966035.1. Taxonomy (NCBI): domain Eukaryota; kingdom Metazoa; phylum Arthropoda; class Insecta; order Lepidoptera; family Tortricidae; genus Acleris; species Acleris laterana. The sequence goes on from OZ014451.1 coordinate 8,542,824, forward strand.
TGGGACAGGGCGAATGTGTCAACACATGTCGCGTCCCACACCAGTGCCCTACCCAGTTTCCACGGCACTAAAGTAGCTCCGTCTGGTCGCTTGCCATCGTCTCTATGCAAACCTGCTGGTTCCAGGACAGCTGGTACAGAGGCAGTGGCAAGCGAACGACGGATCAGATCATTAATTGTGCCGTGGCGGTACAAACGGCCGGCACTTCTAGAGCATGAAAGGCCATGTCGACCCAGCTCACTCACTCCCTTCCCGCACGAGCAAGTATGAGGTTCACATATTCTAGCTCCAAGCCGCAAGCTTATTGCAATGCGCAAGCAGCTTGGGTCTAAGACTGTGCCTATATTGCGGGAAGGAAGAGCATTGAGCCAGTGACCTGATTCGCCTGCTGAGACAGCGAGGAGACGGGCACGATCCGTATCATCAGGACTATTTTGTATGAGAGATTCATGAATTGATACGAGGCGAGGTGTATCCCATGCTCTTTGGATATGCCTCTTGACTGGCATATCCACTTCTGGACACGACTCACACCAAGCGTCCCTGGCCTCCACCAGGTTGGCAATCTCAACGTCAAGTATCTGTGGAATATTTAAGATAATACTGACGAGAGGCAACGAACCATAAGCGGAGGACAGGAAAGCAGGTAGTGCCACGCTAGATGAGCATCGAATACCAAGTCCGCCAAAACGAATTGGGAGAACCGCTTGAGTCCAAGGTCTTAAGCTAAAATGAATGTTTAATAATTTTGACAGAGTTGATTGAAGGGTAATATCTATAGAAGCCATTATTTGTGATCTTTTCACCAAGTCGATATTGCAACGAGAACTCATCATTAAAATTTATCAATAGTAAGTATTAATCGAGAACAAAGGCAATCTAACAGGGAGCAACGAACGAGCGGGCGTAAGTAAATCTTTAGTAAAACCGATCCGGTGTTTAGACATTTTCTGCTTACCCTCACAATAACTAACCGTATTAGTTAAAGGATAATCAAAACGTAAAATAAATTGATACACAATTTCGCCCTGCCAAATAAATGTCATTATGGTCGAACGGCACGGAAGAGTGCACTCCATCCATTATGTTACGGGTTCGAATCCATACAAACGATTAGTGTTTTTGGAAGTTTCGATTTTAAATGTTTTGGGAGTTTAACAAGTTTATAACGTTAAGACAATAAATAATGGAACATGATGTTACGGCAGAAAAGTAAAGATGTAGAAAAAAGTATTTTTTCACGGTAGTTGGTGATACAGCGCCATCTAGCATGATCTCATTGAAATAAGAAGCCTCATAGGTAAGTAAAAACACAAAACGAGCACAAAAATGGCGTCGATTTCACATATAGGATTTTGTTTGACAGCTATCCATGCAAATAAGGCCTCGACTGTACCTACCTAATTACTTGATTAGTTGTTTATTTTTGTATTTTTTGTCGAAGTCGAATATTACTTCAGTGAATTTTTTTTGTGCCCTAATTTAATTAAACCCGTTTACGAAGTAACTATATTGTTGTTTCTGTACTAATGCGCAGTTGCAAGTAAAGAAAAACTATGTAAATGAAATGTAGGTAATCTTTCAGTATGTACCTACATTTCGATTGCCAATTTATCGTCTTCTGACTCTCCCGAATAAATTTCTTCGTCTTTACCCACTACAACTATAATGCCTATAATATACCCACGGCACTTAAGGTACATGTGCAATAACGCGCACCTGTCACACTCAGCAGCGATGACACTGATAATTAATAGCCGGCTTTACGTCGTCAATTATGCGCGTAAGTGCAACATGATGGCAGCTCTTGAATAATGAATACTTAGTACATTTAAAAAATGTTTTTTTTAGTTCAGATTTTATCATGTTAAAGGTGTAGTAATTCAATTTGAAGCCTTCTACCTGTGTTCTTAAAAGACAAACCATTGACAATGATACCTACATTGACTTTATTTAATTGATATACGTATTAACCAGTTTCACTTTTGTCTGCAACGTCTTATCGTAGAGTTATATTCCATTTGCAACTAGCAGTGCATACCTACGGCACTGCCATGACATAAACCTAAAGTGGACGTTGCAGTTTTACATTGCGCTTACTGCTATAACAATGTCAATTACTTTTATGACCTTTAAAGTTAACTGAGGAAGTGTAAATATAGGCATTATGTCAGCATATGAGTGGAATATATTGAGGTTAGTAGCGTGCGTGTAATAAGGACAATGTTTGTCATTAATTGCATTTTTTTATTGGTCTACAAACAAACAAACTATCAATAATAGATAAGAATCCATTAAATGTGTAACTATACAAAGACGTGTGTATGTGTAACGTTACAACTACTACAGATCACAAAATATTTCTGTAGACCATAGTCTAGTCATAACTATGCTAACCAACACCTCAACTACTACAGGTCGCAAAATATTTCTGTAAACTAAGACTATGCTAACCAACACCTCAACCCCGCACCCGAAAGATCTATCACGAATTAAGATTGTTTACAAGATATTGAATTAATTTGTTTTTAATAGTATTAATATTACTTGCAAATATGTCAAAATCTAACACATTATTCATTAACACTTTATTCAAACTCCTACTAGCCCTACACAAAAAGCAATTTTTCCTATAATTAGTTGAAGCTCGAGAAACAGAAATAGGACGATAGTTCCGCACACTCCTAGAGGGAATATTAAAAGAGACTCTGCCCAACAAATCAGGGCAATCAACATTGCCGTTGACGATATTTAATAGGTAAACTATATCAGCAGCCTCACGGCGCCTTACAAGCGGTAACAGATGGTGGGGTGAATATTTGGCGTTTCAACCGCCGTCATTATTATTTTCGCATATTATTCAATATAAACTTAATAACTTCCTCGTTATTTTAAATGGCATGGATACTACCCCCGGGTCCGCTGATTTAGACATCAAAAGTTGCTGGTAGCTATCATTATTTTCGTCAATGCGTTGAAGAGAATAATGACGGCGGTTGGAACGCCGGAATATTCACCCGGTGATGCTTACACAAGTTAAAGTAATTAGTGGAACTATACTTTACTTTTAATTTGTAGCAGAGAAATTTCATAAATTTAATTTGCAAACGTTCAATCCTATCAATATAAACTTGATATTGGGGATTCCAGATCTGAGATGCATATTCCAACCTGCTCCTGGGCCATTCCTACAAAAGTCGTACCCCTATTTAAAATTATGGTAAAAAAAAATTGTTGAGATAAACGAGAAATGATGATTGATATAAGTAGTAGATAATATATATTATTAGAAAATAACATAATTCCACGTTATACTACATCGGAATATATAATAATATTAATTTTAATAATTTTGAGGAAGGTAAGAGTTCCATTACGTTACCAAATTCTTATGCCAATAATAAATAATACAAACGAGCTATAATTTTATAATTGGTTTTATTAGAATTCTTATTATGTAAAGAAAAGAATAGTTTTATAAAATCACACATTAATCATACCAAAAATTAACACGTCTTATTTTTATTTCCCTTACGTTACTACAAGCCAAAAACAAGTCATAATTTTCACTATTTAATGTGTTAAATAAGGTACAAATTTGAGATCAATTGTTATCAAATTAGTAATCTATATACCGTAATATATTTTTATCACAATCATAGTTACAAAACTAATAAGCAGTTTAAATATAATTATAAACGAGATTTTTGGCACGGGACAATACGGAATGGAAGAGTCCTCTCCGTGACTGGTAACTGAATATAATTATTAAGAAACCTTCACAATGCACCATAAAGCTTACATTTTTAAATAATAAATCTCGAACTAATTTTCCAGTTCAGTAATTTTTTACTCCTTATGTACCTATACAATTCACTTGACTTTAATTTTATATTTAAATGTAAATAACAATAAGGTTGGATTTATTATTTAAATGTAAAGAAACATATTAAAAATAATTATTACAAAAAATTTTACTTTACTTAATATAATATGACTAGTTTATAAACGTTTTGCTAAGTCATACAAAAACTTCATACTAAATTATGTAATTTTAGGTGTAAGTAGGTACTGTATAATGTGTGTTTAAATATACCTACTACACAAAATAAAATAAAAGGCCATAGTTTATTTTAATATTTATTCATTAATATTATTAAATATTAAGATTCTGATATTTTATCTGAAGCGTAAATAAGCTTGTGGCCCTTTATTATTTTGTATAGTAATCTACCACTAGTTAAGTAGGTATATTATAATTTTGCTAGTTAAGTCTAAAGAAGTATCTCAAAAATCTGTAAGAGTACATAAATAGGTAGCTAATTATTTATTTATACTGAGTCTGCATACTTCTTTACAATTCCATTCCGAAACTTTGTCGTTCCGCTTTTACGAAACCGCCATTTTGGTTTCGGAATAGAAGTCACGGATCGCTACTTTCGTTAGGTTTTAATAAAATAACTCGTTACCAGCTTCAATTTCAGTTAAATCAAACAAAAATATGTTAAGTCAAATAAATTTACATTTGTTTAAAAATATCTATAAGCAATATTTATTCAAACTTACCTGAAACTTTGGTTTCGGAATACGGAAGCACAAAATGTGACGCTAGCGGTGCGACTACTTTACGATCACTTGCTGTAAAAACTGAGCGGGATAACAATATGGCGGCTATTGGTTCCTAGTCTAGAGTTGCCAGGCAAAATATTTAGTGGACTTGGTAGAATAAATACTTCAGTATCGCTTAGGAATAAGTGGTATCGGAATGGAAAATTCCGCCAATTTCAAATTACGTCCCTGAATAAATTAATTAAATAAAAATATTTCTAAGCACATAAAATCTAAATTAATCTAATAAAGGTGTAAAGTACACTTCAATCTAATAATTAATAAAGCCGGTAAATTTTTCCTATTAACTGTTTTTGAAATAAAGGTCTTGGTACCTACAGAAACAGTGGTGGGACAGCGTAAAATCTTCAGTTTTCTTCCACTAATTATTTTATAAAAAAATAAATCTTTACGCTAATTATGTAATTTAAACATAAAGTTTAAAAAAAAAATATACAGAATGATATAGTTTTTTTTTATTCTTGTAATAGTATTAGAAGGTGTTTAAAAAAAAAGTCAAATGTATGGGACAAGCAAAAAACGCGGGGTACAATTTTTGTAGGAATTGCCCTCCTCACGTAAGCACAATATAAGATTTTCAAGGTCTTGGGACGCGAAAAACAAGCTGAACTACGCATTAAAAAACCAAGGGACTTGGCAGCTTTAGATACGATTTCATTAATATGATCATTAAAAATCAGTTTAGAATCATGGATGACCCCCAATTCACGCATGCTTGACACTTTTTGAAGAATGCTACTTTTCAATGTATAAGTGGTAGAAATGAGATTCAATTTACGTGAAAAAGTTAATGTAAAACACTTAGAAGGATTAAGGTCCAACTTATTGAAAATACAGTAATCATCCAGACGGCGAAGATCGGATTGTAAAGCAGTAGCATCATCTGGAGACACAATTTCGGCAAAGATCTTCATATCGTCTGTAAAACAGAGAAGCTTAGCAAAATGGAAGCAGTGTTTAATGTCATTAACAAAAATATTGAAAAGGAGCGGTCCTAACAACGACCCCTGGGGAACTCCACTAGGAATGGTCACCCAGCTTGACATATAATTGTTAATGACGACTGATTGACATCGATTAACTATGTAGGACGCGAACCACCTCAAGAGGTCACCTCTGATACCGACTAAATAAAGCTTTCTTAATAATATATCGTGGTCAATCCGATCAAATGCTTTACTGTAATCAGTATAAATTACATCTATTTGACGACCACTATTACATGTTTATACCTACTCTATTTGTTTTACTAAAGTTGATCTGAGCTAGTTGTGCGCAATCTCTAATGCACATTTATCTGATTTTTATAATTAATTTGTCTTTTATAAATAATCGTTCGTTTATAAATAATGTCTCTCAATATGTGTATTTGTAAGTACATATTAAGTATTTATTTTTAATTGAGTTAATCTGTACACTCTGTAGTTTTATATGTACTTATGTCATTTTTTTTCTTATTTTCCTCAGCGCTTCCTTAAAGGGATAAAAGTTCGCCTTTTTACATCCCTATGTCGTTAACATTTTGTAAAATACAGTGTTCAAACATAAAAATAAGTGTGTAAAGTATGTGGCTTCCTCTAACTATACTGCTTATATAGTATAGGTGAATGTGTTCGACTTAAAAAAAATCCATCCACGTCCCGCCACATCCTCTTGGACCTCTTGATTTAATCAGCATCTTTTATTCATACTGCTATCAACATAATTATGCCACAACGCCCTCATCATGTTTCCGTTCACGTGTCTAAATTAAATCTTTAAATAAACCTATGGATAAGTCATGTCACTTAAAGAAACGGTAGCTAAACGAAGGATTACGACTAATAACTTAAAGACACTCGCCACGGTAACACAACATGGCAAACACTTTTAAAGGTCAAGCAACCACAGTAACCCAACAACAAATTTATGTCAATTAGCGCTTATAGGCGCTAAACGCTTCGAAAGAATGTCGGTCGCACTGTACCGTCCTATAGGTTGACATACTTTTCACAGGATTTGGTCGGCCAGTGTGTCCTTATAACCGGTTAGTCGGCAAAAAGTTCTTGTTCACATATATAGATGATTACCTATAATAATACTTGAGATCGGATGTCGAAATGTCAGCTTATAGGTAGGTACCATTCACACTTACCGCAATGAACTTACAGAGTAAATTATAAAAGTACATTTTATGTAGTTACCTAATTATTTTAGTGCTTTGTACCTTATAATATTAATCGCAATAAAATAGCGTTAACTATATTTCTCATAATCAAACCTCGAAGTCGCGGTGGCACGAATAAAATTTTGCTAGGGACTTCCACGCGATATTATTTCATCGATAAATTGGACTTTCTTATGACAATAGTTATGTTATGACTATGAGATGACGTATGTTATTAATATGCAACTTGTAATACCTATTAAACTGTATCATTTATATACAGTATGATATTTGAAGTACTAAATACAAGATACAATACTTTGTTACTTATTACTATAAGTATATTATTATAAGGTTCATAATTGATTAAATGAAAATAATGTAATGATGTTAATGTACTCCTAGGTTTTAGTTTACTTTGCATGGAAATTGATGAAATAAAAAATTACTTGTAAAGGTTGATTTTTATTTGAATTTTAAAATTCCTAAAAATGTCCTAAAAACTCCTATATAGGTAACATTGACGGGTAGTAATCATCACATTTTAGTTAATTTTCAATTATTCTGTAAGTAAACTTTACAGCTAATATGAAGTGTCACTTCCAAATAAGCATTCAGTTATCGATAAATTTTATATCGGAAGGAAGTCCCTAGTTAATTGACGTTATTGCCACCGCGACTTCGAGGTTTGCTCATAATAAAAGTAAAAGCAAACGAAACAATGAAACCATAAATTTATCCAGCCAGCATCATGTGGAACTAAGTCGTATCTTTCAGTAAGTACCTTTGTTTGTGCCGTAAATCTGTAATTTTAAAACAAAGAAATGTCACAGTGACAGATGTCAGGTGGCTTTTGCGCGGAAAACAATGCGTTCGAAAGTAGGTTGCACAAACTAAACAAATTACAGGTTATGCTTTACACGATGTCACGAGGTTCACGTAACAAATTCCGTATTATTTAGTTCTGCTTGCTAATTTTACTTTCGAAGGATATTTTTGTAATTGAACAGAAAATAATAATTAGCCTCTGTTTTATTTGAACATAAAGTAGGTATCTACGATGTGTTTATTGGGCTACAAAAAGCAACACCAGAAGAATGGCAGGTGTATTGCCGAAGTTGCAAGCCTTGATGGATATTTATAGGGATGTAACTAGAACTTACAATATTCTCAAGAAATGTACCTACATTTTAAGGGTTAATAATTGGAACGTGTTGCTGGGAAGGCAAGATTAAAAATTATACTGACTTACTTACCTACCTATTATACTTAATTAGGCCCGCGTGCAGCTTCTACTGGACTGAACTGCCTATTTTTTATGAACTTTATAACAAAGAAATACCTAGGTAGCCTGAGTAGCCAGTCACATTTGCACAAGAGCTGTATAACCCTTAATATTCTCTGCGCGTGAAGCAGTCGGCAAAAAACAACACGTGTGTAACATAAATATCACATGTAGCTCGGCCGGCGTCAATGAACTTTAAAAGCGAACATGTATAAGCTTGCCACTTGACGAGGTACTGATTTAAGGCCCCCCACATGAATAGCGCGGCTAGCCAACACCGAAGGTTAATGGTGCAGACGGGTGCTTTATGTAGATGTTAGCCGAAACCACTTCTACGCTGGGGTTTAATAACTTTAATAAGTCACGTGTTCCCATTTGAACCAAGAAGGTTTATACATGTCGTCTTAGTTAAGTGCTAGTTGTTATGTCCGACAGAAGGGGTACGTTCTCATCATCTGTGTCATTATGTGTACCTACTCGTATATTTGTTTTTAAATTAGTTAACTATAATGAATAGCACTGAATTGGACATCGGTGGAGTGTTAGTCTGATCCACTACCCAAAGAATATCAGCGAAGCTCAAAAACGGAGACTATTGCATATACACACATGAAACCTTGCCCAAATTATGCACCTAGTTTAATTGCATGAACTTGGCAATTAGTTATTCTCATAAGTCTCCATACATAGTGAGATAGTGACCCTGAGAACCGGTAGTAAATGTATGGGCATTGTATCGGTTGCAACTCTTACTCGGTGCATATTTAACTAATAGGTAGTTATCAAAATAATTGCGATTGATAGTTTAATTACTTAATTAGTTAAGGACAAATACCTACCTCTACTAAAATATATGTTATAACTAGGCTTGCGCGCGACTCTGTCCGCGTAGAAGTCGTTTATCGCTATTCCCTTGGGACCTTCCTCCTGAATCACCTCTACTTATTGATGAAAACCGCATTAAAATCCGTTGCGCAGTTTAGAAGATCTAACCGAACAGACGGCGGAAGCGACTTTGTTTTATACGATGTAATGTAAAGATTCGTAAGAAAGTAAAATAGTGTACTTTTACTGAAAATCCTATTCGAGACCAAATTATCGTTCCCTAAAGTTTACTCATCAATTATTTTACTGTTTAATGACTCTACTGAAAACTCGTGTAGGACACTAGGACAAGGTGAAAATAATTTCATTTGGGGTATCGACTGCGGTGCCTTCCTTCCTACGATTAGAGCTTTAAAGGGAGCTTTATCCTGGTGCCCAAGAAAATAAACACGCTTTGATGATAACCCAAGACGACGTCAATAAAAATTACCCCCCACAAACTGGCACGAATTAACTGTTACCTACTTATCATATTCAAACAGTGTGATATTTTCTAAAAAGAAAAAGCATTTATGAAACTCTACCCTGCATAATTTTTAGCATTACCATTTACGTACGTACTAAAAATACTCGTATAGTGTAACGTAGGTACACTGTTGACTAACTAGACTTTTAAAACGGTTACCGTATTTAGGTCAAATTTAAACTGATGAGTCGAGTGGGAAAAATTGAGTTCTTTGTGACTCATGGCATGGCCCGTCGGAGACATTCGTCAGAAATACATGGAAAAAAAAAATGCAAAACGTTTACCGACCTACTAAATGAAAAAAAGAGTGGCGTACTAAGGTTACAATGTGGTGCCGATCTTGGAGAGACCAGATCATTCAAATGTTCAAATTAAACATTACAAAATGATGGTGTACTTGAAACTCTTGAAAGTGCTCAGGCAAGTGCATTTTATTACCACTCCCACATGAAAATATTGTTGACACTAAACGAAAAAGGAGCAAATTAACACGCGTAGTGTTCATTTTTGTACTCTGCTATTTTCTGCACTCTGTGTGGGTAACCGTATACCGTGGATAAGGTTTCAAGTCAGTCTAGGCTATTTATAAGCAAATACCGTATAGTTTTACACCTCATTTGTTCACGTTTTGAAGCTTGTGTGTGAGCATGCGTGCATTCGTGTTTCGATTAAAAGATAATCGATATTGTGAGTTAGCAAATCAATTCTAAACGTTTACTAATTGGCCGCGCTTCTATCAAAAGGCATATATTTTTTTAAATTAGTAATCAACGGTATTTAATAAGTATTTCAATTTTTTCATAAATTAGTAACTAATCGGTAGTAGTTACAAACATTCTTTCAAAGTAACATTTTGTATTTAAATTTTAGAAGCACAATAGGTATTCCACAGGGGCATTAGACGCCTGTACCGAATGAGCCTATAATAAAAACTTGGCACATTAAAGTGGCCATTACAGCGATTCAACAATTCGTCTCGAGTAACTGTACTTTTAAAATTAAACCATTTTACCCGTAAACGACTGTGGTTAGTTCAAAGCGGCAGCTCTTTGATGTTTGGTCTTACACGAATAAATATTAACTTGTAATGGTTCCTGGAACATGTTTAAATTTAAACATGCAGTTTTTACACGACTGCCCAAAAAACTGTTTATGGTAAGTTTGGTACGGTTTAAAATTCCATCCGATAATGTTTACAATTACGCCCATTAGATTTATTCTAAAATCATATTTTTTTATTGCGAAAATACATATTAAGGAGTCTAAAAAAGGTACATAAATATAGTAAATATCAAGAAACACTCTCACTCAAATAAATCTACTACCAAATTAAGTTCAAGGCTTGACTATGGGTAACCACTAACACTATACATACTTATATTTTTTGAGGAATAAATAATTAAATATATCGAAAATATCCAAGACTCAGAAATAAATAATTGCGCTCATCACAAACACATTTGACCTTACCGAGAATCGAACCCGGGACCGCTAGCTTCGTAGGCAAGGCAAGGTCAAGGCTAAACCTAAACACGTCGTCAAATGTAAAAGATAACTAGCCAAATTAGCTATTACTTGAATGGCAGCATTTTAACATTCATAGACTAGAAACGAGTGCGTTCTGGACTTCTTACAGTGATTTTATTTGGCTGAATCTAAAATGAGATCTGCGCAAGCGACTGATGAGCAATTAGCGAGTAAAAGTGTTGTAAGGTTTTCTTCGTAGATTGCGTTAGTTTGTACACGTAATTTGTTAAAAAAAACGCTCAAAGAAGTAGCGATACGACGTTCTGGTACCTTCTTACTTAATTTGTTGTGTATTTCCATGTTTTTCTTGAGCTGTGCAATAAAGTTTGTGTTCATGCAAATCGCTCATACAAAATGTTGCTGGGAGCAAGGAAATAGCAAGTAAATAATAACTTTTTATTACTTATTACCTGTATAATATACTCTTATACCGGCTAATTGTGATAATGAGTCTTAACCTCAAGCAGTCATTACAAAAATTACAACGGTTTGAGGTAAATCTTTCATCTCTCCTGTCACGGTCGGGACTCTCCATTACCTGACCGTGACAGACGGTAGATTCACGGCTCTCACTTGTGACACCTAGCGGGTCTGTTGACTGTTGAATACTGGATCCGTGTGACCCTCAACATTTTAGTTGGAATTTTAGTTTCAAGGGCTAATAAATGAACCTTTTCATGGAGAACTAATACGCTGCTACACCGTGGTTAAAAAGAGTTTGGAAAAAATGAGGCAACTGTTTTGAGCATATTTTGCTAGATTAATACGTACATATTGGACAAATAGATTTAGTTGTGGTTGTTGTAATTACGTCTGTCGTAATATTTTTGACATAATAACTGTAATGAAATAGATAGAGCTTCCAAAGTTTTTTATTTAGTGCTTCGGAGTCACGAACCAGACTCTCCCTCAATTCCTTACAAAATAAATAAGATGTTATGTGTGACTAACGCCATTCTCTAAACCGAATTAATCTCTTACCAATGGAAGTGTTTTAATAACGGCTGTCAAAGTACAAATATGTCAAAAGTTCACGGAAAGATGTCATATCAAAAAAGTCGTTATTGACAGTGTCAAGCCACTGTTCTTCGGTCTTCTATTTTTTTTTATTGAATTTGAGCCCTTCAAAACAAAACCTAAACAAGTCAATTTTAACACTTGAGTTTCACTGTCTATTCAACCGCTTTACAAAGCGTAATTCAATACTGTGTTTTCCATAAACATACGCATTCACGTCCAAGTTAATGTTTTTGCTGCTTAGTTTCTTAGTTTCACACAGTCACCATCGCTTTCCCAAGAAAAAAGGCGAAATCTATTAACTGGATAACATTCTATTGGTCAATGTGAAGCTTCGGAGTTTCTAGTGCCCTCTTTAGCTTTCTATGCGATCTAGAATGTTGATGGACAAACATCTGTGCCAATATGGGCCATTAGTGTGCCCGAGAATCGCAGTATCTTGGCATTGTAGAAAGTACCTATTGGTCGGCACGGGACTACATACTAGCAGTAGCGAAGCGACTATGGATATTATGCGTGTCAGACTGTCATACAATCTAACGTTTACGTTGTGTAGGATGTTTTTGGAATTATGTTCTTGACTTGAACATTATAAGTTACTCTTAACTAAGTGAACACGTAATTTTGCATAGTTCATCTCTGTTGCCAGGTTGCCAGCAAAACTTTACTCTCCAATATTTGGAGAATGGCCCCTTGAGTGTCCTACTTCCACCAGCAAGCGAGGTTTGGCAACGTTGTTAAATTAGTACTTTCGAACTACAAATGTGTCAGTTTAACAGATCCCGTAATTGTGATAAGGATTTGGTATATTTAAACTACCTTAGTAAACACGTGAACAGCGCCGTTGATTAACCGAAATATTGACATAAACTTTGTAGGTATGTGTTTTTCTCTACTTAGCGACTAAATTGTGTGCCATTGGCGAAGATGTAAACACAACCAAACGAACCAATTTGCAATTAGTTACTCGATATTCACGTAATTTTAAAGATCAAGTGAGGCCTTTGCAATGATTTGTACACTTGATATTTTATTTCACATATTTTTTTTATCTTAATCTTATTAAGATTAAATAACTATTAATTATATGCTATTTTCAATAAAAACACGCTTGAATAATATTTGAGGTTATGCGTCAAACTGTTCTAATTTGTTAACATTTTTGGCAATTTGAATTGATACATATATGTACTACATAATTATGTATGTTTTATCAAACTAGTTTATGTTTGTCTTCATTTCCTCATAAAAATCCACAACTGCTGTGGAGCCGTAGTCTAATAAATTGTAAACACTTCCTTCCGCGTGCATAATACAGCCAGCGCATTCCGTCGGAACTCGTTAGTTCCACTGGCATTGAATAGCGGTCGAGTCCGATACAGTTCGACGCAACTACATGTGCCAGTTATAATTCAAATATCAGTACTGTTTGTAGATCACTTTCCGTAGTTTTAAAATGCAAACGATTTTAAAACTACGGGAAAACTCCAGCAGCCTTTGAAGGTGCCGTTCCACCGGCTGGAAGATATGAGATGAGGCGACGCGAGAATTCAAATTTCTATAAAAAAAAAACAATTCCCTCCCAAGTAACACGTAACCTATATATTAACCAAAATGGATATGGATTTATGTCCAAAAGTCCGAATAACACTTTTAATTGGCATCGGCAAAGATAAAATAGTTTTTAGTAGCATTTGGTTCGTTTCGAAATGCTTAAAGCTATACTATACTCTTAAATAAAGATTAAACTCCTACCAAAGCATCAGGTATTTATAATATACAGCTACTTAAATAGCTTTTACGTACACTTACACAAAGGTTAAAGTCTTATAATAGTAATTTGAAAAGCCCAATACATTAAATAAGCATTAACGAAATATTTTATACTGCACAGAGCTGTAGTGGCAATTTTTTAACATTAAAAACTTTTTAATGATCTGTGTTTGTGTTCATTTAATGCTAGTCCTATAGTAACATTCACTAAACAATGAATAAAATCTTAACTCCGTTTTCTTCCTAATCTGTTTCTTCAATAAAGCTTTTAGTCGTATATTGATAACAAAGAAATGTATTACAAACAAACACGATAGAAACTAATCACTATGGTGTATAATGGCAGCAAACATTATAATGTTCTTATGAAGTGTTGCAATATACCTGAATACTATTATTGAGTGTCTTATACTTTGGTAAACAGGCTCAAAGTATTTTGGTTAGCTATAGTAAAATTAACAGCATTATTATACTTTCGTTGAATGCGTAAAGCATTTATATTATCTGACGCCATTTGCTTTCTGTTTCCCCTTGTTACGGAAACAATTAAAATGATTAAAAGTGACTAAAATCTGATTAAAAGAGCACTTTCTATAATTTTACTTTATGCGCGGTGCCTATAAAATCAACTCTATTCATTAAAATTAAGCTAAGAGCTTATAATTTTACAAAACATATTCAGAGTCGATTATAATTTTCTATATTTTTGTGATAAAAAGCATTATCACGAGGGCGCGTGGAAATATTACCACAAAACTTAACATGTTTTCACAGTAAACTGACATCCGCAGCTGAATTTCACCCATTAAAGAAAATTCAATATTATTTTTCACAATTATTTACAATACTCGCGAATCTTCACTCAAACTCGCAATAAATACTAAATGTAACCATAACTTTTTTTAAATCTATTGAGAAATTCTTCTGAAATAAAACAATTAGCATTTGAATATGTTCCCATTTAGAGATTGTATATTAATAAGGTGTATATTGGCTGTACTGTGGTCGCAATAAATGCTTTAAGTCTAGTGATTTGTTCTTTACCGACTTCAATAATAACTTTGTGCAATCATTGTAATGCTACTAAGCAGCCTTTATAAAGCTCAATGCTGTATAATTTGGGGCCCAAATTGCTCTTAAAAAAGCTGTAGAAAAGTAAATACAGCTGATATAGGATTTTCATATAATGCTTTGCGCGTCAGTTCGTGCTGTTGTATGTTTTTTATAATGGTGTTTTGTGTTACTTGGGCTCCTCACGCATCTCCGCCATCTACGGTGGAAATGGTTTTTAATACAAATTTTAATAAAATAATTCTCGCGTCGCCTCTTTATATAAAACTTAAATGTCAAGCTAATCTTTATCATATTTTTCAGTTTTCCTTTTCTTTTCTATAAGCCCGACCCATCAACTACAATCAACATTGTCTAAATCATTATAAATATTATCAACTCGTACCTAATTCGCGTTTAAAATATTTTACATATGCGTGTTTTATTCTGTCATAGCTTTTCGACTGTACGCACAACGCAACCAGTCTCTACGTGTATAAAATACTGACGCACTGCATCCTAATCTGACGCAATTCTACACACCATGCCGAATTATTGCATTCACGTTTGGTTTTCAGAGTTAAGTTAGATAATATCGATTAAAGCATAGCCTGAACGAATTATGGTCGTCACGTTTCTACCTAGGTACTTGGTCCGTGATATGTCAGCTGATGCAGTATTAACGCTTAGTACCTAGTTAATAGTTATATGCATACTCGTAAGCTGCTCCGGAACAATTAATTTAACTAATTTATGTTACACGTCACGCATGTTTATTAATTGCGAGGTGTTCAATAATATTAACATCTATTATTATTAAAATACACTTCGTCTCAATACGGTTGGTTTGACAAACCGATATCATGACTAATAACATTAATAACAAGAAGGTGAAATTGTAATTTATTTTTATTAGTGACTCCTATACCTAAATAAATTATTTATTTTGAAACGTGTGAATGGCTCAAAAGTGGTCGTTAGCGTTGGGGATATAATTAGCAAAAGCCTATGTCTACCAGAGGATGTCCTGCGGTTGATATGATGATGAAACATATCGCATGCATTGACATCAATTAAAATTGAAACCTATTGTCTTATGCCTAGCCGAAAAATAACCATTAGTATGTACATTTTACAATTGAGACTCCATTATGAGCTAACTTTGACCCAGCCTATTTAATCTTCGTAGCTCTAATTTGATATGCCTATTTGGCAAGGTTTCATTTTCAATTGATGGCGTGATCGATAGAAGTGTAGCTGTAGGAACTTGACAAGGTATAAATACGGCACCGGTTTAGTTAAGGCACCTAATAAACTCCTTTTAATTAGCGATGAATATTGTGCATTACTGCCGCTTCGTTGATAAGAACCATCATGTAACTTGGCACCATTTCAAGCTTAATTCTGTTATCGACAAAAGTTACAATCCTGTACTTTACTTTTTTACGTTACTATTGGGATTATTTCTAACAGTAACATTTATATTTTACATTCCAAAGTACGTACGTACATTACTAAGTACCAATTCATCAAACGATATTAAAATATTAATGAATGTTAATCGACTGTTAGTTCATATATTTTTACAGCTGTTAACACTTTTTTTTATGAATTCGTCTGTTGTTGGTGAAATTGAACATAAGAGTGGCCATAACATAAACACGATTCTGACAAAGACAGTGGCATTCCATTATTTTTTTGTTATACGAGTATTATACCGAGCCTTTCATCTGTGCCGATCATAAGAAAAACATTTGAGTAATGCGAAGACAAATCACAAGAAGTAAACGTGACTAATCGATTGTCTTTTATTTCAAGTCCACCATTCACTGCGAAACACTCTCACCAAAACAAAACGGTTGCACTTTCGGAAACATTAATTAACAATACAAACAGTTCATTGTTTCAAAAAGTTCCGTGCTAGAAACCCGAAACCAATAACGAAACCGAAACCGAAATCGTAACCGGAGCGAATGCCGGCGCGGGGAAGTGAAATATGCTCATTTACTCCAACCATTAATTGATTTCCTCACAAAACAATGACGTTTGTGTAAACAGGACCAAGGGCAATTCAGTTGCGATTGGTTCCACCTGTATTGGAGACCCGAAAAGCGGTCAAGGGCTCTATTCTATACGATAAAACCATATTGCTTTAAACATGTTACCTATCGTACTTGTTTGCTTTTAAATCGGCCACTGTTACTATCAAGTAAAAAGAGCTATCATAACGCTGATAATACGATAACATTTCAAAGCTATATGGTTTTACCGCGTAGAATAGAGACTCAAGTTTATGGATTTCATAGGCTTGTTTTCGACATCGGTTCATGTGACGAATGCAATGTTGTATCAAATTTTCACTTTTTAGTGGCATAACTATTCTTATATATACGCACCTATAAAATATACCATTGGGAAAACTACAAAATAGATAAGATTTTAAGATTCTAAATTAAAGGTGCAAGCTGTATTCATAACCTGAGGGGCTATGCCTAACGCACTCGCAATTGCAATTGTTTTCATTTTGAAATTCGAAGGCTTGTCTGCATACAAAATGAAAACAATTATTCCGCTTTGAAGTCGATTGCGATTGCGAGTGCGATAGGCAATAGGTCCACTGGTCACTCAAATGTTGAGTACTGCTCTTGAATTGCTTATAATCTCGGTCCCATTTAAAGAAGTAAAAAAAACACTTATCGCACCTTGGGTAGAACAAGGGCACAATGTACTACATGATTATAGGTGCAATTGTGCCCTTGTCCTACCGAAGGTGCGTTATGTAAAAGAAGTAAATAATCTTGGGTAGGTAGCTCTAGGTAGCTAGAGACAAATAAAATAGAAATCACAGAAAAGAAGCAGGTTAGAGACAAATAAAGCAAAACAGATAAGTATAAAAGAGTCAATCTTGCCAAAACTTCCAATCGCAAAATCACAAGTTCGAAAACCACAACACCGCCAATCAAACAAAGATGACAACAAAAGTGGAAGCGAGAGTAACGCGACATATGCAAGTCATGACCAAACAAGAAAGCTAGTGACATGACATCCGTCCACTGAAACTATCACATCGCTTACCGATTTTCTGTTGACGACAGTACGATAATAAATTCTGTCAAATAAAATTGTTACTGAGTTTTAATTTCCAAAAAATCTTCTTACAGTGAAGGAAAAAGTGCGTGGAGAGTGCGTGCGACATACAGACAGACTGCCAGACAGCCGGACGTTTTGAATTGGGAAACCTAAAAAGGACAGTGCGTAATGGCGATTGTCTTCACTTTATAAACGATAATGAAATAATGATAGAATAGAAAAGAATAGAAAATAGAATTTCAGGCAACAATGGCACATTTATTTACAAATACCTTAAAGGATTAGGTTGGGTTAATTCAATAATGATGATGAATTTCAACCCAATTGTTTGCGCCTGAATGATTCTTGTCTACACCGCAATGTAATGAATCCATCGCATTCATCACTAATGGGTCGATTTCAAGAATGCGGTAGAAAATACCTTTATCACATTATGGGAAAACGTTGATCATACACTCTGCCAACTCCTATTTCAAAACCAACAATACACCTACCGTTTCATTTTCATTCTAGAGTGAAACTTCCGTGCGTTCACTCCTCAAAAATGCAAAAATTCAAGTGGCATTTTAAGTTACATTACAGGCATTCATGAACATGAGAAGTTACCAGTAAACATTACACTAATAGTAACCGAGTTAAAAAGGTCACAAAGACCTCTTGTGCTGCTTTAGATGGATATGAACTTGATCAGCTTGGTCTGATCTTGAGACTTAATTATTGTTACTTGTTCATTACTTTACGGAAGCGAATGAGCTAGTAGAGTATGTATATAAATGGAAATAGAGTTGAAAAGTGACGAACCTTTATATTCCGTGATCGTACAAGTAAGGACAAAGTTTTGTAGGTTAGACTATAAGGTAAATAGTGAATTGAGGCCTCGATGCCCAAAATTAAATATTTCCTCTCTCCTATTCTAGTATATTAAAAAAAAACAACAATTTTCAATTAAAACTATTAAATAATACTTATTGCAACACACATTGAAACTTCGTTCGTTTGGGCTCATTTTACACTATGGCGTCAAAGTCGACAGCAGCGAGAGGAACACCAATACGAATCATTTAGCAAAATCACAGAGTTTCGAATTTCCTTTTTCATAGTACAGGACCAGTTGGACGCAGTTGACAATTATCTCGAAGCATTACCAAGCAAATTCCGTACTTTCTCTTTCACCGGTGACATTTACGAGCATCCGCTACCGTTTCTGTAGTCATTAATTATACAAAATTTATAAAAATATGATCTAGCAATTGAGTTTGCTGTACAAAATTGTCACAATTGGAAAAGAGTGCAGACAACCCTGCTAAAGGAAGAAGATAACAATCGTGATGAAAATATACTTCAAACTTTTTACACGGTTCTTAGTCAACAGAACATAATCTTAAAATTTGGCACCGTACTAGGTTATTTATTAAAATGTAATCAGATAATTTAATGATTAAATATAATTGGGAGCTAAACTTTCGTTGCGCGCTCATTACGAAATCCCACTTTTCTGTTGTTCAAGTATTTAACCTGGTAGAATGTACTCTAATTATAGTTTAACATTAATTATAATTATATGTGACGTAACGCGTTGCATCGAAATTGTAATTAGACAATTGCAAATTCCTTTGATGCTTTCTCGGGTTTATTACTTTTATTTGAATTATGCTTATGTTATTATAATTACTACCAAATTACGGTGTTGTCTGTCTGACATGAGCTTGTCTGCTACAATTACAACTAAATAATAGCTTGTCTGAGTGACTCCTATTTATCTTTTATTTATGTAACAATGAGGTAAATGTCAAAAATCTATTAAGTAATACATAAAACCACAAATTTATATCAACGTCAGAAGTATTTCTAGTGAGGGATTCCCTTTTTATTAACAGCAACTATTGAATCCAATAAAGCTTGAAAGATGTTTACTCTTTAATCTATTTACTGCACTTGGTAGGCTTTGTTGCACTATCGCAACGACACGTAGAGGTGCGTGTTAATTCTTTGTCTGAGACATTTATATCTTGTTACATTATAGTAAACCGGTCATATAATGACTCGTCACACCATTATGAAACTCATTGATTTCTTGCATGTGTCTCACCAAACACACTCTTTTTCAACACCATCCTTACTCATCAGTTCATCGCCCCATGGCAGTGAAGATATAAGAGCTTGGTCATTCTTTTAGAATAGTAGGTAATTCGTGAAATGGCAACAGCCAAATAAAATTGAGATTCCGGAATAGGCCAAAGACAATAACAAAAAGCATTCATATAATAAACTTTACACCATGACCTGAATGTGCATATTTTAATAGCTAACACAATCGCATGGGCGACAATCGGAACAACGGCTGGCGATAAGCCTTTGTGTGCTACAACTGGAGCATAGAGAAAACATTCCAGCAGTGTCGCGCGGAATGTGACTTCTATGGTTTCAGCTCTTAATCGTTCGTGTTTATTATTTTTATCTAACATTATTGTCACGTTGATAAGCATTTCTGTTGGCATGTAGTGCATTCCATATGCGTTACCTATATAAAAAGACTAGACACGCCCGCGACTTTGTACGCGTACAATTAGTTTTCCGCTACTCCCCCGATTTTCGGAAAATCCTTTTTAGTGCACCCTTTAACGTCATTTGGAACCTACGTGCCAAATTAGGAATCTCGAGACCCAGCGGTTTGGGCTGTGCGTTGATATATAAGTCAGTGAGTAAGGTTTGCCTTTTATATATATAGATAGATGGTCATCAATCCACAATTGAACTTACCTTTATCTGTCACCGGGCTATAACTGAACGTGGCAACTCATCAAAACCTGAAACAAAACAAAATTTTCCAATTAATGGCTATACACTGACTAAGAAATGCAATATGTAATAGTGTTGCAGCAATAATAGATAGCTAATAAATCATTGTTAATTTATTTTATGGACTTTAATTAACTTTAATTATGTTTACATTCCTTTTTACGTTTAAAACTTCTTTCAGAAGATTGAATGGAGACTTTATCTATTTACTTGGCGTATTTCTCCCGGCCTTGAATCGAATTCATTAAAATAAACAACCTGTCTAGTCCAGGTCAGGGTTGCACCTGTGATAATATTAAAATGAAATGCATCAACGTAGGTACCCTACCTGCTATACTTGAAATACTTATTGCGCCACGCGGCATTACATCACTTAAGCTTTAGTCCCAAAATTTTAAAGCTTATTGTAGTTGTTACTTCCTCTGTATTGCTGGTTCAGCGATACGATATCTGCCCTTACCGTAAATTGAACCCGGGCGGGACCGCTAGCTTCATCTTTTCTTTAAACAAGTGCATATTTAACTTAATCCTCATATTTATTAGTCTCAAACAGTCTAACGACGACGCGCTAGTCTACCTCTAGTTGGTATAGTGATCCTAGCTACAAAGCTAGCGGTCCTGAGTTCAATCTCTGGTAAACGAAAATATTTATGTGATGAGCACGAGTATTTGTTTCTGAGTCATGGATATTTTTTTAAAGTAGGAATTTCTTCATATAAACATGTTTATTATTGTCTTGTACAAAGAGCCTTATTTGGGCCGAGGTCAATTTGTGTGAGATTGTCAACTGATATATTTTATTTTATTTTTATAGTCCTTTGGTATTCATTTGATGGTACACTTTCCACGGCGAGCTAAGTACAAATAGCAATAAAACTATTTCCCATTTCACTTTGTAGTAGTAGTTGAATTTGACTGAACTATTTTTCTATTAGACATCGGATCGATGATCTCAATTTATCGTCCAACAAACACGCAAAAGCCCGCTTGGCTCGGCCGGTTAGCTTATAGCTTAAAAAAATGCGACTGATAATTTTTAAGCCTTATTTTTCCCTAGTTCTCTTCTCTGCGGATACTACTAGTTACCAGTAGGTATAAACACTGTAGGAATTACCTCCATAAGCGGGCGTAACCACAACATAACCTAACTGAAAATTACTTCATCCATGTATGAGAACGTTTTTCCTTGTGCTCAATACCTGAAAGCATTTGCAAATGGGCATATATTACTTAGGCGGTCCGCGCAACTAATTACTAATTAGTACGACGTGTTGAGCAACAGCACCTATTATTTGGAGACTTTAAAACACGTACTGAGCCATCGTAACGGTATTGCGTAAATGACTAAATTTGCATTCTGCCGACGTTGTTCCGAAGCAACAGGAATAATAGTCGTCGAAGATAAGGAAATGCCTGCATTAGTAAACATCACAGTAAGGATAGGAGCTGTATGGGTGATTTGAATGTTAACGTTTGGTTATACAAGAGTCCATGCAGCTTTAAAACACAGAATTTTCCAGTTGCAGGTTGCAGAAGGATTACATGACGTATACTTTAACCGTTTCGTCATAATAAATTTGTACTTCATTCCAACCTTGTAAAAGCTAAAATATCAATACAATCCCCAAAAAGTAAGTCTCATTCGTTGAAAAACATTTGTTTCACGTTTTTTTAGAGCACTATCAGGAATATAAATAAAAATGCTTAAGCTCGTATATGACCCTAAGGACAGTAACGACTAAACCTCGTTGGGTCTAGTCTAGACCAGTAAAGTTGCATTCCGCAAATAAAAAATCAAAGTACTGAGGGCTGATTTTCCAATCACCAGACATCACTATCTGTCAGGTAGATTGTAGTTCTGTCCTTTTTTTGTCATAAGAAAGATAAGGACAGAGACAGTAGGCGGTCACAAGTACGTTTTATGTCAATTTCAAGTCAATGTCAAGACTTTAGTAGATTGCAACTACTGCCCTAAAGATCTGCTACAGATTAAATTTGTACAGTTTAAAACGATAGACGTCATAATGTGTACATATGTTAATGCCTCGAATAAAAAAAATCTTACATAGAGATTATTGTATAGCAGCAAAAGGAACCATGTCACTCACGACTGTTATCTAACCCAAGATACTGTTGGAAACGCCTATACTCTGTTTGCCTGAAGCTGTTTATGGACAAGGTTTACATGACACATTCATCATTACATCAATAAATATTGACAGCACTACACGATAAAATACGTAACAAGTTACAGTCAATGATCGATAAAGATTATTAACAATATCTACTTACAGTTGGACAAAGCAATCTTGATAATATATATATTTATTTAAGTTTATTTAGCTTTATTCGTACCTACTATTAATTAGTCATATATGTGGTGAAAATTATGTCAGTCGGTAGGTATCATGTATGCAGAATTTGGTTGGCTATTTTATCTATTCAGAGCTAGACATTAAAATTTATGTCAATTAGAGATTAAATAATGAATACAGCTTATCGCAGCTAATCGAGGAGAAACAATAAAATGGTTTTATTGCCAGTTTAGCACAGAATGGTAACAACGCTGCAACGGTGACATAACCTCAAAACGAGGCGTTTGATATGCACCGCGCGGTCCTCCGACCGTTGGCTCTTTATTGCATAAATGGAATTTGAATTTGTGTTTGGAATTTATAGCACCTAAAGAATTAAGTATGCTGTTTAGTTGGCTTCCCACAGCGTTGCTCGCAACACTCGCAATCACGGTATCACGTTGGTTTGTAAGTCAGCACTTTTTTTTTTGCAACCGCCATTACTTTTAAATCGGGATGTTTTGGACAGTAATGATCAGAAAATAGTGAATATGGCTACTTAGGTATACTTCTTCAATTAGTTTTCAAATTACGTTTCCCGACTCTATTAATGAATGAATTAAAATTTAAATGAGGTCATTATTTAGATTTTTACGAAAATTTAGGTACTAATTATATTTAGGTAATGTAATGAATGAAAGCGTAAGTAATTATTAAAATCTAATGATAACAAGTTATTAAGGATGCCTATTAAATTAATACTCCAAATGGTTATTGAATTTTCATGTTATAAAAAATTGGTGTACTTATCCCAATTCAATAAATCGTGACAGAGAAAAATCAACATTGAGTCAACTTGAATAATTGAAGAACATCACTTGTAACACATTTAGTTTAATCAAGAAATAGGTAAAGTACTGGGATTTGCCGTTACTCTAGGTTGGACTCGTTTTTCCCATTCTGTCAAATAATCCGTTTGCAAGAAATCTCGTTAAGTATATGCTCTGTTTTGTCATAAAAATCAAACAACGATTTCAAAAATAAGGCCTCTATTCGACAACAGTAATAGTTGTATCTTATTTATTTTATTTAGGAGGCATCACAATATTTACAACTCTTTTTCACTTGTGTTACAATGTGTACCTACACAAGATTGTACACTCTAAAAATTATCTGCGAATAAATAAGTGACTCATATATTTGATCGCGGTATTTTCAGTCCTATTGCATTGCCACTTAGAACGGTTTTGCAAAGCTTAAAAGCATTATTATTGAGGTATTAATTAGATCAGGTTGTAAAATTACCCTTGAACTCAAAACAGTGGAAAATTAACGAAAATTAAGCCAAACAAACACGAACGTCAGTTACAGTGTTACCAGTGCAAACTTCACGATTATTATTATTTCATTCATTTGGTTAGTACATGATACCCTACTCATTATTAGAAGTATTATTTTGCTTAACATAATTTTCAGTTGACATTACAGAACTTTATTAACATCTTTTGTGTAGGTAAATAAGGTAATATAAGTAACGTTTGTTCATGTAATACATAATTAAAAAAAAAACACTTGTAAAAATAATTTTCGACCAAACAATACAGGTCGATTCACAAGAGTTGGCACGAATGGATTGAATGAGTGAATGAAAGTATACTAGTGTGTAAAATGGTAACAGGTTTTCGGTTTAAAATTCGAACATCGGTTCAAAGGATGGCACTCACACAATGATAGGTGACATTACTTTCGTTCAATCCATTCGTGCCAACTCTTGTGAATCGACCTGTACATTAGGACAAACAATGATTATGCCACTCGATATAGAGTCTATATTATAGACGCCCTTTTTAAACGACCTCATTTCAAGTCTAGATGTCTTATGGCTCGAATTTTAGGCTTAAATTTTTAGCTTTAAGTGGCTTGACAACGGTATGACACTGACATTGAGTCAGCCGTCGTCAGTAGAGGTGATTTTTTGTCTGACAAAGATTTCGTGTCGACTTATCTTAGCTATCGTGTTTTTCTCGAGCTTGTTTCAACTTTGATAGGCTATCTCCACTCACCAGCGTTAGATGTGTTTTGTTTGTTTAATTCACAGTTTAACAGGACGTTTAAGAACTCTTGTATACGTTGTCGGCAAATATGTCAATTTTTATCATATCGGTGTGAAATTCAAGGCAGAAATATCATTTCTTAAATAAGTTTGGAGCCGCAAAAATAAAGGAAGAGTGATTTGCTTACATCGCCGGTCTCAAAAATATGCAGAACATGACAGGAAACCAAGCGTGGCAACGATAAACTTCTAACAAGAGCACACTTTAAATTACATATAAACTAACCAGAAGGCAAATAAAAGCTCTGTTAAGCACTACGAATGAGTATTAAAATGTTGCCCTCGCCAGACAAGGATATAAGTTCTCAGACATGTCGTTCATTGAATACAAAACGGACACATTCCAAAATAATTTGCTCTTGCTTTAAAAATCTTATAGGAACAGGTTCTAATTTTAAAATGCATCACTGACTTATTTTGGAATGTATCCGTTTTGTATTCAATGAACGATGTGTCAAAAAGGAAATTATTCGAATTACCGCTTATTTTATATTCTGGGTACCAACCTACCTCCTACCATAATTACCTAGTGGTGATCCTACCCGCGATTTCATGTCACGTTGCAAAAGTCATAACAGATAGAAAGTAAGAAGTAAACTATATAAATTAACTGAGAAATTTATTTAGTAGCTACATAAGCACCTAGTCCTTTCAAAACCAAGCATACCTTACTTCTAGGTGTTATCTACCTAGGTTTTTTTTTAATAAACGTCTTAGTGCTTAGTTTCTTAGGTCAAAACAAAATCACATTGTAGAATAAATTGTAGGTAATGGTATTACTGGACCATTTGCTAGTAGTTTCCATTTTTATCAACGACAGTCATCTGTCCGTTTATAGTCATTCCTGCAGTACGGTCGTAAATCTGAATACACAACATGGAATGTAAACAAAAGCGTCACTTGCCTAAAGCCCTACCCGCACCTTGAAACTTCATGAGTCACTCATCATCGGGCACAAAGAGGCCATTCGAGCCCATAGTCGCATTCCTTACATGTCGTTGCCGCGCGTTTAAATAGTGAAGTGACACTTCTGTACCCCTAGACCTAGGGCTCAAAATTTAGAGGGAATATTTCTTAGGTACCCTAGGAAAGAACTAAGAAAGGTTTTTTGAAAATCTGCCCCCAGTATAAGGGGGAGAAGCGGGAAATTAATTCGCTTTTGATAAGTTTTTTTTAATTTTATAATTTAAAAATCAAGCAATCTTGGTTTAAATTAAAACATTTAAATGAACAAGAATATTTACGATTCATGACAATATGAATATTTATTTTCATAATTTCCTAAACTTAATATCAACGGACCATGTTATTATAACTAAAATCAATAACAGAAAACTGCATCTAAAATGAAGTAAGATGTATGTAAGTATGGAATTATGTTTAAAAAATTACAAACATGAATTTTTAATCTAAACTTAATTAATAAATACCATAAGAAAAACATTACCACATTGAACTAGTTCAAAGAATAAATAATGAATTTCCTACTTACAAATCGCGAAATGGAAGAAAGTTGTTCTTTTTTCACCAAAACCATGAAATCACAGCACTTTGAAATCCACAGAAATAACGTCAACAAACTCAAAGTCGAAAACTTTTTAATTTATTGCTTATTTTTTTAAATAGTAGCGCGCGCACGTTCGCCGCGGCTGCGCGCTCTCGGCTGACTGACTGCGTTCAGAAATAAGAGAATGTGACGTTTGCGTACGGTATGGCGTATGCGTATGTAGCCAGCCAGTGCCATTCTGCACAATATGTGCTTTGGAGTTTTCTATATAACGAGTGACAAAGTGACAAGTGACCATAGTTGAACCATAGTATTGAATTTGACGCCTAGCTTGAACCTTAATCTGAAAATTGTTAGTGAATGACTATCAAATTCGCATGTAGTTTAAAAAACATATTTCCGCCGCGATATTGTACACCACGCAAAAAATATAACATCAAATTTTTCACATTTAGAAACGGTATATTAAGCAAGCGCAAGAAGCGGTGAATGTGGCGATTCTTGAGAACCCTCTCAAGAATCGCCTGTTTCTAGCAGTGGACTTCTTTCACGTGACTAGATCATTAATATACAAAAAAAAAGCGACAAATACCTATCCTTCTTTTCATATTTTAAAATTAGAAACAATCAAGTTTTTAACTTCTAAGGCATCAGAGTCTAAAAGAGTAATTTCAGAATAAACCTAAATAGTTCCGCAGCGGCCTATCACGAACGCGTTTATCACGACACGGCACGGGCTCTTTGTTCGATTACTCTTTGTAGTTGTGGTACGACCGGAAATAAATGAGTTCTGAGCTGCAGGTTAAGTGTTACTTAACAGCTTCATCATCAGCTCGCAGAGATATCAACCCGGATGTTGCTCCAACAATACTATATACCTGTAATCATGAAATTAGACCTGTATGTAATCATACAGTACTTGCATGCTTTTAGGTTTCGGTAGGTAGAGTACGTTTTTGGAATCGTTTAGGGAATATGTATATAAATAATATTCTTTGTATGTCTCCAATGGTTACGGGACTATGGGAGTCCCCGGACCTTTGAAAGTTGTACATGGGGCCGAAGGCAACACACGGAGGCCCTTTAGGTCACTTTTTAAAGGTACCCTTACGCACCTACCTAACTCGCCGCTTACGCAACAGTCAGCCTAGCCAGGATGCAAACGCTGCAGCGCTGCTGCTAACGTTTCTGTTTTCTATGGACTCGTATTATCGAGTTGACATAAGCGATGGTCACGATCAGCCAGTAGATTTGGATCTGTCTGATCAATACATTCAACTCTATACATCCAGTCGATTTCGAAAATCGCTCTTAGAGTTAATGTATCTTGACTGGCCCCTCCTGAACTGCCCTTCGACCACATGATATGGATTTTGGTCCGGGCAATGATTCGTAGACATTATTTTTCCTGAACATAGTGGACCCCGGGAGAGCTCCCGGAGAAATAACGATTGACGACTTCTATACACTTATATTATAAGAGAGTTTCTCAAGGTCTTTTAAGTCCACTCACTCATTTTGTTAGTTTATGTATTTTAAAAGACTTACCCATCACTTCGTAGAATTTTAATTTCATAGAAAGCCAATTTCTGCGGAGCCCGTGCTCATTTCGATCAGTTTCGGTAGTGTCTTACCTAACCTAACCTACGTGCATAAAATATGATTTAACATAACCTGAAATCAACACGGGTTTAGCAGAAAAATTCCTTTCTATGAAACTAAAATTCTGCGAAGTGATACGTTCTACAATATTGTTAATAAATTAATTAAGAATTTTCACAACGACGTCCGTCGTAGCTCCACGTGAACATACCGACAGATACACCATGTTTACACTGCCGCTCGTTAGCTAAACACTTTCTCCGTTGTCGATGGTGCAGCAAGCGCCGACTCATGCTGTGAACTACGACAGCGCTTCTCTATCAGACGTGGAGCCATACAACCTGCTGGTCACTTGAACTTATTTTCGATATGAAACACCAAGCGCGTTGTATTGGTGGATAAATAATAATTACCCTTACAGTGGCAATTGGACACTTAAAAAGTCCTTCGGGTTCGGGTAAATTCGGTAAGACTCGCAAAATAAGTGTATGAGAGCGAGAGATGGAGAGAGAAGAACAAACCAAAAGACTTTTTTAAGAGTTATTGCACTGTACGTTGGTGATTTCTTTTTTACTTGGGCTGGTTAACTTAACTTAACTTTGGGTTCATTTGTTATGAAGGAGCCATATATGACCAGCCTGATTTAGTCCATGATTTTTTTAGTATTGTTTTTGTAGTTTTCACCTTCGAGGTTCTAACTTCCACATTTCAGTTAGTAGCTTTACCTATTAATTCGTCTAAGAATCAAATGACAAAAATGTTTTTAGCCCATAGCTATTAATAAAATAGACTGCACGTTCTCACCAACCAACTCCCATGCACAAATAAACGCCACTTTTAAGGTCACGCTTGAAGGAAATAGGTTATCAGTAACGGATGACGCCGGCGCAGCGGCCCCAGACAGTTAACTTGATCGATGCGCGGGGGCAACGCACGCCAACTTTCTGTAATGAGATTATTATAATTCTATTCTCAAATATGTTGCGTAAGTTGGATTAGATGCAACGGTTTCCATCTTGCAGAGTCATAAAACATTCAGTTAAGAGCACTTAAGATGTGTTATACTTATACGGCTATTATAACTTGTAAAATTACATAGTGAAGAAGAAAGACCGCTTGGTCAACTCTATTTTGTACACAATAAGAATTATTTTGCTGTAGGTTAGATGATATTATCTTTTTTTAAACCTTTGGTATTATACACTTCCAAGACGCTAAAAACAACCCTTACAACACCAGAATTAGGAAATATAATGACCATTTAAGGTTTTTTAATTCAGGCAAAGCTAACTCGACTCGATTATTCGAGTCTCGATTAGACGGTTATTGGTTTTTCCGACCTGCAACTTTGCAGGCCTTGCTTGTGAACCGTATATGTATACAGTCACCCAAAAAAAATGTTGAGCATACTTAGAACCTTGTCACTGTGACTGCCATTATTACTGTCATACTTCTCATTTGATGTTCAGTTTGAAGTTTATTATGACTAAAGTGCTTAACTTTTTCTTTGGGGTGTTGGGTGAAACCATATTGCCTTTGAAATGTTATCGTATTAACAACGTTACGATAGACAGTAATGGCGGCTGGGTTAAAACCAATACGATAACCATATCAAAGGCTATAATATGGTTGATGATACCTGATGATACCTCACTCGTATTTAAAGTCAAACGACAACAGGAGTTTAATGTGGATGTTAACAATGCTATATCAAAAGTAGTAGATTGGTTTAGTGTTAATAATTTATTACTAAATGAGAAAAAGACTAAATGTATTAAATTTATGACTACCAATGTGAAAAATAGACAAACTACTGTAACTATTAAAAATGACAAATTAGACTTAGTTAATGATACAGTATTTCTTGGTATAACGTTAGACTCAAAACTCCAATGGGGTCCTCATCTGGCTAAATTAGCGAATAGACTAAGTTCTGCAGCTTTTGCAGTTAGTAAAATTCGGAATCTAATAGACTTGAAAACCGCTCGATTAGTTTATTTTAGTTACTTCCATAGTATTATGTCATATGGTATTTTACTATGGGGTAGTGGTGCTGACGTAAACAGCATCTTTGTTCTACAGAAGAGGGCTATTCGTGCTGTTTACAAGATGGGTCATAGAGACTCGCTTAGAGATAAGTTCAAAGAAACGAATATATTAACCGTATACAGTCAATATGTTTATGAAAACATTATGCATGTTCATAAGAACATCAGTAATTTTAGAAAGAACTGTGACATACATAATGTTAATACTAGAAATAAACATAAGCTCGCAGTGCCCTTTACACGGCTTCACAAAATAAAAAACTCTTTCATGGGTAATTGTATAAGGTTCTATAATAAGCTCCCAAGTAGTGTTACTCATTTATCAGTAAATAAATTTAAGAGATACGTTAAACGTAAACTAATTTCTAAAGCTTATTATAGTATTAAAGATTATATGAATGATGACAATGCTTGGGACTGATTTATATATATTTTTTTGTATTACAATTATTAATGACCGTGGAGACTATATACATCTCCCTGTATGATTACCTATTATTTTAATATGACATCTGGAGACTCTTTACATCTCCAAAATTGACCGTGGAGACTTTCTACATCTCCCTTATTTTTTTTTTTGTTTTTATTTATATATAATTAAATTATATTTAATTCTTAATTTTAATTTGACATTTGGAGCCTGTTTACATCTCCGAAATTGTATTATTTATTTTAATCCGACATTTTGATTTATTTAATTATTATTACTACTGGGACCTGTACATCCCTGTGACATTTAAATTATGTAGCTTAAGTTTAGTATTGTAATAAGTGATTTATTTTTAAAAAATGGCTTACTGTTGAGTTTCTTGCGGCGCTTCTTCTCAACAGTGGTCTCTTTGGAAGCGCTGGTAGACTCAGACTTGTAAAAGTGCCTACAGGGCCTACTTACAGAATAAATGATTTGAATTTTTTGAATTTTGAATTTGGTTTTACCCAGTAGAATAGAGGCCCTGAAAACTTAGTTTTAATAAATGGCTGCATCTAGATAAATTATAACGGCGTAAAACAAAAGAGGTGAATAAATTGCACCAATTAGTGGTACCGCTGATGCAACGCACTTTCGCTGTTAACAATGCATGTCTTCCGTTATCGTAAGTGCAGTTTTTATCTTCGTTAATGCACTTTGACTTTAGGGGTGATAACTAAATGCTGCTGGTACTTAAACATGTCAGGCGTAGTGCATTGAACCGGTCTTGTTTAGGAATATATTTACCTAGTTAAGCCAAACCTGACCGCTACCCTCAATTAAGTTATAACGTAGTCAAAATTAGACTTTTAGATTTAAGCCCCATCAACGACAAATTAACCACTCCTTGGCCAGTGTTTCTTTTTCAAACTTTATGGAATTTCTGTGAAAATTTACTGGAATGATTTCCTAAATGTGTCAACCATTTCTAACTAACATGGCAAGTAAAAGCTGGTAAAGAATACAGGTTTTAAATGCACGTGAGATCGTTATACAATTCATTATCAGTCTCCGCTAAGACCGTCCACTAACTTTGGTCATTAATCTTCAACTCGCGTCGTGACAATGAACTATCTTATTCCAGGCACCACGCCATCCATTTAGAGGTCAATCAAAGCTCAGTTGAGCTAATAGGTAACTAATGAAACAAACTAAACAATTCAGATTCATTGGCTGTTTCTGTCGCATCACGAACAGCTGACCGTCGCCATCATGCGAGTCAGTCACATCACATGATTCTCAGTGACACAAATTACGTGTTGAGGTGACGCTCCAATTGAAATAATAGGAGTCTCAACAACTTGGTAATACATATATTACACCTCGCAATATGTATACATTGTATGATAAGGTTGATAAGGTATGCATAAAAGTTCATTTGTTGACAGTTGTTTAAAATTTTCATCTAATAAAATTCAATTTGAGAGAAGAGACTATTGAAAACCAATAAATAAGCAAAATTCAGTCGAGTAAAGATACATATACACTTTTCCCTCTTCTACCATTGAAATAAGGTGCAAACGTGTATACATAGGTATATCTTTGTACTCGCCTGTAAATACATAGTGGCAAAAGCGTAGTGACTTGATATGTTATGCTATGATATTTTATTTCGACTAGTTACTCGTATTGTAGTTTTCGTTTTTCACATTCGTTAAGTTTTGTTTATAAAATTGCCGTGTGGTTGCCGCTGCCGGCAGAATAGAATAGAATAGTACCACTCCATACCTTCCTATGGAAGTCGTAAGAGACGACTAAGGGATTAAAGGCTTGTAGTATTTTTAGGCGATGGGCTTGCAACCTGTCACTAATATACACATGATATACATCTTAGCCTGTGTGTGCAAAATGTGGTTACAGAATTAACAACTGGCTGTTAAAGTTGTTGGTAATTCTGTAGCTCTGCCTGCCCCACTCTGGGATGAAGGCGTGACGGTATGTATGTATGTATGTATGTTTATTAAAAATACATCAACGCGTTCGATACAAAAATATTGTACTCACTGTTTTGCATGTATTAAAAAAGACTTATAAAATAGGGATTTATTTTTGAAGGTGTATCCCAGGCGTTATCTTTTTGTCCATGCTGGCAAAGTGCATATACACGTGTCGTATGCAAATGCGAAGCTAGAGCCATGTAGGTGTAGGTTGCTCCGACAGGCTCGCAAACTGTCACGCAACAAATCTCGACCAAGTATGTATCTACCAGGGACCGGCCCGCTATCCCATTCAAGGGGTTTCGAATGGGTTTTTTATAAGGATTTATTTAGAAAAGCCGTATCGCTTGAAAGAGCCGTATCGATCGATTTACTTTTTAAAGTGCTATTTATAAGGGTTACCCTTACCAAATCCGTTTCATGTATGTCTTGCTCGATTTTGCTTGTGTAGCGCTATATTTTGAGTGATACGAATATCCCTTTAACTTAAAAAAGCCATTTGATTGGCTTTTTAAGCGCTATTTATAAGGGTTACCCTTATAAAAAGCCGTTCTATTAGCTTTTTAAGCACTATTTTTAAGGGTTACCCTTATATTTGGTTACGCAGTAAGAGGGATATCAATATCAATTTACTGCTGCTCTTAAGCGGTTTCCCTTATGTGAATGACTAGTTTAACAAACAACTAAGTTGTATATTTCTTCCAAAAGGGTTATTCTTTTAGTGGGTTGTACTTCGAGAGGTAAGTCTTTTAAAGGCTTTTATCGGGGAATGGGTGGACGGGTACTATCTACTATACTATCTACTGCTGCGTCAGGTCAGACAACAAAAAGGCTGTGCGTTAAGAGTCGCTTTAAGGTGCGCTTGCGCTTTCACTCTAATAGATTTGGTATATATTTTTTTCTTGGCAAAGTTACAATTCAAGTTTCAATTAAATCTGACAAGCCCAACCAAAACCCAACGCTTATTAAAAAAAACTGGCATGTATTAGGCAAACGAACATACACACCTGTTAGTAAATTAAGTGGTACCTGAGACCCGTAGACATTTGCAAACTCAAGACTGCAATCCGAAGGCTGCAAATGCGTTGTCAACTCTGAGGACTACGACGGAATCTCTCTATAACTTCACCTGTTGTCTTAACCCCTCGCTGAAACGATAATGTGAACACTGCGCTTAACGGTAGGGGTAAAACGATAAACGGTGGTAGTGATCCAGCCATGCATAATAGGAACACGTACCACTACTTAAAAATCTGTAAACAAGTATTTAAAACATTACTCGTAAAGTCTATCTTCCCTTGATCGGGGCCAAAAGCTTCCTGGCGACTAATAGTAGATTGTTCAACAAGGGACTAAACAAGCTATAATGATAATGACACGAGATGTTTAGCCACGCGAGCTGAGCGAGGGTGGTTATAGATCGAGTGTCATTATGGTTGTTTAGTTTCGCGTTAAACACTCCACTAGTAGTCCAACATGCATGCATAATAAAATTAATTAATCCTTAATGTAATTAAATAGATGGAAATGCCGTGGAAACTGGGTAGGGCACTGGTGTGGGACGCGACATGTGTTGACACATTCGCCCTGTCCCACGTACAGTCAACCCGTAATCGAGCCGGTGCAGCAGCTGATCAGGCCCAAACCATCAAGCGCCGCAAATATTCATCTTTATTAAATAATTACGAATTTATGGCGCTTGCAGTAGAGACTATGGGACCTTGGTCAGCCGATATGAAAAGTTTTATAAAGGCCCTATCATCCCGGCTCATAGACGCCTCCGGAGATCCTAGAGCTGGTTCTTACCTCTCCCAAAGGATTGGGCTAGCTATCCAGAGAGGTAATGCAGCCAGTGTTATAGGGACTATGCCGCGCGCGGACCTGCTAGAGGGGGTATTCTTTTTGTAGTGGTGATTTTTATTTTAATCTTTAATTTTTCAGTAGCTTAGTTTTATTTTAATTAAAATAAGTTTAGTTTTTAACTTTGAATTGTAGATACGATTGATTGTATTACAATAAAATTAAATAGATTCATATGCGTAATCATTAATCGTGTTTCACGAAATTAAATCGTTTTTATTATTTATATTTTTGCACACTTGTCACTTTGAGGTTATTTCCACGCCCTAAAAATTGTCTATACACAATCACTGAAAATGGCGATAATCCTCCATTCACATACACCGTAACTGGATGTTTAGGAGTTTCCAAAGTAAATTAAAGAAAAAAACTTTAATCCCTTAAAATAATAGGTAAGGAACTTTAGTAAAAAAGATTTATATTCATAAGTGTCTGAAGAAACGTATAGGTATGCGCGTCGCAGTTCAATATGCCGACTCATAAGGAATTCGATTGTACTTAGCTCAAACAATGGGCGGCGAAGTACCCCGGCTTGTTTGCTTGTGGTAACACTAAGGCAAGTGTTTACGATGAACCTTGCCGTGGCTGCTGGTGTCAGCTGTCTGTTTCCTGTTGTTTATGATTTAACAGCAGTGCTGTTAAATCATCTGTTAAAACATGCTGTTACAGCACCATTGGCGGGGTGCAGATTTCTATACATATAAATATTATAAGTTTTAATATAAACCTAGCAAGTGATAACAAAAGGAGAACGGACATGTTTTTTTATATCCCTGAGTAAACTGCCTTTCATCGGTACTAAGAATAGTCAGTCAAGAACGCGCTGAGGAATAATTTATGATTTTTTTAATTGATATCTTTTTTAGGTACCTAGGTATTGTATTTTTGTGGCCTAGGTATTTCTAGTCAAACGTATAATAATAGGGCACTGGTTAATTATTAGAAATTACTAGAAGCTGTCTCAAGCCGCAGAGCCTTCAGCAACATCTAACGCCAAGTCTCCACGTTGGCCTATGTTGGCCAATACTGGGTACACATTGGCCTAGTATTTGGTCAGCTCCGGTCGAACTACAAAGCTCCGAATGAAACCACTTTAATAGACGATGGATTACATTGGCCATCGTGATAATAACGTTAAAAGTTCCACATAATAGTCAAGAATGCTCGTGTGGAAAGAATCCCTAACAGTTTGTTGTTTTCCCAAAATCGACTGACAACAATAACATTACTTGTCACGTATGTGAGCTCAGGCGCACGCTTCCGTCGCCGTATTGTATGCAAATATACCCCCTTACTTATAAACCTGGAATAAGCTTGGAATAGTTTATGGCATGCTCGATAGCTGACACTTTCTGTCAAATGCAAATGTCACAATTACAGATAAGGACAAAGCATGACATAAACTATCCCAAGATTATTCCACGTTTATAAGTAAGGAGGCTAGTGTATAAGCAATCCCTTGAGTTGGAGGAGTATGTTTAACATGTAATTAGAATTTTATTGGACATTCTTATTTATTTGGGCTCTGCATACTGGTCCCAAAGTTGGTTTTAATTAGAAATTATGTAAGTATTTACATACTGATAAGATAAGCATTGTAAAGGAAGTTAATTGAACTCCGAAGTTGCAACTTGAAACTCATATGCTGCTTTAAAAATATGTATTTAAGTTAAAGGTAGGTAAGTATAATGATTGAGGCTGTAAAAATGCCCGTTATTGCTGAAAAAACATCTTTTATATTGAATCTTTAGGAAGTGAATTATTAGCATGAAAATAATCAGGTCAGGGGGGTTATTATGACATAACTTTGCAGTTCAGTTTACGCTGAGAGAAAAGGACAGAGCTACACAAGTGCTATAGCGCTGTCCTTTACGCTCACCGTAAAATGAACTGCAAAGCCACGTCGTAATAACCCTCCAGGACTATCAAATAAGAGACGGTTATTTCTCAAAACTGCGGCTGTCTGGTCAAGAAGCAGTATCTTAGTCTTACTAGATAAAAGAAATCCTAACTTCTAGAACTTTCCTTAATAAACCTAGGGAAGGGTTGTCTACAACAAGAAACTGAATCACTTCTGATGTTGCACTAATTAACAACTAATTAACAACTAAAAGTCTGGTGGTTACGTTTTCCCGATACCTCACCGGTACCCTAACATAACTAATAAAACTAGTCTCTATTTTCATCCACTTTATTTTCTATCGTGCGAATTTTCCTCCTTGATTTGAACCTGTTCATTGTCAAAATCCGGGTCATCCGGAAGAGTACTGAGCGCTCTGTAACATAATGGCCGCCCAATTAGAGTGGATGCATGCCTCACTGCGTCCACGCATTCAGGGCTGCCAACATACACAAACAAGAGCCGTAGAGCCTACAAATCTCTGTTCCAATTATCAAACCAGGATATAAATAGGTAAGAGCCGATTTTAGGATGACAGTATAAAAATATACAATTGGGAATATGTGGTCTTGTGTGAAACAATCAAACGCTCATTAATATTATTTCCCTAAGGTTTTATCAACATTACAAACTCAATAGAAACCACAACCTACCAGAAGATACGTTTTTTGTTATTTTCTGTAAACCCTGGTTAGTTACATTTTTTATTCTTACTTTAAATCACTACTTCAATACGCAATGTCGTACAAGGACTGTGTGCGAGTAGCCAACCCTGGCAATAGCGGCGTACGCAGATGATCGAGATATTCACGACCACAAACGGGTTACGTCACGGACTTGCTCCGAAATTCGACATTTGCGGGTCGGACCACAGCACACTGAAATAAGCACTAACCACAACACAGTACATACATACGAGTATTATATAAGTGCCCGTACCAATAAATATGGAGTACGTTCCAAATGTATGTCGACACTCATCAACGGCTGCTGTTTTTATAATAAACGTGAAAGTCAATATGTTTGTAGGAGTCGTATTGATCTTCCAGTTTTGATCGAATTTTGTCGAGATCATCAGTCAGAGACATGATTTGCAGTGAGTGGGTTAAACCTTATTTTTTATTATTATGATTCAATATTTCTAATTCAATATAATATGACTTCACCCCTATCAGCATGAGGTAAAACCCTGGCCTGCACTGACAGCGGGGACACAAATAAATAAAGAAGAGCATCATGTGTGTCTAAGTACTATAATTACATTAGCTTTAGGTACCTACTGAATGTTAGCTATATTTAAGAAAAAAATTATCATTTTGCTGTTTATTTTTCTTTTCTTTTTTTTCGTCTATATTTGTGCGAACTGCATAGAATTAAAAAACAAAAATGTGCACCCATATTTAATTTTATTAGTCCTACTGTTTTTGCTTTGTCTGCTGTGCCAGCGTATCTGCCTCAATCCCATCAACCGATAGCATAATTGCATTTGTCTGTGCTCAAGACGCCGTGCGACTTATTTCATAACAAGTAATTTGAGTAATTGCATCGAAATTAACCGGGTTATATCACAGGTGGCAGAATGGAATTATAATGAGGATTAAAATACCGATTTATATCCGAGCTACTACGATCCGGTTGCAACATTTATCCGGCATGATTCCTATAAAACACGTCAATTGATTCATCAGAAAACAGATAATGTTTCTTGTGATGCCATATCATTATGATATGTATAAACAGCAATTGTTATTGGCTACAAATGTTAGTATAATACATAAGAATGGTATGCGTAACGGTATTGATGTTAAGATTAATTAACCAAGGCGCATAGCGTTGATAAGACCGTCTCGTTTTTTCCTATATGAGTACGCAGTCGTATTAATTTCATAACCATACTGCAACCGATCGTCAAGATATAGGTAGGTAACTAAGTAGGTAACCTAACTTTACATGTGCAGTTTCGTCCAAGGTTTGTTAATCATCCTAAGTATTTATAATCACACACGTTGGGGACCGTTTAAAATGTCGCAATAGGTATATTTACTACGTATCTACACTAGTTACAACGTTCCGCATGTCTACTTAAGCAGCCTCAACTACTTCTGAAGGTAAAACGTGGCTTTGTCAATACTAAGGGCTCATGGCACGGAGTTGACCACTGTTAGCACATTGTATGGATTCTCGAGGTATTCTAAATATAAGTTTAATTTAAGAGAACAGAATAACGCCCGTTCAATATTTTTACGGGAAAGATAACAGACAATTGTTCAATGTTTCAATTTCTTTCTATTATTCTGGATAAGATTTCAGTGCTAATGTCACTAGTATTTCAAGATCACACAATCTTATCGAAGAGTTATCATGTCCGAATGCCACTGAGATACGTTTTAGACTTCCCCGATCACTTGGTCGCAACATGGAGCGGGCGAGAAACTACTGCCTTAAGAGGAAAGCAAGTAGGTAGGTTTCTTGCTCGAGTCAAAACGTATATGTAGGTTTAGAGGGATATGGGAGAAAAGAAAACCAACTATGGTTGTAAGTTTGTACCAAGTGCAATTTTCAACGAAATCTGAGAAGGCCTAGAGGAGATGCGTCGCCTTTAGACCTAGGCTACCTGGAAGGA
Source organism: Acleris laterana (assembly GCA_963966035.1). Classification (NCBI taxonomy): domain Eukaryota; kingdom Metazoa; phylum Arthropoda; class Insecta; order Lepidoptera; family Tortricidae; genus Acleris; species Acleris laterana. The sequence continues at coordinate 8,581,844 of OZ014451.1, forward strand.
AACGAGATCGGACCTGAGGAGGGCTCGGTTTAGTTTAGAGGTCATACCCCCCCCCCCCCCATTCTCCATTGATTGGAATCCTGGATCCGCCCACAATAGCCTACTTCACAGTCCAGTAGATATGCGTTTCTTTGAGTTCTACAGTCGTTAACTATATGCGACTTGCCTAGCCTTGTCTTGCCAACTCAAAAAAAAGGTATGAAGTTAACTAATATGCCATTGACATGCGAAAGCAAGTTCAGTAAAATCATATGTATCGTCGCCAATCTTAAATTTTAACAGATGAGAATAAACAACGAAGATAACAGAAAAACATTCGGCATAGCGTGCTTACTAGTAGCCTTGGTACAGACCTTCCTAGCGAGGGATACACGCATCGGTGCGCCAACAACACTACGTACACACGCCTGATAAACCTTATGTCCACCGTGTTAGAGCTATATTTACGTGTCTCGGCACTGGTTATGGAGGTCTTTGTTTATCGATCATACATTTTATGGAAGTAGTATTAGCAGTGGTTTTTACTGTATTTACCCCCTTTCTTTACAGCTTGCGATCTGTTGGTATTTCTATTAAGGTGTGTATGGTGCAATTGGGATGCAGCAAAAAAATAACTACTTGCTTTTACATTTTTATTCGAAAGAATAGAAAGAAAGAAAGTAAGGAAGAAAAAGCATTTATTCATTGATACACATACAGCACCTATGAGCAAACAGTAAGTAGGTAGTAGGTTTTCTAAGAATCTAATTTAAAGCATTGCTGATTAAGGGTCTCCCCAGACCTATCGACGCGGAATCGGCTTGAGCCGGCAAGAATAAGTTTTATGTCCACGCAATAAGATCGAAAACGACGTCGTTCCGTTCGCAACGCCGAGCCGTGCCGAGCCGAGCCGAGCAATACCATTTTCACTCTTACTGCACGGACATAATTTTTTTTCTTACCGGCTCAAGCCGATTTCGCGTCGATAGGTCTGGGGAGACCCTAAAAGTATTATTGCTATTTAAAATAATTTATTAAATAAAAGCAACCTCGCCTACTTATTATGACAAAATGGCGGAGTTATTTAGAATATCTGTGATCTGATCTGTTTTCAAAGTCATAATAGATAAGCGTCATTCAATCATAATGAATCAAAGAATCGCAATGCCGTACATTTATTATTTCAGAGTACCTATTATACTCGTAACTCTCGTAAGCATTCAACCATTGCGTATTACCTCTCTAGACCTCAATTAATACAACACTTCCTGCATGACCCTTGTTCCTAAACTAGATTTACTGAACAGTCTTGACACACATTAAATTTGTTGTCCCCTGATATTTAAATAATACTTAAAACTTTAATTAATGAAAAACAACATAAAATAATGTAACAACCATAACACAATAACTGAAAAAGAAAACTAAAATTAAATAAAACTAACTCTAAATATATATTAATTTCATCATAAGAACTTCAGTTATTTGACTTATTTGACATGCCAACAGCTGTCTCCGCAGGTAGGTGTCAGCTAGATGTCTAAATTGTACTTATAAAATAAAATATTGGAGAGGTTTTTTATGTTTTATGTAAAACACAAAAGAGGTTGATATAGCGCAATCCACATTTAGGGGTCAAATGAAGGTCATTTCTTAATTTTATTATGATTAATTAATTGTAACATTCCTCAAAATGGTTCAACTGGTGGCGAATTCAAGGACTTTAATAGTAAACATATTTAATTCTTGAAAATTTTCTTTCTTGATTTGTTCTGTTTCTTGACATATTTCATGAAATAATTTGGATTTCAAGTGTGGTTTACATTTATAGCCAATAATAAAATTAACAATGAAAAGATACAGATAAACTGAATAGTGATCTTTTCCGCAGCATAAATGTTTGTTCATGCATGACTAAATTATTATTGTCTTGTATTAGGCTAGACGCTCACGAACGGATCACTTTTTTTCATAATAATATTCATTTCATTATTTTAGCTTTGGAATAGCGGACTTCTCGAAAGGATTTTTTTTTCTATCTTCGTAACATCAGTTTACAAGGCCAAATGTCTACTATTTTTAACGTTGATAACACAAAAGGATATATCTACCTATGGACTACAGAGTTCACAGGCAGTAAAAGTATTTGTTCTCTTTTGCATCTTCCATTAAGACTGCGCCAAGCATATACATATACGCCGAGATGAGGGCGCCCCTCAGGACTATAATCATGTTTTTTAATAAATTAAACTAAACCAAAACATACCGATATATTGAAGTACAAATTAATACATGACCGTCGTTAAAGGGAGGCTTGCCAGCCAAATAAAAACCACGCTGTGATCCATGCGTGAGTGTGTCCCTGGCCTAACCGGCGCGTGCGCCGCGTAATCGCCTGGAACTATCATATCAAGGAACTCGTGCATCCGTCCCGCTCTAATAACAGCCGCCAATCAATGAACTAATGAATATTTTATTTAGATTTTAGACGCAAAGATGATGAGATCGAGATTTATGTAAATGGCCCGTTTTAATCGACTTTACTTTCTTGTAGATGGGCTCGACGATAAATAGTGTACTAACGATGTTATTTGTATTTACATTATACAGTACAGTTAATATTTATCACTATCACGTCACATGTGTATCCCGTGCAATTATATTTAATAGCAAAATAAGTACACAATCAAAACGTATAAAAAAATACGTCGCTATAGCTCGGCAAGGATATATTTAATTCGGTTAGCAAAGCGGCTGCTGGTAATCACAAAGTATGGTTTTGGTTATGGCGATGCTGATGGACTCCTTTTTCCGCACTTAGCCCGTGTATATTGGGTCATCGGGTGTAATCAAGGAATTACTTTTTAGCCGCGCATAATGATATTCAAATAAGCGAATAAAATGACCCACTATTTTCTAATCGTCTTTACCTAGAATCGGTCTTGCTCGATCGGTGGAAAGTTACCGTGTGGAGTTCAGTCCGTACATGGCGCAGACCAGAGAACATCAGCCGTAGGTTTCACTTTCAAACACTAGAAACTGCATCATGCCTTTGTCCCTAGAGTACGATGGAACTATGTCTAGCCGTTACAAATTAACATGGACAACGCAACAGTAAGTATATTGAATAAATACGGCCTAATTCAAGTTTTTCTGTCCCTGTCAGTAAAAAGGATGTGAACTCTTCTGACTGAAGTAGTTCGTGAACGTTAAAACGTAGCCTAACAAAGCTGCAGATATCACGCTGCAACTTAATTACTACTGCTAATGCAAAGTATATACGTAAAAAATATGCTCGTATCGAGGCTAACCGTGGCCCGTTAGCGCTGGTGCTAAACGGAACCGGCAATGAGTACGTGGGAAATAACGAGTTTACCTAAAATTTACGTGGTTCAGTTATCTGTCATTGCTTCCCTTTTGGCACGAGTCCTACATTTCGTTTTCAAAGAAACAATGTAAGCTGAACTCGGTTACCAGTAACCGAGATATCTACAAATAATTATGTACCCAGTATCACCAAAAACAACCGGAAATGATTTATAGTCAAGTTACGTATAACCGACTTCTATAAAATCAATCAAAATCAAAATATTTATTCAGTAATTATAGGCCACATGAGGGCTCTTTTACACGTCGGTAATATAGGGTGAGTCTACCAGCCTATAAATAATGAAGTATATAAATAAAGTTATTAATGACAGAACGGACTTGACAAGGGTCGAGGAAATCAATGACATATTATTAGATAACAAAGTTAAATATTACGTAACGACTTTCGATAACACGCTCAGGGCATAAACCAGTTTGCTCGTTGACAGAAATTTCCACGAGCAGGGCCACTATTAAGTATATGTATAGTGATAGCTCTTGTTTGTTTGACAGTAATAACGGTCGAGTCCAAAACAATACAATGTTAACGGCAATATACTTTTACCCAGTAGAATCACAAATCACAGGCTACACGACGGACGGGAGCCTAAAGTAAGACAAAAACACTCAACTCAACAGAACTGCATTTTGAAATTGTTTTTTTATTTTCACATGCTGTCCAATGTCCATTCTTCTGCATTGAGGCAGCGAAGTGAAATCAGTACCTACTCGTAAGAGATCCGAATAGGAGACCACCTTCTACGGGCTGTTTATTCGATAAAAAGTATTTTATATCAAATCTTCATATGTTAAGTAATAAGTAAATGGCGAATAGGTAGGCTGAAAAATTTCAGTCCAGTAGGTATACTTAATAAAAAAAAAACAATCAACTTAGAAATTAAAAAATGAAATTGCTTGTTTAATAGACAAATAACATACCAATCAAAAGTTGAAGCCTATAGAATATGCAAACGTTAGGTTGACTATTTTCTCCCACCATTACTAATGGAAAAGTAGGTAATTTATCTATGAAACAAGCAATTGCAATTTATAAACAAAGTTCATTTTTTTTATTTTTGTTTGTACTGGACTGAAATTTTTCAGACAACCTATTCGCTATACATGTATAGCGAATGTATTACTTACCATATTAAATTTGATATAAAATACTTTTTATCGATGAAACAGCGGGGTGAAGGTCGTCGCCTATTCGTAATATCTTAGACTACCTATACAGAAAAAGTCTGAATCACCGTACGGAGAGAAAAGAAGATTCCATGTTAAATGTCCCGGTTTCACAAAGTCTCTGAATTTCCTTTTCCACGCGATAAAATTTAACGTTTCATCAAATCAAATTCAGCACCAACCTCTACTTGTCCCTGATGGGTTGACTGTAGTGCCTAGATAAATCTTGAAAGCAAACATTATCATCATTTCCAAACAGAAGCCACTATTAAATAAGTAGCAATAAAGTAAGTCCAAGATAAAATGATAAAATAGGTTTATTCAAAGTAGGCCTGATGGCTACTTTTACACCTTTGAAAGGCCACCTTTATTTACAAAGTGAGACCTCTGGGCAAATTTGATAATGCCCGTTTTCAATTTACATCTGGTTAAACTTAAAATGAAGTAGGTACGAGAATAATGGCAAACTTGGACTCGAAGTACTACCTCAATCTACCCGCGGTTTGAACATTGCGAACGAGCATAAAGTAATGTTTGGGAGTTTACTTAAGTAGGGTGCAGTGTTCAACAATGGAACACCAAAAATTCAGAGTCTCATATTTCTCTCATTTTTGCAAACATGGATTCCGTTTTTAAGAGGAAGGTAGTCTATTTAAGTAGGTGTAATGTGACATTAATTGTTTCCTTAAAAACGCAGACATATTACCAATAATAAGGATTTTAAAAAAAATGAGAATTGTTTCATTGTGTACACCCATATGTACACAATGACACGCCTTGTGTCCAACAATGAAACGCGGTTATGATTATTCACTTATATTGGCAAAAATACAAAAATCACAAATAGGCATTAGCTAATTTAACAGGCAATAACGTCTTGCAATCAACAATTCGTATGTTATCAATAATGTCTTATAATTATTTTATTTAACAATATTAAAGTTTTGTCAGTCGCACAACAACAAAAATCTGGTTACTTATAACAAGAAATAACGATTTACAGTCAACAGTTACCCATATTTTAGGCCATAATGTCTAAAATTCTTTAGAAACATACCGACTTAAAGTTTGATCAGTCTCAAAACTACAAAAATCACAAATACGAGGTAATAATTCTCGTTACCTGAATCAACCGTGTCCAACAATGAAACGCGGTTATTAATATAGATTTATATTGGCAAAAATACCAAAATCACAAATAGGCATTAGGTAATTCAACAGGTAATAACATCTTACAATCAACAATTCGTATATTAGCAATAATGTCTTATAATATTTTTTTTAACATTGTTTCATTGTGTCCTCCTATGAATTGTGTCATTGTTGGACATCGAGGGTATTTTAGAATAACCTTGAAATGTAACCTACTAAAATTTAACAATTTAATAGGTAATCTAGTCCACGTGAATCTATGATGCATGTACATAGCAACTTAATACTGAGGGAAATTAATATCACTATAGTATTTACGTGAAAAAACAAATAAAACTGAGAAAATACTTACTTTTTTGACCAAAAAACCGAAAAAGCTCCGCAGACACGTCCTTTCACAAGCGGCGAGCACGAAAACTGGGGAGGAGTGGGGGGTGTACGAGGCCTTTAGGACGAGGCGTACTGCACTATCTGGCAACGTCGCATTACAGAAATAGTACGCCGTTTCACTGTGTACGACTGTTTCATTGTTGAACACTCGACCCTACCTGTTTGTATTCGGAAATAACTAAGTAAAAAAACTTCATTTTGGTCAGTAGCAGTACGCCTATTTAGTAAAGACCAGCTGTAGAAACTCAGTGAAAATGGAAAGCACGAAATGAAATGAGCAAATGCGCGGTTAACCTCTCAGGGAAAACTCATCAACTCGGCTTGTCTAAGTCATAGCTCATAAAATGTTATTATGCCTAGGTTATTCCATTTTCGTATTATCTATTATATCTACGTCATACAATAAACATAAAATGCGGCTGTACATGGATATATTCACGAACACAGACAATGAATAAGGCAAAATTATATAATAATTATGTAATATTGAATTTAATATTTATTACTTTATATAATGCTAGATGAAGTAGTACCATTGTAATATGTTTAAAAAATGACTGACCGCTGAGTTTCTTGCGGCGTTTCTTCTCAGCAGTGTCTCCTCTTGGGAAGCGCTGGTAGATTCTTGACGTGTAAAAGTGCCCGTACGGCCTACTTATTGAATAAATGTCTTTTATCTTTTTTTTATCTTTTATATGTTTGAGAGATTTATTTATTTCAGCTAGTTATCGTATACTTAACTTATATATATTTTGTTACAAACGACTTCTCACTGGTTTTTAGGGCACCCAAATGGTGCCAAGTTGAAACTAGGCAATCCGTCCGTCTGTCTGTCTTCAGCGCGCTGTATCTCAAGAACCGTTATAATATGTAGACAAGAATCGTATGGAAACATTTATGTGCGAGTCCTACTCGCACTTGGCCGGTTTTTTATGAATAATAATTCAAGTTCTCAAATGGCAGTAGGTTTACTTTGCAATCGTTTTGGAAATATGTATATTAATTGAAAATGGGCGATATTTCAATTAATTTATAGATAAATATAAAGATTAGACCACCTAATGGTGCTCCCACACTAGCTGTTATAAATGTTATATCATAATTATTATAAAACATTTGAATTTTATCACAAATTATAACAAAAGTTATACATTGTTTTCATGTTATATAACGTTATATAAATTGATAATGTGACGGTAACGAACATGTTATAATTTTTTAACAGCGTGGGAGCGTTTCAAACATCTAACAAGTAACAAAATGTTATGAAGTGTTAGTAGTGGGAGATCTTAGGTCCCGATTTCTAAGGGAACCTTGCATTTTTGAGACAAAGCAAATCCCTTGGACCATGTGTTCCTGGCGGTGATCTGAGCTGATTTAGGCCGGGTGCCCAGTGGTACCCCCCCGCAGGTGGGCAGGGGAGGGGGGGAAAAGTGCATCCGGTGCACCTCACTCTAAATTTAATATCTCCATACATCTAGCAAGTATATCAAGTTTGGTGTCTTTTTCTTATAATTCGAGGACGAAGAATTCATTTCTGGAACAAAAATTTTACCCACCCATACAAAAAAAAAGAGATATTCAAAAATAAAAAAAAATCTTTACATATTTTTTTCCGACAATTTTATTTTTTCTTAAAACTATGGTGATTTGCGTCACAAGAAAAATACTAGTAAATAGCCCAGTTATCTTACTATATAAAAAAAATTACTTGTCATACATTATTTGTCTGAAAACTGTGTTAAAAAAAAATATTTTGTGCCGCGCGGCGGACCACGCCCAAATAGGTACATGCTGTCAGATTTAGTATAAGGGACGCATTCAATTTTAAACTTTGTTCTACATACACAAGTAGGTAATAAAATAAATACGTCCTGTAATTATAAAAGAAAGGGTAAATAAATTAAAAATTACATTATAACTGAATATGGGATTATCCTATGCTATAGGTAAAACTTTTACTTTACAAGCAATCAGAATGGGTCAGTCAATGGACTAATTGGAAACTATAAGTTACTGGGTATTATTATGTTGTTAGAAACCAAGGCCTTTATTGTAAAAAAAACCGGTCGCGTGCTAATCGGACTCGCGCACCGAGGGTTCCGTACTGCCGCACATTACGTATTATTATATTCCAATAATTTCGAATCGAATCCACGCGACCCAACTCACAATTGACTATATTTTAGTATTGGTGGTTTTTCTTCAGGGTTTGTCATATGATCATACCCAATTTGGCGCTTGTATAATGTTTTACTGTTCTTACGAAACAGCAAAAATTTTAAAAACCTTGAAATGGAACGTGTCGTGTATGAGTGGGTACCTCTTTATTATTTTACTAATTTTTTTTTTGTTCTAAATCTTCCTTAATACATACATAGTATTATGGTCCCGTTGGTCTCCATTCGGAAAAGTAATCCTTAAAAGGCAAAATCTTCATTTAGGGATTTAAATAATAAAACATACCTACGAGGTCCGGTCCGAAATTTTTTAGTTAAAAAAAATTAAAGAAATATAATAAAACTTTATTTACAACTTTTCAAAGTATTGCCCTGCTACATCTATGCACTTATGCATTCGACTAGACCAACTTTCAAAACAGGAAAAAAACCGTTCTTGCGGAAGGTCAAAAAAGTCCCCTGAATTCGTCCACTGCTTCATCCGCCGTCGAAAATTTTCGTCCACGTAATGATTTTTTTACCTTGGGGAATAAAAAAAATAACATGGAGCCAGGTCAGGGCTATAGGGAGGGTGTGGTAGCAGTTGCACTCCCGATTTGTTCAAAAAATCCATGGTACTGGCAATCGACACGGCCAAGCCAATGGTAACCGTTTTCCGATCTTCTAGTGGAATTACGGCTACAGGCCCACTTCTTCGAAAAAAAACAGCAACCATTTTTTTGTTGACGCTTCGTCCGCGAACTACTTTAGTGGGTAAATCATCTTCTTCAAAGACCCATACTGTCGATTGTTGTTTTGTAAATGGGTCTTAGCTGTATATCCAAGATTTGTCAGATGTCACACTGTAGGTCACTTGTTGTGATATGCCTCTTTCGAATTTATTTAGCATAAATTTGCACCAATCGACAAGTCTATCTTTTTGTTCCGGTGTGAATGTGGTATCTATCGAGACGAAACCTTCCGAACTTTAAGGTGATCATGCAAAATGGTTGAAACTGCCTGGGATCCAACCTTCATTTCGATCTGAATCTCTCGCTTGGTAATATTTCGAGATTCCTTGATTAGCCACTCCATCCTGATGACGTTTTCTGGAGTGACTGCCGTTGGCGGTCGCCCCGGTCTAGGATAATCTTTGACGTCGCTCCGCCTAATTCACGGAACCAGTAGGTAACTGACAGTGGCAAGAGATGGAGATAATGCCCTAAAAGCACTGGTTAACTTTTCAAGAGAATCCTTGTAAGTTAGCCCTCGTTTATAATCGTAATATATCATAGCACGAAATTCTTCCCGCGATACCTCCATCGTTGCGAATAAAAAGTAACAGACATATTTTTCTTCTAATTTGTAAAAAAATAACTGTATGTTACTGGTCAGAGACATTACACAAAAGACTTTGTAATGAAATTTGCCTTTAAGCTGCAATAAAATGAAATCAATAGGATTAATAATACGCCGTTGACTAACATTTTTTGGACTGGCCCTCGTCCGTTAGTAACTAACCGGGAAACAAACCCAGCGGTTGACCTTTTTTGCATAATTTCTCTTAATTTTGTTCATTTTGGAAACAGCTGCTCCAATGTTAATCATTGCTTACCACTTTACGCATCAAATACAGCAATAAAACGATGTAGGTATACTTATTCCGGAAAAGTACTTGGTTCGATTCCCTTTCCAATACCAAGGCGAAACCTTTAATTGCAGTAAGTATTACGTCCTATCCAAAATCAAGGCTTTGGTTCCTTAAAACATTATCTTACTTTTAGTTTCCGAACTCCCCGTACTGTGACATTTCAATTTATCACCCTGTATACTTATGCAATATGGCCGAGAGGGGGCTGCCTACGAAAAGTTCTCTCAACATGGTGTGGCTGACCGTACCGTGGGCCGCCTCGCGATACAATTTTTTTTTTAACACAATTATTAAAAAAAATGTAACTACGTCAAGTTTATTTTTTTATATAGTAGGATATTTTTTTCTTAGGAGAATCACCATAATTTTAAGCAAGGAGAGGATTTTTGAAAAAAAAGTGAAGTTTTTTTTTTGTGTGGGATAGTAAAAGTTTAGTTTCAGAAAAGAATTCCTCGTCCTCGAATTATAAGAAAAAGACACCCAACTTGACATAGGTGCTAGGTGTATGCAGATATGAAGCTTAGAGTGAGGTGCGCCGGATGCACTCCCCCCCCCCCTCCCCTGACCACCTGCGGGGGGGTACCACTGGGCACCCGGTCTAAATCAGCTCAGATCACCCCCAGGAACACATGGTCCAAGGGATTTGCTTTGTCTCAAAAATGCAAGGTTCCCTTAGAAATCGGGACCTAAGATCTCTAATAAAATAATCCCATATTCAGTTATATTGTAATTTTTAATTTATTTACCCTTTCTTTTATAATTACAGGACGTATTTATTTTATTACCTACTTGTGTATGTAGAACAAAGTTTAAAATTGAATGCGTCCCTTATACTAAATCTGACAGCGTGTACCTATTTGGGCGTGGTCCGCCGCGCGGCACAAAATATTTTTTTTAACACAGTTTTCAGCCAAATAATGTATGACAAGTATTTTTTTTTATATAGTAAGATAACTGGGCTATTTACTAGTATTTTTTTTGTGACGCAAATCACTATAGTTTTAAGAAAAAATAAAATTTTCGGAAAAAAATATGTAAAGATTTTTTTTTATTTTTGAATTTCTCTTTTTTTTTGTATGGGTGGGTAAAATTTTTGTTCCAGAAATGAATTCCTCGTCCTCGAATTGTAAGAAAAAGACACCAAACTTGATATACCTGCTAGATGTATGGAGATATTAAATTTAGAGTGAGGTGCGCCGGATGCACTTTTCCCCCCCCTCCCCTGCCCACCTGCGGGGGGGTACTACTGGGCACCCGGCCTATATCAGCTCAGATCACCCCCAGGAACACCTGGTCCAAGGGATTTGCTTTGTCTCAAAAATGCAAGGTGCAGGACCTAAGATCTCCCACTATAGTGGATGTTATCGTGTTTTATAACGTTATACAACATTTATAACAACAAGTGTGGGAGCTCCATAAGGGACAACGAAGCTATACTCAAGTAGTACCAACTTTTACTAATTTTGACGATTCGACCTCGGTTATCTTTTACAATAGACATGACTCTACCGCACTCTACTAGCAAATAAGATACGGCTTATCTGAGTGTGTGTATTTGTTCATTCGTTTTTAGAAACGCAAATTGAACCTTTTTACGTTTCTGTAGTGACACTAGGAACCCTTATAGTTTCGCCATGTCCATCCGTCCTTCCGTCCGTCCGCAGCTTATCTCAGAGACTCTTAGTTCTAGAGAGCTGTTATTTGGCATTAATGTCCAGTCACGCGAAAAAAAAATACACCCAACGGTGTGTGCCTACTACACGTAACGTTTTCTCGTCTACCCCATGGTGTGGGGTGTTATTAGATAGGTCTTTCAAAAATAATGCGAAATTGTGAAATCAATTATTCGATTAAGGGATCTATTTGTGAAATATTAAGATTTTAAGTGCTAACTTTTGTATGGGTCAAGCAAGTGTCTCACCACACCCCGTCAATCGAAACAATAAATACAAAAATAACTTAAATATAAGCACATTTAATGAATTTAAAAGAAAAACTATCACGACTAAGTAGACTTGGTTGGTTCCTGATATACAGAGACTAAATAGTGTTTATACCTACTAAAATGACCCGACATATACCTACGTACGGTGCACGTATAGGTACGCATCGTATACGTGCAACGTAACGTCCGTAACCGTCTTAGTCAGACATTCTATTGCCCGGTTTTTAACCGATTACAAAAAAGGAGATTCTCAATTCGACGGTTTTTTTTAATATTTTGATTTGACATTTCCGCGGCATAGCCTGCGGCGAGCATGAAGTAAAGTGATCTATAACTAGTTTCTCATTTATTGAGAAGTGGGACTACAGACTAATAATAACAGATTAAATAGGATCACTAAACAGTATAAAATAAAATAAATGTTCAAAAAACCCCGCCTTTAAAAATGGAAAATATATCTTCTTTTAAGTAGTAGGTAGGTAGTCCATTTTCGAAGGCGGGGTTTTGAATTTTTAAACATTTATTTTATTATGATTTTGTATCAATTCGCTATCTATTACAATTCAAAAGATACAGCTCTTTAAAGTTAGGACGGACGACGGACGGACGGACTGACGGCGTAGGCAAATAATAGGGTCTCGTTGGGCTGCCGCCATCAGGTACGGAACATTAAAAACGAAACAGGTATGAAGTGTGAAGAAGTAATAGTTCCTGAAACCTCAGCGATGCAGTGCGAAGCCGCCAAACACGCGGCTCACCAATGTGTAGCGTGGAATGTATCCACAAAAGCAAAATACGACCAGTAGAACAGGTTCGAGTAGGTACTCTGGTAAACGGTGGCAGCTCTAGCACACACGGCCGATTACCGGAAGTGATAGTTACATCCGGGAACAACAAGGGTTAAGCTAACCACGGTTAGGTACCCCTATAACAACGTAGTATTTCAGTTTCAAATATATATATTTTTCTAAAACTGACTAACTTTCCTGGATTATTCTCGAACAAACCAAACTAAACTTACAGCTTCTTGCTATGTGCTTAGAAAAACATGGTTTACAAACTTATGAATTTTCGGACAGCGATAGGATAGGCACCGGGTACCACGAATATGCGTTGTGGCTCAGTAGTTTATAGGATTCCGAACCCAAAGTGTGCCAACGGGACCCTGTTACTAGGCTTTCACTGACCGTCCGTCAGTCCGTCCGTTCCGTCCGTCCCTCTGTCCGTTCATGTCGTCCGTCCGTCTATCTGTCAGCAGGCTGATTCATATGAACCGTAATAGGTAGACAGTTGAAATTTCACAGTGTGGTATTGACGCTTTAACAACAAATTCAAGAGTCGTGTTTCGTCGGCGTTTTTTGTCCACCTTCACTGTATCTCCTGAACCGTAATTAGTAGACATGAAATGTTCAATAAAATAGTAATACTATTGAAATGTACCAACCCGTCAGTTGTTGGTTCAGTGAACCGGCCGTGCGCAGCCTCTTGCACTATCTGTTACCATGCAGCCAAGCGTTTTATCGACTGACATGACACACCCACATTTTTGCCAACAACGTCCGCTACGGGCAAGGAATGCGTTTGCAATTTGACTCGGTAAGTTTGGTCGTAGTAACTTGGTTGTGAAATGTTGCCTTAGTGTCACTGTCACAAACAATCGTTTGAGGTTCGTTTTCTCTAAATTTGTCGTCATCGCCCAGAGGTATTATTGTCTTAAAAACGGCTCTCTGTCGAACACTCGAAGTCGAGCGAAGTTATACGAGCAAGCTTACTCGACGGGTAAAGCGGGTAAGCTGAGAATGCACGGTATTAAATGTTGTTTTTACGCTCTGACGGGACAACTTTAACTCGTCGCCGGCTAATAATTGGTCCGTCGAGTTCAAGAGCGAGTTGCATAAGAGAATCAACTATGAGATCAGTTAGGTCAGATTTTCAGAGATTCTCCGGCGATTTTTAACAACTCGATCGATTAATGCAAGTACGTACCTTACCTATACATATTTAATTGGCTCTCCTAGACAACAATAAGACTATCTTCCTGTAACTCCTGTAAGTAACCAAATCATTGTAGTAATCGCTAGTGAATTTACATGCCTAGGTAAAGAGTACCTATAACATCGATGTAACGCTGCTAAATTAGGCATATTATTGCGATATAAAGACAGGGTCTTAAATCAAGTTAGTTAACAATAATTTGTGGCGGTGCGTTGGTTGCAGTATCATCGGCTGCGATCGACATGCACGCGAGTGAGTATGAGTAATAATAAAATGTAATATTTTATAATTTATAACACTTGGTTAACTGGCAGAGTTATCTTTACGTTTCATTATTTAGATACAACTCCTTTCCCTTTCTCTAACGAGTGCTTAAATATGTTTTTTCTTACAGATAAAATATGTGCAGACCAAGTCAAAAGTAGGTAGGTACTAAGTCTTTGAAATAGAAGAAATATTTTGACTTAGTTTAATATGATCCAGTGTATATTATATGTATTCAAGAAGTTATCTATCTAACAATGGTCATACACACGGATCTCAATACTTCCGTCCTGTCTAGGAGTGACATCATATATGTAATTATGTATAGACAGTAATGTGATTCAAGAATATAATTTTTAGATGAAAGTCAGTACACTGTAGCATCTAAATACCAAGCCCAACCCAAAGTCAGACAAAAACGGTTCACGATTAACATAGGCAGTGAATACATAAATCAATTTAAAAATCTGAATTCAACAATATTTTATATTGCACAAACCATTGTTTCCAATCCAATCTTGCTTTATTTTGCCCAAGAAGGGAGATACAAAGTAGCAAAACAAAAAGGACTTTGGAATTTGTATGGTGATCCTGCCTACAAAACTAGCGGATAAGGATTTAAGGATAAATATTTGTATGATAAGCACGAGTATTTGTTTCTAAGTCTTGATAGAAACATGTTTATTGTTGTTATAAACCATAATAATACTAACCTCGAACTTAATACTTTGGGAGTACCAATTAGTGTACGGTTATCCCGTGTCGGGAGGCCCGGCAGCCGGACGCGGGCCGCGCCCCGGGCCGCCGCGGTCTCCCGCGCGGCGCCGCTGAATAACTCGCTGCACTTTCGTGAGCGAATCTTCTAATTACTCGGTAGAAAGTCATCGGCAACGTTTTTTAAACCGATTTGCGGCTTCCGAGCGTCGGCGGAATGATTTTTGTGCGTTTACTTTATTATTTAGTTTACGTTTAGCCTGTGCTAACAAGATGAAAGTCGCCACCGAATGCCGCGCGCATTCCTATGCAACGGGCTCTTTCAGAAAGTGTATAAGTTATTTAGTTTCCAGAATCGTAGATTACACGTCTAGATTTTTTCTCTCTAATTAGGTAATAACTTTTTTCTGCTGTCATAACCGCAGTATTTACGATTGTAGATGAAAGTTATACATACTAAAATTTAATTTATGATAAGCTACGAGTGTTAACTTAGCGTTGCAAATATTTGAGTAAATCCAATGTTGATAGTTGTTAATACCAGCCGATTCTAACACGATTTATTTCATGTGTTTCTTGAACTTCTTTCCAATAGGCAATTATTGTTTAAATTGATTATCGAGTTACGCTATAGCGATAGATACTCAACTCTAAGCGAGAGTCTAGATTTCCACACATGTCATAAATAGTCATAACCCGGGCCTCTATTCTACCCGGTACACCCATATTGCCTTTGACATGTTATGGAAGCTATTATGTTTAACTCAGCCGCCATTACTATCAAGTAAATAAGAGCTATTGTAATATTGACATAATATGATAAAATGTCTAAGGCAATATGGTTTTACCGGGAAAAATATCATGAAGTAAAAATATCTTGTTCATATGAAGTAAGTAAGTCTATCATATATTTCGTTGTTTTATTTTTATGAATTGTAGGATTATGGGAAGGTTACGCGTAAAATGAGACAGCAAGCGTCGTCCACAACAAACCTTTTGAATACTTACCTATTTAACAGTTTTTCTTTAGCATCGCAGAACAATATTTTAAGATGCGTTTCCCCAAAAAATTACAATATTTTAGCAATGCAAAAATAATTTATGTGTAATATCTACGTAGTTCTTCTAATTAACTTTGTTTCGTAACAATCGGCCTTGGCGCCGCGAAATACAGGCGAGTGTCACTTTCACCGTGAAAACTCCTACTCGCTGAAATCGTGCAACATTCTGTTTTCGAACGCACCTGCAACTCGGAAATGTTTGTGAAACCTACGTGAATGCAACCAAACATATTTTCTTTACCAGATACCAAGTGCAACAACATGCCCCGATTTAATAACTCCTTATTTGCCGTATTTCATTTATAACCTAGTACATCAGATAACAAGGTGTATTACAAAATGTAACATCAGTTGTAATTGTGACGTTTTGAAATGAATGAAGTTAATGTAAAATTAGCCGTGTCTATTGACTAATTTTACATTTACGACGAATTCAAATGGCATGATACTAAAACTAATTAATCATGTCTTTTGTCGCACTACACGCAATAAAGTAACACTTCAGAGGAAATCAAACCAAGTCGATCCTCTATTAGTTCTATAATCCACGATCTAACTGAAATAATACCTAATGGTTAAATTCGAAAATAGAATCGAAAATCTGGCACATTTGTTTCAGATTTAACAATTAAATAGTTATAATTTTTAACCATTAGTGCCATTAACTAAGCATCAAAAATCAGCCCTGTCATACATAATCACAATACCTGCTCGTTTTCGTGATTCTGGTTGCGAGCGAACAGTAAAAAGGTTCAACGTATCGTGAAATCGTGATTTGAGGCTTTAATCTAAAACGACCCCCGATCAAACAAGAGGAGTAGGTATACGTTTGACGCCTATAATTTCTGTCTCTCTGTGTGTCTGCTTGTGACCAAACAGACGGAGTGATCTTACGAATGACGGAACGATTTCGATGAAATTTTGTATAGAGATAGGCTAAACCCCGAGGAGGGAAATAGGGTGTTTTTTGTTTACCCGCGATATACGACGGAGTCGCGGGCAACGGCTACCTAGTTACAAATAAAATGAATAAATATCAAGGGATCTAATTCTGAATTGACCTAGTCCCAAAGCTCTAGACTTGTAATATGGGTACTAGACCACGATAAACACACTGACATAGAGAAATACATACTTAAATACATAGAAAACATCCAAGACTCAGAACAAATACTCGTGCTCGTCTCACAAATATTTGCCCATACCAGGAATCAAACCCGGGACCGCATGCTCCGTAGGCTCACTGCGAAACCCGGCTAAAGCAGTCATACATAAGACCTCTGTGTTAATGTTAAGGCTTTTCTTTACCATAAGGATTTTAGAACTATGATAACAGTAACTACACCATTTATCGTTAAATAAATAGTGACATTGAATCACACAAATAAGTTGTACCTACTAGGGTTGGGTATGATATGATAAGATAGCATTTTCCGAATAGACTTTCGTTTGCTTATGGTTTATCGACTTTCCTTTGGTCAACAGACAGAGATAGGTAAAATATTATTCACTTGAGTAGGTATGACTAAAGTAAACCGTGTACCTACATTTCCAGAAAAGTACCTACTTATTGAGTTTGTTTGTCTGTTAGGAAAATTTAATTGCCTTAAGATCCCTTTGTATTAATGCAGTAATTAACTGCAAAATAGAAATGTAACTAGGATTGCCTGAGAAATTGGTATTTATTTTTAAACTGGTTTAATAAAAGAATGCATCTGTTTCCAATTTAATACATTCAAAATAAGTAGTTAATAGAACTGAAAACTACACGTCCGGTTCGGGACTAGAATGTTCGTCACTCGCCGCATGCGCTCGCGCGGCGGCGACGACAGGCCGACTAATGTCGGGTTCCTATATTCAAACCGCGGATAGATAAGGCTTACTTTGGGTTAAAATTTGATATTTGCGAATACAAAATGTGTCAAATTTTAATCCAAAGTATCTGGCCGCGGTTTGAATATAGGAACCGGCCGTAAGACTAACGTTAATGAGACGTTACGTTCGATGGGATGCACAATTGGCAAGAAAGAACAAAACTTTTCACTATAGCAGTTTGTTTACAGTCGAGAGCATAAAATAAAACACGGTTCGACTCGGTTCGAGCCTGCCATGCTATACAAGAATAATTATTTTTACTACCTCATAGAGAGCTCTTCATCTTGGAGCTAGGCAGTGGCGTAACTATAGGATGGCAGAGGGGGTAAAATGCCATGGGCCCCCGGCCTGTGCACAGGAGAAACCTAATTATTATTTCATTTTTAATAAAATTGAAAGGAAGGGCGCTATCCGACGTATTTGCGATAGGCCTCAGTTGGTAGTTACGCCAATGGAGCTGGGCAGTTCTTAAGGTTGATTTTACAGCCTTAAATGATTTTCATAAAATGGTAAAGAAATGACATCAAAAGTAGGGTGATAACGTCAGCATGGTAAAGGTTGCCGCAGACATTAGCTTCGAACTGTTTAGCTGTCTTAGTGGGTACGAGTAAGTACCTATGGAACTAACTAACTAACCTGGTGCTGGAGGTGTCCATGGGCAGCGGTGATCACTTCACATCAGGTGACCCGATAGCTCGTTTGTCCCCTCTAGGTACTATTACTAATTCTGTGCCTCTACTATAAAATCACAGAATAAGTAATACAAGTAAAAGTAAAACTCCCTTAACAACACACGCCTAACAGAAACGTAACGGCAACGCGGAGGACATGCTAAGTAGAGAACGACAACGGTGAGTAGTCAACTTTCGTCTGCGTCTTCGTTGTTTTTGGGAGAATAATACGTGAATTATTTAAAAATACCCCTTTTTTCTCTGCTTTAGAGGTAACATTTTCCAAAAAAAACTAGTTTTAATCGTGTACAGCGAATTCAACATAAGGGGAACTCCCTCGTTAACTTTACCGTGTTATTAAATTAGGACATAACTTTTATTAATAAAGGGTATATAACCGTGTTTGTATGGGGGATCGGCCCCAGACGCCAAATTGATTGTCGTTTTGCTGATTTATTTCCCCAAGCATAAGATGCTATTCCACCAAATATTGAGCCTAAAATGTCACAGGTTTTGGAGAAAATAAAAAAAAATGAAAATCGGTTTTTATTTATTTTTGTCTAAAGTACTGAACCGATTTTTTTGTAACTTAAGTATATTATGCTAGTAATTTAGATGTATTATTAAAAAAAAAATGAAGTTCCAAATGCATTTGTAAATAGTAAAATTTTTACTTTTAAGTTTTCTTTTTTTTTTTTTTATTGTTCCGAGTTAGGGACACCCACCAATATTGGATATTTTATGTAAAAACTAATATTCTATAACATATATTTTTTTCAAAAACATTCACTTGGCTCAACAGGGTAAGAATACCATGTGCATGTAAATTGATACGACAACAGAGAATTCCATATCGACCGCCGCTGTGTAGGTAAGTACGAATTTGAATTTAGAACGTGACCAATTCGTTCATTGAATACAAAACGGACACATTTCAAAATGAATCAGTGTTGCATTTTAAAATTAGAAGCTATTCCTATAAGATTTCTAATGCAAGAGCAAATTATTTTGGAATGTGTCCGTTTTGTATTCAATGAGCGAATTGTTAAATAGGATGGATTACGTTATTATTGGCTGTATAAACTGTATGTTTTTGAAAACAAAAATATGATAAGAAATATTAGTTCTTGATCGTATGTTTTTTTCAAAAACATTTACTTATATTTTTGTAACCGTTCACAGATATTGTTATACACGTACATGTGTAAGGATCTTGGCAACTTTAAAAATAATTTTCTTATAATCTCCTTTTTTCTCATTGCAAGATCAATATTAATGCAACTCATATTGAAAAATAATGGTTCCCGCCTTATTTTTAAATTTCGTGGTACTCTACAACCAAGTTGCATACTGCTTATACTGCCAATAATAACGTAATCCATCCTCTTTAACAATTGGTCACGTTCTAAATTCAAATTCGTACTTACCTACACAGCGGCGGTCGATATGGAATTCTCTGTTGTCGTATCAATTTACATGCACATGGTATTCTTACCCTGTTGAGCCAAGTGAATGTTTTTGAAAAAAATATATGTTATAGAATATTAGTTTTTACATAAAATATCCAAAATTGGTGGGTGTCCCTAACTCGGAACAATAAAAAAAAAAAAAAAGAAAACTTAAAAGTAAAAATTTTACTATTTACAAATGCATTTGGAACTTCATTTTTTTTTTAATAATACATCTAAATTACTAGCATAATATACTTAAGTTACAAAAAAATTGGTTCAGTACTTTAGACAAAAATAAATAAAAACCGATTTTCATTTTTTTTTTTTTCTCTAAAACCTGTGACATTTTAGGCTCAATATTTGGTGGAATAGCATCTTATGCTTGGGGAAATAAATCAGCAAAACGACAATCAATTTGGCGTCTGGGGCCGATCCCCCATACAAACACGGTTATACCCTTTGATCATTACAGTCTTCAAACAGTCATTTTTGCAAGCTAAAACTTATGTCTAAATAAAACCGAAGGTGACCAACATCGGATATTTATTTTATTTCTGAACGGTGGAGAAATGTCACTGTCAAAGTCACGTTTTTTACGTCAGAACTCGGATCAAACTCAGATGACGTTTTATTTTCCCTGGTTTCTATTTATTCAAGGTCGAAGTATTGTTGTAAGGTTCCCTCATTATATTTCCTTATCATTCCCGTGGCTTACGTAAGATCTTATTTCATTGAACCTGATACATAATATGAGCGCTTTGTCATTCATCAAGTCGACCAAGGGCAAAGTTATACTTGCTACTGTCGCCGCTTTACACGTAACTATTTATGTGGCGAAGCCATCATTTTTCAAGGGCGAGGGAGAGAAAAAAACTATAGCCGAGCCGCCTAAATACTTGCCTGGACAGTAACTGACCTTGTGCCCAGGTAGCATAAAGACCAAACGCGGAAATTAGTCAACTGCTTAATATCCGTGAAACTAATCCAATACATGATTTATAAGTGCTTCATTGGAGTCAATCCTTTAGTCCGTAGCATCATTTCAAACAGCACTTTAAGGAAAATGAGTGATTTCGGCAAACCTCTGGTTTACGTGGCGCGGTCCGACATGCCGGCCTCTGGCGTGGACCTACTAAGAAAAGGGTAAGTTTATTAATAAATTACAAAGAAAGCCATAATTCAATAGTCTGTAAACTCTACTCATATATTGAGCTCTTATGCTTAGAACACGGGTTTTATAAAACATTGCTGCATATTGACTTACAAGTAAGTAATAATTATACTGACTTAACACAAGGAAACAGATTTTTCCAATCCAGTGATAAAATTATCTGACTGTAAAAGTTATCACTTATCACTTTCCTTTTCTGTGTCATGAAAGAAAAGATCAGAGTTTAAATTTACCTGTCTCTGATTGAAAAATCAGCCCTTAGTCAATTGAATCATTCACTTCATTGATTCTAATGCACCAATCACTTTACCATGAAGTTTTTTTAAAATAAAACATGTATTTCAATAAATAAATGAAGTAATCAGTCAGTGCCAGAACTATGGTGGCTGTTGACCAGTCTCATGATAAGTGTATTAGGAGGTAAGACCTCGCTCAGCAGTGTCATGTGTTTGGGTGTATTGTATGATATTTAATATGGATATAATACCATTTATACTTGTAGGTGTAAAAATGACTAACATTTGATCCCCAACCTGAATTTTATTCTCTGCTGTATAGGTATAGTTAGTAATCAGCAGTGATTGGAATGAGATGAGCTAAAATACCTTTTCTTCACAAGAGGACACAATATAGTGGTTACAATAAGGTAGTTTTTTTATTCTTGAATACTGGATATTCAATATTTATGTGGGTACTAGTTGTAAAGTTATACATGTTTTTACTTACAGTAGGGGATGTTTTATGTTAATCTAAAAGTATAACTATTTCTAGTTACATTTGGTAACACTTTCGTCACACTTTAAATAAAAGGGACCCTCTAAACTTGACCATATTTAACTAGCATAGTCGAGTATTTCTGTATGTGTATAATAGAACGGTAACATTAATATAAATAAATAATAGTTAAATCCTTTTAAACCTTACTTCCAACCCCTTTTTACTACAAACTAAGATAAAACATCCCGTACTGTAGGTGAACATGTAAGTTTAACATTACTACTACTACTAGTACTCAGATAAATATTGAATATGTAGTATTCAAGAATAAATATATCTTTCTACCCGGTTATAACCACTCTATATTATGTCCTCTTGCGAAGAATAGGTATTTTAGCTCACCTAATTCTGATCACTGCTAATCAGTCCTTGCAGCCAAATTTAGGTAAAAGTTTAAAACTTAATTCAGTTTACAGTAACTTTAAAATTAAACTTCCTTTTTTTAGAAATATACTTATACGGTATGCAATCTGAATACTTATGTGGTATATTACAGATGTGAAGTCAAGATGTGGAACAATCCCTCCCCTGTTCCCCGTGCAGAGCTGCTCAAGAGCGTTAAGGGAGCTAACGCCATATATTGTTCGCTCTCTGAGAGAATAGACAAGGAGCTACTGGATGCAGCAGGGTCTGGCTTAAAAGTGATAGCTACCATCTCTGTGGGCTATGACCACATTGATGTAGCGGAATGCAAAAAGAGAAACATTAGAATAGGTTATACACCTGATGTATTGACAGAAGCTACTGCTGAATTGACAGTAAGTATTTGATGTGGGTTTGGTCTATATTTATATTAATTTCATTTGTGCAATTGGCATTTTGTATAAATAACTGAATTGGGCAGTTAACAAATTGGAATTGATTGTTAAGAAAAAACATATCCATGGTATGTATCATTAAAAAAAGTAATATACAATATACAATTTAAGATAGGAATAAACAATTGGCAAATCAAAATTTGTCAAAACCAAGAAATGAAGGTTCTTTTGAACTTACCTAGGGTGACGGCACCAATGATGGTCACAATATAGCCTTCACTCTTAGTTCAAATTTCATACGGTCCTTAATTGATTGTTGAAAAACTAATAAATAACCCTTATCTTCTGTAGAATCAAGTTTCACCCTACTACTTTGCTACTAAGCCGAATTATGCAGCTCACTGTCACTGCGAACTGCCGAACTGATTTCCTAACCTCCTATTTCATACTTTTTACCACCCATTAATTGTTATTTACCACCCATTTGTTATTGCACTGACCGATTATCTTTCTATTATTGTCCATGTTTACTGCCACACTAATCCAATTGGCATTTTTTATATTACTGCCTGATTAATATTTCAATTGATCATTTGAACCGCCCTAATATTTAAATAACAGTACATAGTAAAACATAAAGCCGTTTTATAAAGAGTTCATCATATTTACAGGTCACGCTTCTGTTAACAACAGCGCGCCGCATTCCAGAAGCCATAGAAGAAGCCAAAACTGGCGGATGGGTTTCGTGGGCACCGACCTACATGATTGGGCCGGGGCTCTCCGACGCCATCGTCGGCATCGTCGGCTTCGGCCGCATCGGCCAGGCCGTCGCGAGGCGCGTCAAATCCTTCGGCACAGCCAAGATCCTATACTACAACAGAAGTGAACGCCCTGAAGCTAAAGAAACTGGTGCAATAAAAGTAGATTTTGACGAACTAATAACGCAGAGTAACTTCGTCATATCTTGTATTCCTTTAGTCCCAGAAACTAAAGAGATTTTTAACAAAGCTGCCTTTGAAAAGATGAAGAAAACAACTGTTTTTGTGAATACCAGCCGTGGTGGAGTAGTGGATCAAGATGCGTTAATAGAAGCTTTGAAAAATAAGACCATATGGGCTGCGGGGTTAGATGTGACAACACCTGAGCCCTTGCCATTAGACAGTCCATTGTTCAAGTTAAAGAATTGCGTGGTTTTGCCACACATTGGCAGTGCTACCTGCAGTACCAGGGATGTCATGAGCGAGTTAACTGCAAAAAATATTCTTGCTGGATTAGAAGGGGCGGAAATGCCTGCTGAATTAAAATTATAAAACTAGATTGTTATATGAAGATATACTCATAGCCAGGTTCCATAATGAACCCGCCATCATATTCACAGAATATTATGTGACCAATTTCAATGTGCTGAATGTGTTAATATAGTCCTGCTTTCTGTAGAATGGAATGAACCCATTGTATGCTGGATTAAGCATAAATCCAAGTAATCTTTTTGTAATTTGATTTTAACAAAAAAAATGTGGTTCAGGGCCGGCTTTAGAGGAGGGGTGTTTAGGCGGTTGCTGCTATGGTACCAAATTCATTTTTTTTATGACTTGCCTGGGGAGCGTATATGGTTAAGGCCGGCCCTGAATTGTCGTCAAATAAAAAGGACTTATTTTCAAGAGCGGTCTAGTTACAGAAAAAATACACAATGTAAATTAATGAATAAGGATAACTTTTTATTTCCAGGATGTAATAAATATGCTTTATATTTATGAAATAAACTATTAATTCTACTACTTGGGACAATTTAATTCTTCAAAGTATGTTTTGTTAGGGACTTATTTTACTGAGACAGGGCAGTGCAACCAGTTGTGCTAAACAACAAAACATATCTAGGATTGCATGGTCAAACTTGATAAGACCGATATAGATAGTCAATATAACTTGTGTCCAAAAGAGCTTTGTAAATTAATATATACCCCTATAGAGCTGCATGCTGCTGATTGTGATGAGTGTGAGTATTTGTTTGAGTCTTGGATATTTTCAATTAAATAAAATATGTATTTAAATGGTCTCTGTCTACCTGCCAGGGAAACAGACGTAATTTAATGTATGTATGTTTGTAAGTATGTATTTCTCTGTACAAGTATTTGTATGTTCTTGTACCCTTACTACAAGCTTCGAGCTTAGTTTGGGACTAGGTCAATTTGTGTGAGAGCATCATTCATATTTATTTTATTTTATAAGACAGCTGGATTGTATCCAATTCATCTTTCTTATTTTGTGATAACATCAGTGATACAAGTGCATTTTCTGTTAAAACTAATATAATTGAATAAAAAAAACAATAAATTGGTAAAAAGATCAACATTCAACAAATCAAAATTTATTCCTCTTACAAATAAACTAATCATTATGTTCGTGCTGGGCCTCAGACTCCCTCCAGTTATTCTGAACCATCTCCACAATCATACTCCACCACTTCGATTGCATGAAGTAGTAAACCGAACACACCGTGATAAACATCCAGGACAACACTAGGAAATAGTCAGTCTCCTTCTCTACTACACTTGACACAGGACCTTGAAAGTCTTTAGACGTTACCAGCAACACTTGAGGATGCTGCCCAGTGATTGTGTGCACAAACTTACTGAATGAATGGATGTTATATTCTGTCCCATTGAATTTACCAACAGGCCTACCATTGTGAAACATTTTTAATGTCGGAACACCAACAATTCCATACTGTGCATTAATTCCATGATATTTTAATGCATCTACACCTACCATTTTGACATTGGGGTATGATCGCGCAAGTGCATTGAAATGTGGAGCTGCATGTGCACTGAACGGGCAAGCCCTGGCGTAAAACAACACTAACACGCAATCAGCCTCGACGTCACGACTGGTAATATCAGGTTTAATCTGTAATAACTTAGACATACTGCTGCCATTGATAATTTCTACAGACGGTTCAATTTCTGAATTTTCCTGATCAGTTGTTATTTCTTTACATTTAACAAGCTTCTTTGTCTCGTTTATTATTTGTGTCTTGTTTTCTGCGGTGACATTCGCCGATGTAACGTGGTTGTAAATGTTGATTAACGTTTTGTCAACGTCCGAAACAACGTTTGATAAAAGTGATTCGGACTCGTCGACATTCGGCACGTCAGCCTCCACCTCTTCATAATCAGCTTCTTTAGTAACCTCTGCCTCTTCCTCTACATCGATCTGTGTAGAAACCGCGGCCAACACTTCATGAAATTGCAAAAAAAACAAGTTAGTGCATAAGTAAATATTGACATTAAAATAAGCGACACCCTAAGGTTCACATACCTAATAAAATAAATATGGTAAACCGCACATTAATTTTTCTACAAAACATGATTAATAGTGAAAATTACACGTTTTATTCGTATTAACAACAAGAATAAATTATTTTATCCGATGTTTATTTCCCTTAACCCCCTATCTGTCATTGTTCTGTCAAAATGCGTTTTATTTTACTGCGATAATATAGGTACCTAATATCTACCAGCCCATAGTCACTTCACACAAACTGATAAAAAATATACGTACTTTGTACTTTGTAACACCTACTGTAGAAAATAATCTCATCGAATAAAATGCATTTTCGTTCTCACTTATTTAAACAGACGTATTATAATTTTCTTTAGGTTGGTACTTATAGATGAGTTAGCGAGAGCGTGGAGTTGAAAAATAGGTGTGTGTGTACTTAAAGTATTTCTCTCTCTCTTTCTCTTGACTATACACACACAATACCACTACATATGCAATATTGCGAGAGCGCGAAATTTTCCACGCGACTCTCGCTTATTCATCTATTATGTTTGATTATTGTCTAGAGTGCGAGAAGGAATATAGGGCTATTTGTTCTTTATTATTTTAACACAATAAATTAGCTGTTATTAAAATTGGGGGTAAATCTTACAAAAATGTGAAATTTGTGGTGCCCGGCGTGTGAGAAAATTAACTTTGACGTAGTAGTGCAGTCATTGAAGCGAAAAATACGGTCTTACCTCCGAATTTTTTTACTGTGAACCGATTTGCATGAAATTTTGGAATTAGGCTCATCTTACCCTTAACTTCAAAAGTGAAAATGATCTGAACTCCGCCTATTATTTTTAAGGGGTGTAAACAACCCCTTAATAGAAAAATTTACATTGAGCCATTTTATCGCTAGAAAACATGTCTAATAGTAAGTGGTGAAATTGTAAAGTGTTTTCTAACACATTTACCTCATATTAAAATCATTTTCAACCCCTTGAAAATCTTACAACCCTTGCAAAGAACCCCTAAATTGAAAAAATCACAATAAAATACTTTGGTATGACATAAAAAGATGTAAGTATAGAGTAAGTAATATTTTATATTCTCTATAATAATTATCAAATTTTTAACCCCCTTTCAACCCTTGAAAAGTACCCCTTGATAAAAAATTGTGTTTTTTTTTTTGATAAAATGAAAAGGATTTACTTAAATATTATTCCACACTCTCGAAAATGATTATCATATTCTTAAGCTTAAAACTACCCCTAAATTAAAACAGTAAATATATATGATTACTGCTACCATTTTACGTATATAAGTTAGTAACATAAGTTTTTGGACCATAACTCCTTCAATTTTCATGCTATAACAATTTATAAAAAACCATTGTAAAGGTAATTAAGAGAGCTACAACATCCTTCATTGCAATACATAGTAAAAAACCTTTTTCTAAAACTACGAAGGGTTAAAGGGCTTAAGAGAGGCTGTGATTGCGCTGCCACGCGCTCTTTAAACAATCATATCTCCGTAATTTTTTGTTCAACAGAATAAAACAAAAAAACCAAATTGTTTGTCAGAAAAATACCTAATTTTTTTACCCTTACACTTTTATACGTATCTGTCGTCATTTTTGAGATATTATGAAAAAAAGGTGGGTGTTTTAAGAATTTGAAATTTTTTGATTTTTTTTAATCGTGACTTTTTTGAAAAATATGTGTCCTGAAGCAGCCAAACTGATACAATCTATCAAACTCTTCATAATAAAGTTAATTTTTGGCGGAATACGATTAATTTTAATTTTGGTGGAAATGGCAATTATGAAACCCATTGATTTTAAAGGATAAACATTAGATGCTCCTCTTATTTGCAATACAGCTCACTTATTTTACGTGCAAAAGACTTTTAATAGTGCTCATTTTAAAGCTTATTTCAAGCACTACAAAACCCTTTTTTATTAGAATGCATAAAATGCATCTGCTCGCCGCTAGATGGCATTGACCACATCGATTAAATTTCAGACAATATAAAAACGGCTTTGATCTTTAATATCTAGCCTAATATTGCACTTAGAATACTTTATAAAAAACCAAATTGTTAATTTTTTTACCTGCTACAAATTTTGTTTCTTATAAAATTTTCGATAAAACGTATATTTTTGGAGATATTTGCAAAAAACCGATGAAAAACGTGAAAAAATTGCGAATTTTCAATTGCCAATAACTTGAAAAGTATTGGATTTTTCGAAAAACTTTATAGACAATTTTTTGCTTAAAATTAGGCCTTCTATCGATATCCGAGGTTATTTTGAAGAAAAAAACAAACACCCCCGAGAAGTGGTGGCAACCACCCCCAGGGTGGTTGCGGAGTTCAAATCATTTTCACTTTTGAAGTTAAGGGTAAGATGAACCTAATTCCAAAATTATATGCAATTCGGTTCACAGTAAAAAATTCGGAGCAATAATGCTTCAATGACTGCACTATAGGTATGTTTGGCTACATTTTCACCTGAACCGGAAAGGTTTTTTAATCATTCTTGTCTTCAACAGCTACTAACTTAATTAGTTCGAAGTAGATTTAATCATGGATTGTACAATTTTTTTATGAAATGTTCATTTTGTGAAAAAACGGGACTGTAAACAAAAACACTACTAGTGTGTAAACAACTTATCGATAATATCTTATTTCCAGGTCTCGATTACGGATAAAGCTGACAAGCAATAAGAATTTGGCGTATTTACCTATTCAAAGGCTGAAGGAAAATAAATTCATTTGTGGAAATCATTTTGCATCTAGTCTAAAGGGAAACAGATTAAGAAGAACTGCTATACTGACACTAAATCTCAATGCTCCACACTCGGACGAAATTCTTTCATCATTTCCTATTGTTCCAGAGTTTGGAAGGTTAGAAAAAAGTATTTTAATTTACTTACCATTTAATATAAAGACAAGCATTTCTAACAGTTAGCTTATTTTTATTTTATTAATACTCAAAATTCACTGGTATATTATAGGTACTCTGTGCGAGTAAGAGAAGCCTATGCTTCTGCTCAGCTTGGAAATCGAACCCGGACGTTATGAAAAATAAAACTAGCATTATTAACAAAAACATTACCAAATCAACGTATGGATTAAAGTTAAAATGTACAGTGCAGTGTCGGGAAAGAGGTTTTTGTCTCGTTTTAAATTAGTGGTTTTCCTTGCAAAACCTGTTGTGTTACGGAATTTATTTTTTCGTAATTGAAGTGAAAAGCAGAGTCTTGGTCTTAACCTACCCTTTAACCTTTTTGAACGCCACAGACGGCTGTAGCCGACATCTGCAATTCGTGCCACAGACGCCACGACGGCTCCAGACGTCACTAGTCCAAGATTAAAAGAGACTTTGTTTCGTATGAATTAGGTTGTAATTTGCATAGCATAGCAAACATGTTTGGCATGTGAGTGACGGTATTTTGTAATCGACGAAAGGCGTTCAAAAAGCCCATTTTATCCTCGACTTAATCATCCACCCTGGCCTGCCGGCTCGGATGGATACCATAAGTCTTGGATAAAATGGTTTGTTTTATGCCCTTGTTGTACAATCTACTATTTTATTCTATCAAAAACTTTTTTGTTGAAAATAAATGCCGCCCTTTCCGAGCATGTTTGAGTAAAACTAATTATCGCATCCAACCCAGCAGTGACTACCCAATGACGAAATTTTAACCCCCTTTTCCTACCCGTTAAGGGTGGATCTTCCGAAAATGGGAAACTTAGTAGGTAGGTATCTATTCTAAGTAGTATTCGTAACTAGTATCGGAGGCCCTAGCCAAGATGCAAACGCTACTAACGTTTTTCTCACATAATGTTACATTACATTTTGAGTGATAGAAAAGAAACACTTTAGTGGTGATCTTGGTTACGACTCCTGTAGTCAAAATAATAATTACTATTACTAACTTTTAGAACGACCACCTTATTACGTGTTAAGCCCTTTCACAGATTATTAGAAGGGTATGTCTGACCCCTATGAGTTCGGGCGTCGTCGTTGGATCCAATGACTGGCGGTAACGACCCATGTGTAAATTCTACAAGAGATATTTCATTTATTTTGAAATATCTATCTCTATTATCTGTCTCTAGTACCTTGGGTGAATCAGTGTTATTTGTACGACTGATGACGGCCGCAATCGGAGCTTCGCGAGAATCGCGAGCACTGCAGCGCCGCCGCCCATCACAGCGAAGCGAAGCGGCTTATTCTGTGGGGGTCGGGTGAACCACCGGGTCGCCGTGATTGCAAGGTTGGCACGGGTCAAGTTAGACTGTTCGATCAAGTGAGCACGCAAAATATCACCGATAACTATAGTACTATAATAAGGTATGTAGTAAAAGTAAACTATATGATTCATTCTAACCGAGAGGAGATATAGCATCGCGAGGCCAAAAGGAATGTTGGATTATTTACTGCTACCTACTTCTGATCGATTTACTTCTGGGCTGATAAGTGTCTGGGGTTTAGTTGTTTATTAGTAAAGTACCAAATATCCAGTTAGTTTCCTGCATATGTTACGAATCTTTAGGCTCCTGGGCGTGACAAGCACCTGGTTTATACCAAAGACCTGCACGGCTGGTCATACTTGCATGACTGAATTGTGCAAAACAGACTCCATACTTTGAAAATCGAACTTCGAAGTTATGTTATCTTATCTCCATCTCTACCTCTCGATTTTGTCTCGAATGACAAGTGAAAGGGACGTCTGATGGTTCGAATTTAGTGCTTCATAGTAACGTTGCGGTTTTGAATGCGTAACATCAGAATTAGCTGTTTGCCTGAGCGCATCTGCCAAACCGAAAGCTCATCGATACGTAAATACATTCAAAATTAGTGACGTAGCGTAATCATCTATTTCGTTCGGAAACGGCGAGCCGCGGCGGCGCGGCGTAGGGCAGTTCCCACGCGACCGCCGCGCCGCCCGCCCGCCCGCCTTAGTGTTGCCATGGCGTACTCGTGGGACAACAGGGTTACGTTTGTTGTACGATTTCTTTACGGTGAGTTAGATAATAAATAAATTAATAATAATTAATCCCTTTGATAAATGTTGTAATTACATTAATTATGATGGAGAAGCCCAAAATTGTGTATTAGTTAGAAGAGTTAGTTTACTTACTTGTTTACACTTTTAAATATCCAGCGGTGCCTGAGGTGAGAACCCAAACTTACCATAAAAAATAAGCATGACTTGTTTAACAATTAGGAAATTCGTAATAACTTAAGTAAATTTTTGTACTGGCAACTTACTACTTAAAACTTTTGCGAAACCAGCAGAAGGCCGTAAACTCATGCGATGTTTTGCTGCGGCTTACAAAATGTTAAATGCCCATGGTTTTAAGATAACATGCAGGTAGGTAACTGATTAATTACAGTTATTTATAACAATAGATATAGCATCCGCAATGCCCTAAGGACAAGTCGTAGTGATTTTTTACACGACGACTTGTCCTTAGCGTGGTGCGAAAACTATACTAAGTTACAATTTTAACTCCTTAAACATTATGTATTTCTCACCGTGTTAAAATAATCGCCGTGTTAATAGTTTTAAAAGTTTTGCTCACGAACAGCTAGGCCATCGCAAATAACCTACACGTGAAGGGATGATAATATGAGTAGTATTTTTTTTAAATAATGTAAGTATTTATTTTGGTAAAAAGCTTTAGGCAATTGAGTGTTCCGGGAAAACCTTGCTGTAGGACTGTCTCAAGGGTGGCACCTATTCTTAAGATTCTACGTGACCTGGCACATCAATCGAATACACAATAAACAATGAGTTAACGACTTAATAATACGACTATAAACTGCTATTGCCAATTATTTCCTTAATGGTCCCTATAATTTGGCTATAAATCACCCAGCAGCGGCATTCAAACGAAGGCCCGAACACATTCGCATTCCTTCTATTGTGGATGTAACCGACAAGTGAGAAATTATCCTAAACAAATACTAACGGTCTTTTTTCAGGAACCTACATATTGCAAACTAGGTCTACATGCTCTTTTATGCCTGTTTTATTTTATTAACTGTGTTGCCGAGGACTGGTGTGATCAGATCATTCCGATAGAGAAGTTTGCATATCTGCGGGATGACTTTATAGAACAGTGTCATGTGCCCTTGAACTGCCGCGGTATTTTTGTTTTACAATACGATATATCTGTCGCCGAGTGTTGGGAAATGTTACGAAAGTAGCCGTTCCAATAATATCTAGTCTATCTACCTATACTATTCCTATCTAGTGCAGTTGTTTACCATGCTATCGCAGTAGGCTGCAGTTAAAAATTAGTAAGTATTATTTAGTCTTTAGTCTATAATAAATACAGTAGACTTAACAAAATGTTAAGGGGAAACTTCTGTTACTTAAGTTTTTATATTTTAATTAGCAGGTAGGTAAGTATGCAAAAAAACAGAACTGTGTACATTCTTTACGAGTCATTATCGTCACAATGATAGCCCTAAAACGAGCACTGCAAGACAAAGGCCTACCTACCCCACACACCTTGACAACTTCGGATCGGTCTTTGCTACTCGGCTACTCGCATTAGCAATGGTTCTATTGTCTCGTGGATTTAGATTCAGATTCAGATTCAGATTTTATTACTCAATATAACACAGTATAAATTACATTACATGTCAAATTATATGCAGTTACATTGAGATCGTATAGAATTAAATTATAATAGTAAAAATAGTAAAAGTCAACACAAAAACAAAGTAAGTACATTACAAAATAGAATAAAATAAAATAATAATAATTAAAAGTCAAACTAATTTACAAGTCAAGTTCCATATACTCATTTACCGAATAGAATGGGTTATCCAACAAAAGATTTTTAAGCCGGCGCCTAAACATTTCGTCAGATGGTGATGGATATATTGCCGAGCGTTTTTGATTATCTGATGCACCAGTCAGGAAAACATAAACAATTAAGATTTTTAAACGTTGTTTTGTTAGATAACACCGAAGAAAATATTTGAATTTTGTATTACGACAGACGACATTCAGACTAAACTAGACATAAAAGACGGGTCCAACGGTCAAGATTTCAACCATCTCACAGAATCCAGTAGGATTTATATAACTTTTCCTTATTTACTACGTTCAACGCTGTAAATGTGGTATTATCGGAATACTGCCAAACATATGACGATGACAAAATGATGTGAATCCTTCATAATAGGTACGAACTTCTTGTATTAGCTACTACCTCTACTACGTTGGAATTGTGAATTGTAGATGTTACTTTTTGCAGGTCTATTTTTTTTTTTTTTTTGGTTTTATTATGAAGTTAATTATTGGTCGTCATTAGTTTATATTTATACAGATAGGTCCTATAACATACTCATCTACTACTATACTTACTAACCTGTTACGTCGGTCATCGGCGAAAATCAAATTAAATAAGCGCATACAACTTGACAGCTTGAAAAACTTGAAGAACCTATGGTGTTTATCTCATTTGATATTCTACCCGGCACAAACGAGTTTAGGGACCTACTTTTGGAAGTCCAAGATTTCCGAGATAAAATGTTTTATTAATTATGGGTCGGGTAAGAGGATCTTACAAGGAAAAGGCAAAACAAGGAAGATAAAAACGTCTTAGTAATGAATTAGCTCTTATCCTAGAAGTATACTCGTACCTACATTATGTATCACAAATTAAATACATTAGGTACTTATGTGTAACAAAAAAAATATTTGATTCAATAAATGTCGCTATCAACGCCATAGCAACTGTGCGGCTACCGGCTAGCACAAGTTGCCCGCGACTTGGTTGTCGCTCAGATCTCCCTTTCTATCTAGTAAGTAACGATAGAGACGCACTGAGCGACATGCGAGAAAATAAAACTTGTGCTACCCGTGCTGAACTTCAGTAAACAATTGACATTGAGCGTTGCTCGATCGCCCGATCGACATAAATCTCCCGCGCATCTGCGGCACTCAATCTTCTGTGTCAATTATCTTGAACTCAGTTGCGAAACGAAGGTTCCGTAGGTTTTGGCATGGACCTACTATTAAATTAATACTGCTATTGTTCACCCGGCGGCGGCGAAGACGCCAAGTGGCAAGCGGGACCAATTTACGCACAGTTGCGACATTGATCGGTGCCGGTCACAATAGCGGGCCGAGCCAAATTTAATTAATAGTAATAAGCCAGTAATTAATCTGCTCGATGAGATGGTGAAAGCGGTTAACAATGCAAGAATTAAGCGTGGAACATATCGAACAAAGATTATTTGAAATATCGATTGTCGTTTGTTTATGCAGAGAGTTCAAGGTAGAGTCACAATGTATCTTGGCATGTACAAGGGTGCTTCCTGGGCTAGACCTGGCCCAAATCCTCGAGATATTTCTGGCAAGGGATGTGACAAGTCCGACTAATAATTATAAATAAGAACATGACTTTTATCCCCAATCTGACTGACACTGTTGTTTCAGTATTAAAAAGTAAGGCTCAATTCTATTTGTTAATGCGTAATTTTATTGTAGTCTAATGTAACCGGGAAAGTGTTTGGTTATTTATGACGACACGTGTACCGAGTAATTGTCTAGATATTTTGGTTTTTATTGCTTGATTTCGGTACACAATAGTGGCGGGTCATTTAACCGGGCATATAATGCCTACGGTCAAGAAGATTGCGAATCAAACTAAGCTAGAAATATAACCATGTAGGGACGTACATACAACCTATTTTATGCACCTCTCAGGTCAAGACTTGCTTAAAGCTAGAAATGTTACCATGTCCGTACAATCTACTTACGCACCTTTTAGCTCAACAGGCGGGTAAAACCGGGGTCGCACCTCTGGGTTTTCCGATAGGGCATAAACCCTTTGCGGTCGGTTGTAGGTATATGTGGGTTATCGGGGTGTAGGTACTAGGATGATGTATTTAATCTGTTTTTAAATGTCCAGACATCGACAACAATGGGTTCCTGGACGCGCATGACTTCCACTGCCTGGCGCTGCGCTCGTGCGTGCTGGAGGGCAAGGGCGACTGCAGCGCGGCGCGCCTGCAGAAGTATCAGCACATCATGCTGAGCCTCTGGGAAGAGATCGCGCAGCTGGCTGACTTCGACAAGGTCCCGGACTATGTCGGTTACCCCCCCTCACATTACTCTGCACGCAGACAACGCTCAAGCCTCCTTAGTTGTAAGTGTGCGAATAAATATTTTATGTTAGAACATTTGTATTGAATGGCAAAATCGAAATCCACTTGAAGTGTTTTATTAAGTAAATATGATAACAGAACTGTAGTTGAAACAGTTGCTAAGTGCAGAAGCGTCTTCGAAATGCCGTGCGCGGGTGTAAAGCCAACATCTGAAAACTACGTAGGTACATGAAATTCTTCATGAAATATTTATTCGCATCGCCGCCTCATGAGACTACACACGCACGCCACTCTACAACTATTGCAAACACATTTTGGCCGCACTCAAAGTCTATAATAATTTGTGACGTTATTTCTCTATGTTTTGCAACTTTGATATTATTTGTTGAGCCTATTTGAGTACGGTTAAAAGCATTCTATTAGATGTATACCTAGCATGAAAAAGACGTAAAATACTTTTCTGCTTTACAGTAGAGTAGTACCTACTAATATGAAATGTATTGTTTTCGATGGTAACTTCTCACCAGTAGTTAGACCACACACACTGTAACAAAGTAACACGCAACGCAACAGCTACTGCACAAGCTTTTCTCCGCCAGTCGAGCCGTTGTTGACTAACATAAACTTACAGGACGGAACTATCACGGTAGACGAGTTCAAACAAGCTGTGAAAAACAGCTGTGTAGGAAAGAAGTATGAGGACTTCCCGCAGGCGATGAAGGCCTTCATCGAGTCCAACTTCAGGATGATCGACATCAACGCCGACGGCGTCATCGGCGTCGAGGAGTACAGATACGACTGCGTGCAGCGGATGGTGCTAGAGGATATTAAAGTCATTGATGATGCCTTCAACTCCTTGTTAAACGTAAGTAATGACGCAAAGAAAACTATAGGTAGGTACATATGGAAAATACAAATGGAGTGAAACTAGTGCTTGTCTATACATACGTAACTCCAGCCTATATCTAATCTTCTAACCAATAGTCTAACGCCTAATAGCCTAATAAGTGAGGTAGGTTTTTTTCTTTAGTAACGCATTAATCTCATCAAATTAACTAACGTGTATCACCCTATAACCTGTATCTTACTAAAGGAGGGAGGGAGGAGGGATTTCGAAGTCCAGCAGAATGCTGAAAACATTTTAATAACTTAGTAACAATGCCGCCCACGCCCAAGAAAAATGTTAGCAAGTTAAAGCGAAGCCAATATTTAATTTACCACGACGTCAGACTTTAAACTGTAAACCGACCCTTTCATTACATTTCGTGCGACCAGTCGAGGACATATTAAAATTTAATAGGTTTCCGCTCAAGCGGTTATAAATAACTTCTGTTGACAGGGTCTGTAGGTACAACTTCTAGAAATGTGACGTTATAGGATACTTACATAAACATTTATTGAGTTAAAAGAGCTAAGTCTAGAGTTCTTTTCTAAATGCTTATGACCACATAATGAATTCTAGTTGATGATAGTTGACTTATATCGACCCATATTGGATTGGATTTCGGCCAAAACTAGAACCAAAACAGAATCTTCGGTTTCGGCAAAAAAATATGTTTCGGTCGGACATTAGTTTGGCTTTCCTCCTACTTAACAATATTTTCTTACAATGTTGTATAGTCTCAGCGCGGCTGGCACACAAAGAAGTTGGTTGTTGCAATAACGTAAATTAGGTTTGCAGAAACAAAACGTATACTTACCTATTTTATTTTATGGGTGATGAAATCTATCGGAGTAATGTTATTTTACATTTTTACTCGACTTATCACTTCACAACTGTTACTTTGAAAGTAATTACGTAATTATTCCTAGAATGTGATATTCATAGGTTCATCTTGAGCTTTAAATATGAACCCCATTCCCGCGATTAAGATTCCAACGGCATTCCACGTTTCCGCGAATCCTGCACTTTTACTAACCTATTAAACGAGATTAACGTCTTCGTTATTTTTGTCGCTTTTACCATGGTATAACTAGAACAGTAGTTCATCTAGAGGCAAAGGTATATTGCGAGCCTTGCATGTATGCGAGCCACTACAAGCTAGCACGGGGCCCGATAGATTATCAATATTATTACGCGATACATGCATGTATTACAAAAATATCGATGCGTACCTATCGCAGTACCTTGAGAGTAAATCCATATATAGTATATTTTGAAATCCGCGACATTATTGACATAATTAGCAGTTTCACTGATATTATTGATATACCTCAAACAGTAAGGACCGAACCGGTTTCTGTCGGGGCCGCGCCAATGTAACAATAACTCCTAAAGGGTGGAAGATGACCTACTTTTCTATTTATACTATGCTTTTACTCGGTGTTATCTCAACTGAGTGATAAGAGGCACTAATCCGGTCTCGGGTGTGTTGTGTCGGAGTAACCCCCGTGCTTGGCAAGTCTCTATGTAGATTGATGTCAATGGCGCGACAGTTCGTGGGCAGTTCACGATACGATTGACAGAATTAATTGCTTGTGTGTGGGATTGTAAGGGAATAATAGGTATTATAAATTGATATTTAAATGTACCCATTTTGCTCGTCTAACTTGGACATACATTTTATACTAACATTTTGTACCTACCTCGAAAGGCGGTTTTTAAAAAGAACTAGAACTCTGCTGAAATACCTAAGGCATAGACTCAACGCCGTATTTAGATTCCAAAAAAGTTACCAAAGATGGCCGAACGTCACTGTCACAAGTGTCATTGTCATTGTGACGTTCCAGATGTAACCAACCCGTGCACATTTATAAAAAATAGGTAGTCATATAATATTTTGTTGTTATTTCAGTGTCAAGATTATCCCAAGTTTTTGATGTTTTCTATATACCTACTCATCGCGAAGTACATCTCGGCTTGGTACATCATAGATATAGCTATGTACAAAACACTACCCCCAAATACTTAATTACGTACCCAAGTACTAACTTTAGCTAGCGAGTTCGTTCGCGTTGATTAGTTACACACAATATGGCGTGAAATACCAGACATGTAAATCCTTTGGCGATGACTTCAGAGATAAAAATTATTGTACTTATACAATGTGTGTTGCACATGAGTTTAGGTCATTGAGCCATTTTTACGACTTTGACTGATATAATATAAACTATTTTTTACACTGCGACTAAGAAGTTACGAACTATGTATTAGTAATAAATAAAAACAACAATATGCAATGAAAAAAAAAATTAAAAAATAAAATAATAAATTAAAATAATAATAATTAATTATATTATTTGAATTATGGTGATATGAATTTACGCAAATTATAAGATTAATAATAGTATCCAACTGTTGTTAAACCCTTAAGTATTACCACTGTAATATGAACTTTTCTTCTACAAAACAGTTTCAACTAAATATCTGTAGGTGAAACTAATATTTACATTAAATTATTCATTTATGCGGTTGCATTTCATTTTAGGTTTAAAATTATATATAAATAAATTACATATGTACATTATTTAGAAAAGTTAAAACTTTACCGATGCAAGACTTTTTCATTATATTGGCAACACATGAGTAGTTTTTTTGGAATCTATATACTTACGGCGTTGAGTTTAGACCGCTTTAACTTCAGTCATATCCACTACATGACAGCATAATCAACTAGTGAGATTGTCAGTACAATTCATCAAATTTTAAACGACGCTTTTTTAAGGATGTCTTCAACAAAGAACCAATCATACTCCAAGAACTGCTGGGGTCTTATGGGCTTCCTATTAGAACAGACAGACAGACTGACAGACCGAAGTAGTCGCAACATTTACATTTTATTAAACCTTTGTTGACTTAAAATAGGAAACTGTCAACACGGGAAATCCAATGAATCGTAAATTAGACCTGCATAGTCCGTGGTCACAGATTATACTCTTACTACTATGGTGCGAAATTTTGGCATTACACAGTTGTTTAATATAGTTTAATATTTATGATGAACAAAACTAATAGCGTTTCCTTTATCACAGATGTTACAGATTTAAATTTTATTTGACACTAGCTGAGATGTATAACAGTAATAGGATTAGAATTTCTAAAGCAACAGTGAAAAACAAATGCAACAAAACATAACGAGCTCGCTGGCCGTCGGCCAACAAATGTGCGCGATAAAGGAATATGCCGCTTTCCTTATTGTGTTGCTAATCAATCTTGCTAACTGTCGGACTAAGTAGGTAGGTACCTGGTTAATGTCATATCGTAAATACAACACATTTTTTAGCTATATAATTAAACGAGATGTAGAGTAAATTAGCCTAAAAATTAAATAAATAAATAAATAGGTATCAGGGAAAAATGTCCTAGTCATTGACCTAGTCTCAAAGGACGACGTCTTATGATCATAAGTTATGAGTTGTATTTTAAGGCGGGCTGATTATTGTTAAAATTAAAACTCGGAATACTCGTATATCATTTTCAAATTTTTATAAGTGAACTTGTTTCATTTTATACCTTGCACTGCTTTATTGTTAATATGATGTCGATGTTAATATGTCTAGAAATAACGGTCCACTGATAAGTATTTTTATTCATAATATTTAACGATTTTAAAACATCTATAAAAGTTTTGCCGAAACTAGAACCAAAACCGAACCTTCGGTTTCGGCAAAAAATTATGTTTCGGTCGGACACTAGTTTGGCTTTCCTCCTATTAAACAATATTTTCCTTACAATGCCGTATAGTCTCAGCGCGGCTGACATGCGAAGAAGTTGGTTGTTGCATAAAATATATGCTATCTAGTGTGACAAGTAATGAGTGTTGTTTTGGTTAGTGCAGGTGTAAAGATTCGTAAAATGTAGAAACGTTGAAAATGTAGCTTTATCGTATTCATGTACCTAATTATGATTTAACTGCTTTCGAATTATGAAAATTGGTACAAATCGTGGCAAACAAACCGATGGAGCCTAATTTTGATACTTTATTTATTATTCATGGTCGATGGGGCAGGCGGTATTACAAGTCCCTGAAGGTTAAAGCGGCACTTTATTCGAGCATCGCTCTTTTAGTTCTGTTAGTGTTAGATTAGCGTGTGAACACTTACAATAAATCAATAAAATATTTTCTTTTTTATTATTGTATTTGAATTTCTGTGTTGTAAAATAAAGTGTTAAACATACGAGTACCTACATACATACTCTTTCTGTTTGGCCAGTTAGCAGACTGGTAGAGAATGCCTTAAGTCATGAAGTCCACCACTTGTACTTTTGTCCAATATACTGTGACTATATAAATGAATAAATTATAAGTATAGTTATCTAATGTCAAAATCTCTACAAACAAATGATGACTGGCCTTACTCACACTCGTAATTATTGTTTCCAGGATGACGACAGAAAGAAGGGCGGTCTCACTATGGGTCGATACCAAGAGCTGTTCGCGCAGTTCCTCGGAGACGAGAACGACGACTGCCAAGCGAAGCACCTCTTCGGCCCTCTGGAGATATAACACGCCTGCACAAGCTGTTGACTGATACACCTATTTTTTTAAATAAGGATAATAGAATTATAATTTCTACATTTACCTATCCATCATTGCGATTTCGGAAAAGTACAATAGTTTCAATAAGACAGAAGGTCAATGTCGTGTCGTATCAGGAGGTGAAAAAGCTAGCACAGAGTAGAGAAAAGTGGCAATTACTTCACCGACAAGAGCCTAGCTCTTAAATTTAATGATGATGATGACAATTGTTTCAGTACCTGGCAATGACGTCACGGGTCGGCGGACATGTTGCTAAATTTACGAAATACGCTTTACGCCACCGCGGAAAATGTCGCCAAAAATACATCACCGCCGCATCGATACAACCAAAATACGTTTCGGATTAGAAAGCGAACTGGCCATAAATTATTTAGATAGAATTAACTCGGCTGCTAACGATTTTACAAAGCAAAAGCAAAATGACTTACTTAAGTACAGTCAGCATCAAAAGTAGCTAAGCAGAATAATATGCTCAAAATGATCTAGACACGACGTATTCTCTTCAATACAGTCAAGTGCAGATTATTTTGACATCTTCAGTTTCGTAGCTACTTCTGCTGCTGACTGTATTTACATAAAAGTATATCGAATAGTTTAGATTTTATTAAATCAGTAAATTAAATAAGACACATGGCAACTAAGAACACATTCTAAATGGCCAGTAACTTCTTTTTTAGTAATAAAAATATTAGTGTGCGTTTTAGATTTTTTTAATACTTAAGTAAGTAGTTTTAATTTCAGTTCTGATTCTCCCGTCCCAAACACATCATAATGTGATTTATTTTAAGGTTTATAATATTTAAAATGCACTTAGTGAGATTATTTGTCGTTCAAACATAAGGGGCTTTAAACTTGGTCCCCTTTTCATTTGGACGGTCACACTTTTTTATTAAGTTTAATGTTTTTCTTGTATTTCTTAATGGAATGTTGGTCCCTGTTTACTGTTGGATTTATTGTTGTTATATATGATGTGGTATCATTATAATTATAAGAATAAAAAAAATAGAATAACGAACGAACTATCGGGATTTTTGATTTTGTTTATATACAGTGGCAGTACCTACTTTAAGGGATACGAGAGGATGTACGGACTGCGTGGATGATATGCTCACTCATACAAAATGAATCTAGTCACAATACTTAAATTTATTTGTAAATACCTATTCTTCAAACCAATTTAAATTGATTAATAAAAAAAGATCCAAATCTTCCTTTCTTTCATTTAAGAAAACAAAAATGTTTTTTTTTTAATTTTATTTAGAAACGCTATTACATAAAATTTACAAATAACGCAATGCAATCTTTTTACATTATAGGCAATAAAACCCCTAAGCAAGAAACACGATATAAAATATCACGTACAATATGTGATACATTTGTTTTATTTTATACACACTGTCTTAATTCAAATACACATTTTTTTACACAATTGAAACCCTATAAAACATTTAGGTGCTCCGATTTTCCTCAAAACGAAAGTTGTTTTAATGCAACAAAAACCGTCAAAATTCTAGTGGTAGTAGGTACACAATAATATTAAGTTTTCTATACCTTCATTAATATTATCCAGATATCGCCAGCTAGCTTTCGCTAACTAGAATTAGCAAACAAACGAGGTGCGTAGTTATAGTCGGATACAAAGATATGTAGGTATGTATACAGTCTTGCACCTTTATCCAATGAAATAAGGTGCACAAGTGAATATTTGTAGCGGACTGTATAAAAGGACAAAGGTAAAGTAACAAGCGGTATTTTTTATGCCAAGACCTTATTGTAAGCAGCATACAGGTTCTGATAGTACTCTAATTAACACGGTTAGCATTTAGAGTTGATGCTTTACGATTGTTCATAAAACATAATATATCCTGCAATCTGAAAATTTACGGTTTTTATAGATAGTTCTATTAGACCAATGCTACAAGAAGACGCCTGATAATTTTAGTCCTGCGTTTCAATTTAAAAAAAAACATTATACATATTTATTTAAAGTTCAGTTCAAAATAAAAGTATTGTGTGTATTAAGTGTTTGACTGTGGGTCAAACACATATAGAAAATAAGAAAAATGTTGCCATTGAGGGTCTGAAAATGCTTAAGACTTATACTAGCGTTTACAGCACACTAAATGTATTTAGGTATCACATCCATTTCCCACTAGTAAATTCGTTTGAAACGAATGGCGATATTTAATTTTGTTCGCTGTCATAATCGTACACGATTATATTATAAGCTGAAAGCAGATAGATGCTTATCATTTGTAGTTGTTACAATTTTAAGTTTTACAATGATATCAAACAGATAGCGAGTTAATACTAAAGCAAAGTAACAAAATTATAAATTAACAAACTCGAAATTTTTAGTATCTAAATTCAGTTTTTTTTTGTACCTACAGGAGATCACTGTGTTTATATGTATTTACCTGTTGTAAGGAGCAGGCATTCGTTTCCCCAAGCGCGGGTGCACTCAGGATTTTTACAACTATTGGTATGTACATGAAAAGAGATATCGAAAAATAGATATGTACCTAGACATCTCGTAACAACTATACACATATTGGTTAAATAATACTTTTCTTAAAAATAAAATATTTTGCAGGCTGTTTTTCCAGTAGGTAGTTTCCAGAAGAAATTAATCTGAATAGTACCTATGTATTACTCATACGTGTAACTTAGCGTCTCGCAATGTCCAAAATAACAATGAAAATTAACCTTGTCTGTAAACTGAAACTAGATAGTACAAGCGGTACTTGTTGTTTAGGCGTAATAATTTAGGTCGAAAATATTTATATTATTTTTGTTTCAGCTAGTTTTATAATACCAACATCGCAATTTACGTCGATGAGCACTGCACGCTAGCAATTCGCTGTCGCGGTAAGTAGGTGTCTTTTTGATAAATAATATGTATGTGGTAAATTATACATTGGACAAAAAAAACACTCACCCACACAGCCGAGACCCTAATTCAAGATATCACACCTAAGACATGGGTGTTATTTCTGTAAACCTATACATATAAATATTTTCCACATTTTATTATAGCTGCATAACGGGCTGTTCCCCATTAGTTTCAATAAATACAAAATGAGTTATACTCAATCACTTCATTATACAAAAAAATAAGCTATCAAAAAACATATGTAACAAAATATAGAATAAGTATCAAATAAGGAAAACAATACAGTCCTACAATTTTTTCTTCTTAACAAGCTTATTAGCCTTTATTAATATCCAACCGTTTAGGCCAATAACGTATTGGTATGACATTTGTAAAAACAATGAGAAAGCCAGTGGTTCTGGTCATA
The DNA here is from genome assembly GCA_963966035.1 of Acleris laterana. Lineage (NCBI taxonomy): Eukaryota > Metazoa > Arthropoda > Insecta > Lepidoptera > Tortricidae > Acleris > Acleris laterana. The sequence goes on from OZ014451.1 coordinate 8,625,599, forward strand.
CATGGGTTATACGCTATACCACCATCACACTCCACAGAGCAAGATTACCCCTTGTTATTATCAACTGCGATAAAGCAAAATGAGGGTAAACCACTGGTATTACTTTGTCTCTATGTTAATCTCGCTAGCCCCAAGGGTGTGTTATTCCCTTAGGAAGCAAAAGCGAGCGAGTTCGACCGTCAATCCTAGTTTGACCCATGTCTATGATCTAACTGCATAGTAATAGTAAAGCATTATAAATTGTAGAGTATAGAATGCGTTGACTACTATTGCAGTTAGCTGCCTTCTTTGGGCTTACGGCAGCGAGCGGGTCAAGTTAGATTAGTCAAGTGACGAGGGGATGTTGGGCGTAGGTACTTTACATCAAATATTTTAAGGGTCACGAAATATTTAATAAAAGTATTAAAACTATAGTTCGCTTTCACGAATGAACTACTTCATTTAAAATGATGCACAGCCTCCAAGAATGTCTAACATACAAAGATCCTTAATTACTTTACATTTGTAGTATATGGTAATCGTGAATTGACACGTCAAGGCACGGGCATGAAAATAAAGAAAAAAGAAAAATCTTTACAGTTAAATAATCTCGTATCGTTTTAACACAATAAAATATATTGCCTCGTCTAAATTACAATAACTATTTAAATTCAAATATGCCTCTGCCATCTGTACATTGCAGGTAGTAGAAGTAATAAGTACGTAAGTAAGTAGGTGGTAAGTACCTACCTAACTAATAATTCCTCGAATTATCACCAATTATTTTGTTGGCTCGTTATTAAAAAACGAGTACCTATAACATGACTATCCCTCCCTACGTTATGTATTATAAAATATGTTGCTTTTCTATGGCGTTTACGGAGCATAACCAATTTCAGATTAGGAAGGTTGTATGTAAGATAAGGTAGCAAGCTAGAAGAGAATCAGATATTAGAGACGAGACTTACAAAGTTTAGAATCAAATTCAAATCTACTGATAGAAAGCATTTAGCTTTGATTATACATACTATACATATAAGGCTACATTACATAGCTAGGTATGTAAATGATACGTAGGTACACATGCCTTACTGCAAATTTATTACCTAGGCACAAATGGCACAACAGTAACATACACAAATTAGCTATTTTTCGAAACTATAATTTACACAATGCTCCTACTTTATTCATTAATAAATGTCGTCGCAGTCTGTATGTAACAAATCTGTAAAAGATTTATCGAGCACTCGCCGCTGAGATAGAAGAGATCACTCAAGCTTCTCCATCCGCCATCGAAGCCGTCGCAGTCTTTGTTTGATTATCTATGGCTCGAGACTTAAGTTCCAAATTTTAACAATAAGAATTAAGTTCCTTGTTACAATTTGCTTTCATCGAATTTACTCATTTCACTAATCTTACTCGGACTTAGATTAACTTTGGACTAGAAGCCCGAGACAGGTTTTACTTATACATACAGACAATAAATCTGGTAAAACTTATTGCAAAATTGTGGTAGATACGACCTAACAAAAGTTGTTTGGAAAGTACATTTGTTTCATCTAAAGATCTTTCAGGCGACAAAAATGTAACTACAGGTGTCACATTACATTTAATACCATATTCCTAATATCATAAAACATTTTTTTCTCATTTAGTTCATGTCACTTTTTACATTTAACATAATTATGTCATTTAACATATATCTATTTATTACAAGGAAACTTTAAAGCTACCTTGAAAAAGTTATATCTGAGATAAAACTTCCACTCTCCGTAATTTACACAATTTTAAAGTTCCCTTGCTGTCAGGATATTGGACTACCTACTTATTTAATTTAAGATACGTACGTTTGTCATACTGAGAGTAGCTAATAGCTAATATGGTATAGTAATCAAGTGACCTAACTTAAAGCATCAAACCGGCAAAAAATCAGTTACTGTATTGTCCATATTCTGTTTAATTGTACACGACACCCCTCAACCCTATCCCCGTGCTATAGTTACCTAACATAGCAGGGGTTTCGTTTAGAATTGTCGTTTACAATCAAGTTTTCTTCATGATTTTAGGAAACGATGCCAGGTATACCTACTGTCAGATAAGTGGGGCAGATACCGTCATCAGGCATTCGGGTTTGCTTTCGCTCGTTCTTAATCTAGAAGAGTTCGAGAAAGCAATAATCTGAAAGAGCAGTAGTGTTGTAATTTGGTCTCTAATACCTAACTTGGTATGAATCAGCAAGCTATCTACCCTGATGGACTCATAAACTGCATCATGTTTTCATAAGTTGATACAGTTTGAGTTGCCCACGAGAGTTTGGTATAAGTACTATTATAGTACTATATGACTTGGACCAATGTTGAGTCTAGTTTAGAATACATACTAATGTCAACTTTTTAGTTCTAAGTTTGGTCACTTTATTACTATGGCCTGTCACATAAAATGCGCTCCATGATTTCGTCAAATCAAATAACCAAATGTCTATCCTTACAAAATTTCTATTCCAAAACCGGCAGTTCAAAAACACTTGATAAGCTTTGGTTACTTCTCTGGAATAGATGATACACTCTGTGACCAAATGACCTTGAAATTACTTATAGCCATAACCATAGACATGCCTAGGTGCCTCCTACCTAAAGTAGGCACCTAGATTTTTGGCTTTTTACCTCTTCCTCAGATCGTTTTCTATGTGACAAACCATGATGCTCTATCCTTGTCCCGCCTACATCTCATTGGTAAGCGGGTTGATCGTCCCGCTGGCCGAGGCGAGAGGCTCGGAGTCGTCTAGACTGCCGTAGGTGCCGAAGCGGCGGACGCGCCAGCGCTGGCGCCGGTTTCTTGTTATGCCTACAAACACTCACATTTACATCGCGTAACCAGTATTGCATGCAATGTTTTTAGAGTTGAACGGCATGAAAACAGTACGATAGTCATAGACAGAAACCTAGTGATGACATAGGTGTTCGATGACCATTCAGTGGGGGGCCAAATTATTCAGGAGAGTAATCGAACTTTTAAAACCAAACGCATCTTCAGAACGCATTGTAAGTTACCGCTCCTAATAATTTGGCCATGAATTGTAGATGACAACGAGCGATGCAGTGGGCCATGCATGGCAAGACAAGGTCGGCAATACATTAGCAGTTCTAAGCGGCAACTGCGTGACCTGCATAGCATACCTACTGCATGTGATACGGGCGTACTCGGGTCAATGCCCACAGAAACAAAATGTAATTAACATGCAATAGTCAGTTTTGGACTGCTAGCTGCCCCTTTATTGCCGATCTTCGTTTTGATGATAGAATAATAGCCAATTAATTGTAGGTAATTTCGATTTCGTCTCTACGAGTTTCGCACTGGACACAAATCGTTTTTAAACTGTAACTAGACATACAAAAAGCTATAGAAAGGGGGAGGATAAAACAGATTAAATAGTATATACCTACCTAATAATTGAGTAAAAATGAGATGGGGATAAAGATGCATCACACAACAGTCGATTCCAGCTCTAGACTTGAGCTATTGTTGACTGTCTACAGACCAGTGACTACCACGGAACAACAAACTAGTGGCAGCGCTCATGGGCCGCGTTAAACGCAGAGCCAGTGTCGCATAATATGACGTGATAACGAAATAAACTTTTAATTTCATTCCACACACGTTCAATTGAAATGCATATCAATACACAATCGAAACACTTTTCTGATTGGTCTAGAGAGTCTAGAGATAACATTTTATGAATAAATTAAATGCCATGCTTAATCCACCCTAATTCTACAATAGGGTTTCAGCTAAAAAGCATATGAAAATGGAATTATGAGCTTATTATTTTCAAGAAATAGCTTTAATATTACGGCCTAACTGTCGCGACAAGGGACTGCCCACTTTACCTTTTTCACTCGTTATTTGACTAGTGCTGTACTCGTAACTAGACCTAAATTAATTTGGTGCGTTATAGGGAGAACATGCCGCTTGGGAGGCCACTGCCTTAGCCCGCTCCGCCACGGGTCGGTATGCATGCAGCAAAACAGGTATCAATTCTGCGTGTTGATTGGTGGTTGCTTAGCAAATCTTACGGATACCGTGATTTGCTGCGCGCATACCGAACCGTGGGAGAACCCGTAATCGTGTCTGTCGTACTGCTTTCATAGCCACTGCCACTAATATCCTGCAAACTTAAATAAGTGTAAATAGGAAATCACTTCGGACATGTTTCAAATAAGTTTGCCCTATAGATCAATAATTCTCTTTGGGGTGAAATTAAGTAGATGGATGAAAAATATTGTGAATACTTTTATGAGCTGGACATAAGATAATAATACTTACATTTTTCCACTATTCTAATATTTATCTAATTACTAAACAAAACTTAAATACAACAGCAAAAAACCATGCAAGAATAACTAAAGGTTTCCAAAGCCATTATAATATCGCGACTAAAATGCCACAATTTCATAAGAAAACGTCAATATAAATACAGATAGCCACAGTGGGTTACTCTCAAAATTCCCTTTTCGCCAAATGACAATATAGCGCAAACGTCTCGATTGTGTTATGTCTTTGTTGCTTTTAAGACATGAACGCTAAATGTATCTTTAACAAAACGTCTGGATCTTAGAATGTTACAATTTAAAATACACTAGTAGCGAAACGTCTTTATCTTAAAATGTATTTATTACTAAATAGACATAAATGCTAAATGGCTCGGTAGCGAAACGTTTGTATCTCAAAATGTCTTAATAACTAAATAGACTGATCGAATTAGGCATTGCTACTAACTCGTTCTGTGATCATGGCAATCAACTAATTGTACTTTCGACGAATTAGGTATTCTAATTTTACGGACTACTTTCATTTCCAGACGTTTTTCTACTAAGTCATTGTACGTTCATATCAATTGACTAATTTTACTTTCGGCTAATTAGGTATTTTAATCATACGGACTATTTATATTTCCAATCGTTTGTCTACTTGCTCATTTAAATTCTGAGCCGCCCTGCTAAATTGACACTTCGCTGACTGAGTATTCCACTTTCATGTCATTCAGCTGAAATGGTCCTTTGGCGAAAAGGGAATCTTGAGAGTAACCCGCCAAAGTTTGTATAATTTTATAGAAAAAACAGCAAGCAGCAATTAGATATTTAGCAATTTAAATAATGAATGAAAAAATCGATGCCATGTAGGAATATCTCTAAATGGTTCTGTAGGTATAGATTCTATTGCGTGTTTATTACGATATAGGCATTATATTATCTTATAGGTACCTAATATTAGCATCTAAGCATATGTTTCTGCTGTTTGCATATTTTAATTTTTGCTCCAAAAAACGAAGACGAACATTTTGATATTATTTTACTTCATCGTACTTGTGCACTTTATATCAATGTAAAATAAACAGAGCGTGCAATGACTTCGTAATGTAAAAACCAATAGTTGAAATAAAGTGCACAATGTATCAAAAACGTAATTTGTACTTTTGTGCTGTTTTGTCCTCGTGTATGCGAACTACAGTGATTTTGCTTTAAAAAAACCATTTTTCTTACGTTGCTAGGGCCCGGACTCGAAATAAGAGGCTCCTTCCATGAACAAGAAAAAACATATCTATGATTAATATTAATATGCACTTTGAATTGGACCTTGTTCTTTCAAACGCAGGTGTCATTCTCATACGGTACTGAATGGGTGATTCATGAATGAGCTTGGATGCGGCAAACCCGGCCATGCGACGGGGCAGCGGCGAGTGCGCACTCAATCCCAATCGCGGTGAACAGAGCACACACGTAAAGCCCGTCATTTTCATCATGCTAGTTAGTGTGAAGTATCTAGACTAGGATTACATTGACGAGGTCTACATGCAAGGCGCTAGGTGCACTTAAACTAAAATAAAACAAAACAAAATAATTAGAAAAAAACAATTTATTGCTATCACAATATAAACTGTGGGTCGGTACATCACTAACGTTACCATTACCTTTGGATATTGCGGAAAGATTTCCCTCTATATTAAGTACTAATTTTAAGTAGGAGATTCCAGTTTGTGTATTAGAATCCACAACAACATGGCTCTTTACATTAACTAATACCACAATCGATTACATTTCCTAATTTATTTTAATAGGAACGTAGAGGGGACTGGATAATATTATCAAAATCTCATAAACAAACTCAAAGTTGCGGTAAATAATAACAAAAATGTAAATAACGAAGAATTATAGATTAAATTTGTTCATAATTTCCATGAGGTTAGAGACGGACCTGTAAAGAGAGGCTCCTGTTTAAATAACATTTGACGCGGAGCGCACCGCCACCTGCAGTCTCGGCCGTTAGTTGGTCTCTCATGTACATTAACCCATTGTTAGTAACTTAGGAAAATAATTAAAACATAAATTAATACAATGTGCATAGCGATATAAAGCTTAATTATAATCTAACGTGCAGGGAAATTTACAATTATTAGGGCCAGTCAATTAACTACAACCATGAACATTTAACTAATGACGTCCTTTTTTTGTTCATTTTATTTGGTCCTTAAAACAACTAGTAAGGACATTTACTAACCAAAAGTTGGTATAAACAAATGAGCTACGCTTTTAACATTAAATGGTAATGGCCATCCTTAGAATGAAGATAGAAGAGAAAATTTTATGATAAGAAGACTACAACCGCCAATGAGAAATGAAGACAGGAAAGCGCCAAGTGACGCCCCACGAGTCAAGATTGCGGTAACTAACGTTTACACGGTTGGAATTGATCACCAATTGATAAAGTACAGTGATCTGGCGATAGTTAATTGAGAAATCTCTCATTTACTTTAGTCAACCGATGATTCTGATGGTACACCTTTGTTAGTAAACATCCTTAGCTAACTGTTCCTTTACTCTTCACTATGAATCTACTTTCTATTTAATCTGCGGGCCGACGCTACTAAACTAGGGTTAGTATTCTGAGATTAGTTCATAGCATTTTGACATTTCTACTCTGGACAAAATCTCTATACCCGTTTAGAAGAACCGAGCCTTAAATATTAACCTACAGTGAATACAAACACAAAGTGATCAGTCGCCATTTCGCAAATACATCGATAGCTCATCGTCCTGACCCAATTGCAAATGTTCAACGTTATAAATATGAACTGCAGCTAGCTAGTCGCACTATACTCTGCTAACCACATAAAGCAAAAATAAATTAGATCTCGTATTCCAGCGAGAATTCATACAAAACACGACACAATATAAATAATTGGAATTTTTAACTGAATATAATGCTGAATTAACTTATCATGCCGCCTAACACTGTCTAAATATTTCACCTACACTTCAACACTGATTTCAACTGCCATGCCTTTATTCAATGTTACAATTTTAAGTACCGTAAACATCTAATAAGTACAGCAAAAGGTGCAAAAAAGTGCATCCACACGCCGGATAGAATAAAACAAAATTCGAAAACAAAATAGGAATGATCGTTATTTGCACACATCTAAAACGATCGGCACATGCATTAAATAAAAAAATATTCGCGTCTTCTACTCGTATACACAAAGGAGAGTCCCATGAACCAACCTCTTTGGTTAAAAACCATACCCACAAGAAGATGTCACATTGCGATCTGATTTTATCATAGTATCGAACTGTGTCATCTCCTTTTCACATAAATGCTTTAAAATATATTAATGGGAAGAAAACCATGTTCCCATTGAACGTTGTCAACCAGAAAAGAGATCCTTTTCCAGAGCAAAAAGTGGATCGGTGTCGGGCGCGTGAAGTATAGTTGCAACTCCGCTCGCGATCCCGGAACTGATTCCTTTTCGCCCGGACTGAGGGTAAACGCTTTAAGGCACTGTTAAAGTGTACAACGGCGGTGAGCGCGGCGGGTTAACACTACTGATCAAATCTAGTAAGCGTTGTTAGTGGAAAAGCTAATCACACTTAACATTCTAATATTGCACTGGAAAATTCTGACAAATGTATATTTCTACAATAGATACCACGGATATATTGTATAATGTGATTAATAAGTCTGCCTTTTTATTGCAGTAGTTTAAATCAACCCGAAATATAGATATTGAGCTTAGTAGCCTTCAGATAGTATTGGAATATAGCATTGGCTAGCTTGGTCGAATCGGGTTTTCAAAAATAAATTCGCGCAAAGACCGGTCGAGTTCCCTCCCGCTACCGCCTCTGCCTGAGCGCTGAGCCTCGTCCTACGCCAGAAGCGTGTCAAAGTTATACTGTCTAGTGGTGGTGCCGCTTACTCTGGTGAGCGAGGTCTCCGCGACGCCCACCTCCTTGCCGCGCTGCAGCTGGTTGGCCAGCTTCTGCCGGTTGACCGGGGAACCTGCAAAAGGGAGCCGTTTCACCTGCCTGCCTTTCTCACTACAACTATCCAATATTAATATGACCGGATCTTTGCATGCTCGTTTCGTCCCGCGATCACGCATATTGTTATATCTAGGAAACCAGTGGAGAACTTAAAATATAAACTAGGCAAAATTAAAATTGATTCATTCTATCTGATTTTGTTTGTTTTGTTAACGAAGAAAATCAGTGTCTCCTCGGTGTGTGTTCGGTCGTTAGCGTTACAAACACAACGACCAACACACTTTTTTTTGGATTGCGCTACCATTGCTTCACATATTAATTTACTACAGGACGCTGTTCAAGAGCAATTAAGTATTATCCCGCTATTTAAAAAAAACGTATACCCGGTCTCTGGTTTAAAAAGCAAGAAAGACGCAGTATAAAGTTACACTAATTCTTAACCAAACTTAATATCAATAAATAATACGCCACTGAAAACCGCCCAAACAAACCTAATATTAAAACTGATTTATAATAAAATTCACAATAAAAGCAGAATAAATGAAGCATAACATGTGCTCTAAATCCTTACCTGCCAAGATGTTAGTACACAAACGCTCGTACCCAATATTTAAAACATTGGGAACGAGTACAAATTAGTTAACAGTAAACTAATGCGATTGATGGACAAAAAACCCGCGTAATTAAGAAAACATCTTCGTGATAAAATATATAGTAACCAGTGTGGGCTTCTAAATATATCATAAACTGTTTACTTGTTTACCATACCAGCAATATTTATACATATTTTGTTTGTTTATAATCGCGTTCTCGTAAACCGCTCTAACGATTTTAAAGAAAATTGCAGGGGTGGGGGGGGGGGGGGCAAGACATCGATCTGGCAAATTGTCATCTTCGGCGACGCTCCTCGGTCTCTCAATTACTGTCATATAAACGCCAAATTACACTCCTTTTTTGGGCAACAAATAAAGATCATTCAGGTATTACCGCGTAGGAAACCAAAATTACTGGCAGACAATATTTATTCTCTCACTAAAAACAAATAGGTATTATTAACGTAACACGTTGACGTAAGCGCCATTACATTACTATTACTGTAAATTTGGTTTGGTTTGGTTATTGTAAATGATACAAGTAAATACTATAAAATAAGCCCGTCATATTTAGAAGCCCTCACCTTGTGAACCTTATTTTTCATAGATTTCAGAACAAAGTCCAACGTACAAGCAAATCAACGTGCAACCAAAAGCAAAGTGACGCATGCAAGGCACCTCTTTCAAAAATAAAATAATTAGAATTACAATAAAATATTCAATTTAATTTCTAAGGCGCTAGATGTTTGTCTGCGTGACGTAAGTAAATGTAAAAAATATATATTTAACTTAATTATAAAAGAAAAAAATTAAAATATCTCATCAAGTATTCCGTACCATTGAGTTTAAAGCTTATCAACATAACCCGCATACAGCAGTCGAAAACCACGGACATAACAAAAATTAACTCAAGAGTTTGCTCACTATAGCAGCGCTTGAAGACATTAACAGATAAACTTGGGCTGTTTTCTGTAAACATCTCGATGTGTGTCTGTGTTGGTGTATCAACTCACCGATATAGCTGAGCATGACGGGCAGGAAGATGAGACCGTGCGCGGCTCCGAACACAACAATGCCCAGGTACATTCGGAAGTAGAACACCTGCAACAGACGCATTTATATAGGGATTGTATTGAATTCGGGCAGTTCAATTGTGTGGTCGCCCTGTCGCAAGGGTCACGCAGCTCGGGTTGAATAGTTCATTCACCATTAGGTGACCCACGCGTACGAGCACCACCTCCATACGGTTATACCAATATACGACCATGCGTCCCACACGGCTGGACCCAGTGCAGGGTCAGCCCGTATAACTGTTACTATATTATACCTCTAATCTATAACCTACCACCAAGTAGCAGTGTTCGCACTGTCGTATGCGTATGAGGCGGTAAGACAACCGATGAAATTACTAGCATAGAGGCATTTTTTTGGTTCTCATAGCTGGCAACGAATCTTTTATTTTAAAATCCTAATTAACTGCTGATTGTAAAACAGGCCTTATTACAGTCACGAGACTTAATTTGGGACCCACCTTAGGTCCAAAGTCAATCTGACATTCTACAACAATAAGGTTGAATTTCCTAAAAGTTACAAATAACTTGACATCTCTAATGACATTGACGACTTCAAGCAAATTTTTCTTGAAATGGGTCCCAAATTAACGCTCGTGACCGTACATACATACATACGTACACACCGTTACGTCTTCATCCCAGAGTAGGGGTAGGCAGAGCTACAGAATTGCTTACCGACAACTCTGACAACTAGTTATTAATTCTATTAACCATATTTTGCACAAACAGGCTAAGATATTTACCATGTGTATATTAGTGACAGGTTGCAGGCCCATTGCCTAATAATACTACAAGCCTTTAATCCCTTAGTCGTCTCTTACGCCTTACACAGGAAGACATCGAGTGGTACTATTCTAAGCCGGCAACCACACGGCAGTCTGATTATTTAATAAGTTTGTGTCAAAAATACATTTTTGGTACTAGCTTTTGTTGCCGACTGTACTTTTTGCACAGTCATCATCATTAACTACTCGTCAAGACGACTCTAACGAACCCTTACACGACGAGCCTTACATGTGTAATTTAGGAGTTCCTATGGCCACTCTGTCTTCATCGTCAGACCAGCTCGATGGTGCCATGTTATTATTATATAGTCATTAAAATTACGGAAAATTCGTCGCATTGGAAATAGCGAGGAAAGGAGACAGACGTTGTGTAGCCACGTCACTCGTCATGCTCCTTGTTATGACGGCCAAAGGAGCTAGTCAAAAGCGTCGCGAATAATTGCGCTCGTAGACCAGTGTGTGGGCAGAGGAGGCGGCAGGGGTGTACGAGGCCTGGGTGGGGGAGGTACCTGGAAGATCTGGCTGTTGGCGGTGGCGAGCACGATGATCCCGCCGAACTTGGTGAGCGTGATGCCGGACAGCACGCTGGAGCCCATGCGCGTGAGCGACGCCGCCGCGCGCGCCACGCGCCCGCCGCCCGCCGCCACGCTGAAGCTGTGCACCAGGTGCGAGCAGAACTCCACCGCGATGCCCACCGCCATCACCTGCACAAACAAACGGTCATTACACTTATATTTACACAATAAGGTCTAGTGCTAGTCGGACTCCCGCACTGAAGATTCCATAGCATTACATAGTACTATTATTTGGTGTTTTTTAAGAAAAGTGTACAGTCAGCATCATAAATATGTATACATTAACAACGTTTCAGAAATATATATACAACTAGAGTCGTGTTTCCATATTTTTGAAAGTTTAACTGTATCCATATTATTAGACGTGTCTGTACAATGATAAAAAAAAACAGAATTCGTTTTTGTTTTTCTTACTCAGAATCGTTGATACTATCGAGCCTCATACAAGAAAGAGTTCTAGTAGAAAAATAAAGAAAAAAGTGAATAACTTACCAAATTGACTAGTGAAACTGCATTTAGACTAATACCCCACCAGTACATGAGGCCTCCTATATTCACCACGATCATAGTTATCGTGATCACAACGACCTGAAACAAGCACCGTTTAACTTAGTCACGTAAACATCTTTAACATAACAAAATAATTGTAACCAACTTAAATTAGGTTATAAACGAATCGTTAATAACTCACCAAAGCTGAGAAAAGATCGAAGCCCATGAGCAAAAACGTGACGATAAATATCGAGAGCACACTGATACCCATCGACTTGAGCGTGTCGGGCCACATCGTCAGGTACTGCTCGTAGAACACGTAGAACACCGAGTACGGGAACACGTTCACCGTCGTGTTTTTGCCTTGTTGCTGCAGGTTCCTGTTTAGGGTTTCCGTTAGATTAGCGGCGACGTTCCTGGCTGCTTTCAGTGCGGAGTAGTAGTCGGCGCTGGTTTTGAGCACCGTGTGGTAGGACTGGTAGTAGGTGGCCCCCACGGTGGAGTAGTTGGAGCTGGTCTTGTAGGTGACGGCCTGGCTGTAGGCGGCGCGGCCAGCCTTGGGGCACGTGTCGTCGGGGATGTCCTGCAGAAAGTACGACACGTAGTGCTTGAACCCGAGCGGCCCGGGCCGCATCTGTGGCGCCTCCAGGGAGATGTTACATGCGCGGCACTGCGAGTTAGCTGGAACAAAGTTTTAAATCGATTACGAGGTGCGTACTTAAAAATAACCTCGACAAAGTAGAGACGGCAGACAGAGTACATGAAATTAAAGCCTTTCCATGCAAATAAAAAACTTCGCGACAGAGGCAAGAGTATAAAAAAAACATCCGCAGAACAAATAACTTAAGATTATTAACTAAAGTTTAAATGAACTGATGTGCAATGAACCTCTGTTGAAAATGGACCATTTATTTTGTTAACATTTAAAAATTAAAAATGGTTTGAGGTAGTTCTACTATATACTCAGGGATATTTAAACTTTATCTTAAGTAAATAAAATCGTCACTAGCAATCAAATTACTAAATAACTTAACGATTAATTGTCACAATTGATGTCATATTTGTATGCAGTGGTATGGGAAAAATTACGATGGGCGTTTCTTATTATGATGCTAAAGTCATGGTCATTTAATTAGTGGCAATTTTATTACTTTATGACACACAGTGAATCATACTCACCAGGAGAATGCGGACAGAAGCTTCCGTCCTTTTTGTTAGCGCGACAGCAGCTTTCGCTGGCGGCCCAGTCGAAGAAGTCGTCGAGCCAAGAGTTCGCCGGCAGCGCGATGTAGGTCAGGTTCGGCGTTCGGTACGCTGCAACAATAAAGATGCTGTTATTTAAAGGTACGTCGTATTTAATTATGTATACACAATGATGTAATAAAACAAGGTATTCTCTTTCGGAAAAGACGTCAACGCACAGTTGTAATGACAATTTCTCATTATTAAGGGTGCACTTACACGCGATTTTTTTTAGAAATTATTTCCCGTTGCCTTTTCTTATACATCCAGGTTTGATAACAATCAGTAGTTACAAGTTCACGCTACTGGTATAACCGGATCATAATAGACCAGGGTCGATAATTTTTAAAACCAAAAAAAATAATAGTAGGATGAAACCCATTAGAAAAGGAGGAGAATATTATAAAAATAAAAGGAAAAATAATTTACGGGCGATCTGAGGTCGGGAAGGGGGTGGGGGTGAGTTTTTAAGGGTAAAAAACGGTTTTTCTCGATTTCCGGCAAAACTAAAAGTCCTATCGAAAAAAATCAAATGGCAAAGTTGTAGGTAATAAAAAGATCTAAAACTTTTGTATTTACACTTTTTTCACATAACCTCAAAATTTATGTGAAAAATCCAAAAAACCAAGTTTTTGGTTTTTTATTTTTATCTTTTACAAACATTATTTTTTTTAAACGAAATTTGGTGAAAACTTACCTTTTTATGTCCCAAATACGCTGTAATTTATTTGATTAAAAATATTTATTTTTTCACCTTATTTTGAATTAATATCGAAAAAACACCCTAATTTTCAATCGAAAATTCACCCGTCAAAATATCAGCTTTTTTCAAAAAGTTGGTATGGTTTCTGTTCGTTGAAATCTCTACTTTACGATGGTGAAAAAAAATATATATGTTACTACAGTAAATCTTCTCAGAAAATGCAATCATCCATACTGATAATCTGAAAAGACAAAATCGAATTAATAATGCCTTCACTATTTTATCGTGAATAAACTCCCATGAAAAAAAAAATATTAAAGAAATAAATGTCAAAATGTATAAAAAATATATTATTATTATAAATCTATTAAAAATGTATAAAATATATATGGAAATCGGCCAAAAGTTTGTTATTAAAAATATATCGAATACTGGTTAGGCTAACGGTTGTAACAGCTGCTACGAAATATATAGTATATAATAGTAGGTATGTATATAGTAAGACCCAGACCCGCCTAGCCCCTTCCCCACTTCTCCACGAAATACCGTGTATATATATATAATAATAAATATATTATATGCGTAGATGCCTATTTATAACTATTTTAAGATAAATTATATATACCTGAGTAGATATACCTGAGTGACCTACGAAAAATTGTAGCCCATCAAAAGGTATTTCGTGGAGAAGTGGGGAAGAGGCTAGGCGGGTCTGGGTCGTACTACATACATACCTACTATTATATACTATATATTTCGTAGCAGCTGTTACAACCGTTAGCCTAACCAGTATTCGATATATTTTTAATGACAAACTTTTGGCCGATTTCCATATACGAGGGCTGCCTTTTAAGTTGTGTCGTTTGGAAAAACTAAAGACAATTTAAGTGTTAAATGGTATTTATTGTTTTTCAAAGTAATCACCGTGATATGTAATACACTTTTTCATTCGATCGAACCAGTTTTCGAAACACTTATTCCAGTCCGAAGTCGGGGTCTCCAAAATGGCCGTTTTGTATGCCTCAACGGCTTCTTCAGGCGTCTGGTACCGTTGACCACGAAGTCGTTGCTTGATTTTTGGAAAAGTAAAAAAATCGTTAGGGCTTAAGTCTGGACTGTGCGGCGGGTGTTCCAGAATTTCGACGTTTTGCTCTTTTAAAAACGCAATTGTTTGCCGGGCGGTGTGCGAGCTCGCATTATCGTGATGCAGTCTTATACGACGTCTTGGGTTATTTTTTCGAAACTCGCCGATGACTTCTGGTAAACAGACAGTGGTATACCAGTCAGCATTAACCGTTTTACGATCCTCGAGCACGATGTTGGCCACGTGGCCACTTTTCGCCACAAACGTGGCGACTATTTTTTTCGAAATGCTCCGTGAGCGTATTACTTTGGTCGGTTTTGGCTCATCTTGGAACACCCAAACAGTCGACTGCTGTTTAGAATCGGGTTCGTAGGCATATATCCAAGATTCGTCACCACTGATAATGTCGTAAACATGTTTCGAGTTTCCTCGGTTGAATTGCCGCAGAGTTTTGCGACACCATCGAACGCGAGCCGTTTTTTGGTCTTCACTGAGTAAATGTGGTATCCAGCGAGAGATCAACTTTTTTACGCCTAAGTGATCATGCAAAATACTGTGAACACTGGTCCCTGAAATACTTAAGGAAGCTTCTATCTCACGGTATGTCGCATGGCGATCTTCGACGATCAGTTGCCGTACAGCATCAATGTTCTCCTGGGTTACGGCTGTTTTTGGTCGACCTTCACGATGTCTATCACCAAGACTAGAGCAACAACGTTGAAATTCTAAATACCAGCGTTCCACAGTCCGGAGGCATGGTGCTTTATCATTGAAAACCGTAGTCAACTCTTCGAAGCACTGAAGTCGCGTTAAGCCCCTTTTGAAGTTGTAAAAAAATATCGCACGTAAATTTTCCTTCGAAATTTCCATTTTCACAACTGACTTGTCAACTTTGAACGAGCGCTGTACTAAAACGGTTGGGCCGATTTCGAGTCATTCTTTTGTTTTCGAATTCTAATTTCAAATATTTTAAGATGACACTAGTTCTTTTTTATGCAATCACGGAAGGCTTGCAAACGACAGAACTTAAAAGGCAGCCCTCGTATATTTTGTACATTTTTAATAGATTTATAATAATAATATATTTTTTATACATTTTGACATTTATTTCTTTAATTTTTTTTTTTTCATGGTAGTTTATTCACGATAAAATAGTGAAGGCATTATTAATTCGATTTTGTCTTTTCAGATTATCAGTATGGATGATTGCATTTTCTGAGAAGATTTACTGTAGTAACATATTTTTTTTTTTTCACCATCGGAAAGTAGAGATTTCAACGAACAGAAACCATACCAACTTTTTGAAAAAAGCTGATATTTTGACGGGTGAATTTTCGATTGAAAATTAGGGTGTTTTTTCGATATTAATTCAAAATAAGGTGAAAAAATAAATATTTTTAATCAAATAAATTACAGCGTATTTGGGACATAAAAAGGTAAGTTTTCACCAAATTTCGTTTAAAAAAAATAATATTTGTAAAAGATAAAAATAAAAAAACAAAAACTTGGTTTTTTGGATTTTTCACATAAATTTTGAGGTTATGTGAAAAAAGTGTAAATACTAAAGTTTTAGATCTTTTTATTACCTACAACTTTGCCATTTGATTTTTTTCGATAGGACTTTTAGTTTTGCCGGAAATCGAGAAAAACCGTTTTTTACCCTTAAAAACTCACCCCGACCCCCTTCCCGACCTCAGATCGCCCGTAAATTATTTTTCCTTTTATTTTTATAATATTCTCCTCCTTTTCCAATGGGTTTCATCCTACTATTATTTTTTTTCACTTTTTATTATTTTTAAAGGCTTCTACCCTGGTCTATAATATATATGTTTTGGTATTGCTAAAGACTGTACACGATAAAATCTGGCCATGCATGATCTGGTGTATCTTTGCGATGAATGCATATTTTCAAGCAGTTTTTTTTTTATATGTTGTATAATTATAATACTATATAATGAAATAAAATCGTATCATAATGTATGGGTATGTGTTAGTTTTCGCCAAATATATTCTATCATACCTTTCATCTCTTGTACAGCGTTTTTTGACAATATTCACTCACTTCCTGCTTCTACGCCACAACTGTATTTATATTGTTACAAGCAGTTTTACCCACAATAGAATGTCGTCTTACGAAAAAAATACTTTTTGAAACTCATTTCTATTTGTAGTAGTCAGGAAGACTTTTTACTCCAAGCACTGAAAGTTGTTTTTGTATGGGAGGCATTTATTTGTCAAAAAGTCAAATTCGCCAAAGTTAAAAAACCTCAGAACTATCTTAATCTGAATATAATTAGGAAAGTTTTAACTATTGTGGTAAGATAATTTAATAAGGTATAATTTGGCTTGTATAATTAATAATAATAAAATGTTTTAAAACGGAGAATTTGGTAAGACTGTCAGAAGATCGTGTACAAAAAAATAAAGGTACTGTGGATTATATAAGGGTCTAAGATACAGACGCTCTTACATTTTATTATGATTGTATTTTTATTATGTAGTTTCATAACCACTGAGTATTACAAAAAAGTGCTGCTTGAAAATTAGCATTCATTAAAAAAATACACCAGATCATGCATGGCCAGATTTTATCGTGTACAGTCTTTACTATAGAACTATGCCCATGTGAATTACATACTTATTGCGGTTTCGCGCAGTAGTATTACACCAATTATATCCAAATAATTATGTGTAATATGATGTCGCGGTAGGAGTCTTAACTATTGCAAAATGGTTGGATGCTTCATTACAAATTTGAATTAATAATTTGTACAGAATTATCAACAAATCTTTGGAGTTGTTGGTAATTTTTAGCTCTGCCTACCCCACTCTGGGAAAGAAGGCGTGGGTTTATGTATGTATGTTTCTATAGGGTGGGCGAGTAATCCTTGCACTTTTACTAGCTATTTGCAAGAAAATAACAAGTACTGTCGCATACGTTAAGTTAGGAATCAAATTCAGTTATTAACAAAAGAAAGGACGATCTAATTACCTAGTTAAATTTGACCACTGATCCAAATATCTTAAATAAAATTCTGACCTGAATAAAGTTGCAAGGCCACGCTGTCTTGATTACAGAAACGCGTCCCGCATATCATGTTCTGCGTGTCCGGCTCGGAGTAATCGAGGCCCTCGGTGATCACGAAGTAGACCGGCGGGCCGATGTTGAGGTACTTGTTGAGGTGCTTGAAGTACTTCGTTTGGAAGCTGTCGAGCGGCATGGACAGCTCTTGGTCGAGGCCGATGTCTATGTGAGGTGCGACCTGGAGAAAACGTTCAAGTAAACCAATCAGCCAGTATCACTACATAGTATAAAACAAAGTCGCTTTCCGCTGTCTGTCCCTATGTATGCTTAGATCTTTAAAACTACGCAACGGATTTTGATGCGGTTTTTATTAATAGATAGAGTGTTTCAAGAGGAAGGTTTATATGTATAATAAATCCTGTTCCATGAACGGGTGTTACAGAAAACTCACATAAACCGAAGCGAAGCGAGGGCGGGTCGCTAGTATCTAATATATCAAATTCTTGGTTTGTAACAAAACTCCTCCGCTTGACCGATTCTTATGAAATTTTGTTTATATACAGTAGGTCGTAAAGTATATTTGATAAAGATTGTATGAAAAAAAAAATATACCCAGGCGGCGCCGGGCGCGGACAGCTAGTTGTACTATAATATGTTTCAATATGTACGTTTAAATTATCATGTTCGATTTAATATTTACAGTCGTTGGTTTTTAGTTTCAGCAAAATCGCATAAAGAAAACAATACTATCGTGTGATTAACCGCAAAACACTATTATCGGCTCTCTCTCCATGAACAAACAAACATAAATGGCGTTTACACCCTTGTTCTATTATTTTATTACCTACACTCGTAATGTATATGCTCATCGAAATAAAGTCGATCATCAATTAAACTTTCAACGTAAAAGCTCATTTGTAAAAGCTCTATTAGCAAAATGAAAATCTTTAATGGCCAATGTTCTGTTAAAATCGAAAACTTGTGATACTAAACTGTAATTTGTGCTGTAGATTGTGTAATAAATAAATAAAATTAGTGTGGTTGTAGCGTTGTGGTGGTAATTATCGTGTTTTGCGGTTAACCCAACAAGTAGTATTGTTTTCTTTAAGTGGATTTACCAAAACGATACCGAACGACTATAAAAAGGGATTACACATCATCACACATAACTAAAAATGATCACCTGTAGTTGACGGGGCTCATTAAATGGGGATAGTTCTGGCGGTTCTCAGGAGAGGCTGAAATCTTACCTGCCACAGTCTTTAAGCTGACATCATACTGTTTACAATGAATAAGTCGTACTCACAGCTACAGAAGAGCAGAGCCAGGCGAAGAATATGATCATGACGGACGCCCGGACCTCCCGCTTCATGAGGAAAGGCACATAAACGTGTTTGAACAAGTTATAGAGCAGCCCTTCGTACGCGTCCGGTGTGTCCACCTTGCTGCCTTGCACACAGCAGAATACGTCGAATCTGAATACAACAATAAGATATAAGTAAATAAAACCATCTGTGCATATTCCATCGCAATTTTTTAAAGTTTTCATACGTATTTTTTAGCATAAACTAAAGACTGCATAAACAGATAATTTCAAAACGACACCTATTTAAAATGTAAGTAGGCCCCGTAATCTGGTACAGATGATGTAGTAAACAATCAAACGCTTCGTTTAGTGACAGGACAGTTCGTATATATCTTGCTTTCTCAGTAAGCCTAATTGAATAAGCAAGATCAATAATACGAATTAATCTAAGAAAATACGAAGTCTGTTGATTATGCATTACATCTGTAAGTGACCGTGTTTTTTTAAATTTTTTATAGTTTTGGGTATTTCATTACGTAAAAGCAGTTAAGAGTATTTTCAAAGGTGCCCCGCAATGCGGAGCTTCTACTTTTTCTATTTCAGGTGAAGGCGGGTTAATACGTCAACATACAAACAACACCCTTCACCCCCTCTCGCTTCCCTTGCTTTGTTATTCACACTGTACGATCGTTCGTGATAATTTTACACACTGAAGTTGTTTGAATATTTTCCCAACCTGTTGGCGTTCTGTCGCTCCGCATCGACGGCCATGAGCGCCACGAAGCAAGTCACTTGCAGCAGGAAGTCAACGAGCAACGCTACCGCGGCGTAAAGTGCGAACGCACGGACAGCCGGCATGTCGCTTAGAGCGCCCAGGAAGAAACAGACGGATTCCGAGATCGACGTCAGGAACATAGAAGGACCAACTTGGCCGAGGCTGGAAACGAAGATAAATTTATTATCATACTATTAGCTTCTGCCCGCGACTCCGTCCACGTGGAACTCATTTATATCGTAGCTACATACAAATTTTCACCCTCTATTTCACCCCCTTAGGGGATGAATTTCGGGGAAAAAACTATCCTATGTCCTTTCTCAGGATTCAAAATATCTTTGCACCAAATTTCACCTAAATCGGTTCAGCGGTTTAACCGTGAAGAGGTAACAGACAGACAGACACACTTTCGCATTTATAATATTAGTATGGATGGGCTGCAAAATGAAATAAAAAGTACAAGAGTATTAAGTAATTTTGATGTTAGCTTAAAAGGGGTCGAAGCGGAATTTGAGACAGGCGG
This sequence comes from Acleris laterana, assembly GCA_963966035.1. Classification (NCBI taxonomy): domain Eukaryota; kingdom Metazoa; phylum Arthropoda; class Insecta; order Lepidoptera; family Tortricidae; genus Acleris; species Acleris laterana. Next base: position 8,646,072 of record OZ014451.1, read on the forward strand.
TAATAACGGGATTTATGGAAGGTAGTTAGATTTATCCGGATCGTTGTCTTTCCTACTAACTCTGACGCCAATCAACAATAGTCGCCCTTTTACGTTTTAATATGTGAGCTTACAGGTAATTCTATCTGTTTTAAGGCTTGCTAAATTATTTGCCAATCAGAACACAATCCATGTTACATAAACAAAACCCATTTACCACGTTAGCTTATTTTCTTGTCTGTAATTTTTCAATCGAACTTTTCGTCACTTAAAGCTAAGCATAGCTCAGAACTGGTTGGCAATGCAATAAATATGGTTTACAAAAAAGTGAAAAATTAGAAAATCATTTTTTTTTTATACTCACGTCCTGCCGATATGCTGGGCATGGGTCTCGTGGGCGCGGCGCGGCTCGCGCTGCGCGGTCTGCACGAGGATGAAGATGTTGTCGACGCCCACGGCCAGCACGAGGAACGGGATCACCTCCACGATGATGAGCGTGGCCGCCACGCCCACGAACCCGAACAGGCCCACCGAGCACACCACTGATGCTAGTACTATCAGCACTCCTATAGACACACGACATCACACATTTCATATTAAATTCATTCGTAACTAACCAACGAACAATTTGATGAAATCTTAATTTTAACGTACATCTAATCGTCGGATTGACCTGAAATTGGGGAAATAATATGGTACCATCGAGCTGGTATGATAATGGACGCGGAAGGTGGTCATAGGAACTCCTCAATGACTCATAGTAGATCCGCCGAGTTTGAACCCATTTATTTGACTCTTCTTTTAAAAGTCAGTTTAAAAAAATGGTTTTTAGTTTTATCTTATTATCTTATAATCAGTACAGTCTTACGGAAAAAACTAATTTTATTTACAACATTGACCTTGCATGTGAGAAAAACACTCACCTCCAAGTCCGAGCGTGACTTTGCTGTCAATGAGCAGCCTCGAGCAAGTCGTGAAACGTCCGAGCGAGATAGCGATGTACGCGAACATGATGAAGTAGGAAACGAGTATAGTGGACACATCGGACTGCGACTCGCGATACAACTCGTCCTCGATCGAGCGCTCCGAAGTGTACGCGATGTCCATGTAATCAGGCATTCCATTTTCCGTGTAATTCTTCATGAATGCAATGAATTCTTTTTCCCATTCGAGGGCAGGTGCCAGCTGGAAGTATGAAGCACGATTATTCCTCTACTTATTCGTTTATGGACTTACCGACTGTTGCTAAAATATGATATTACAATGAAATCCAGACAGCCTAAATTGTAAGTAAAACTAGCAAAAACACCACATTCACTTCTAATTATTGCTTGTGTTTATTATATACCTTGTCCTTGTCGTGCTTGTTGTTGACGAGGAAGGTGAGAATGAGCGCGGAGGCATCGTGGAAGCGACTGTTGGCCGAGATTTGCTCGCCGGGCGCTAGGAACCCGCCCAGCGCCACGGCTGGCAACACCGGCCCGCCGTAATTCGCCAGGCAATCCGTCGGCTCGTACGGGTTCCTGCACACACGCTCGCTGTTAGTATGTGAGCCGGATATATCTTTTTAGCTTGAGACTGGTGGTGCGGAACAAGTTGTAAGACGGACATATACTACTTTAATCCCTATTTTAAGAGATCACTTCATCTGTAACACTAGTAACCAACTAATCGGTAGTTGCGTGTGAAAAAAGCAAGACGTCATCAATGTTATTATCTATCATTTCATAAGACTGCTAGACTGACCGTGAGCAGGTGAGGATGCGGTCGAGGTACTGGTTGTCGTCGAGGTAGTCGGTGATCTCGGAGGGGTCGTCGTGGTACCAGCCCCACACGCTCATCACAGCGCACTGCTCGCTGCTCACCAGCGGGTTGAACGGCGCCGAGAGGGGCGCGAAACACACGTTCTCAAGCCGCGTCGTGTTGCCCAGCTCTGAAATTTTATGATTAGTTAAAGCCTGTCAACTTTCACTTAGCGAAATGAGAGTTGATCGAGCAATACAGGACTATAAAATGAAACATTTACCCACTGCCTGGTTCAACCGTATCTAAATTTGCTACTCATAACTTAGAGACTCACCCATAATGCGCTTCTGCAGATCCAGTACGTCCAGGAGGAAGGTCGCGTTGAATACGGGCCCGAAGACCGTGGTAATGTTATCATCGTTGGTCCTTGTCACTTTCGGTAGACCCTTGGAGCTGATGATGACCATTTCCGTGCGGTAGAAAGGCTCGAAGTGAGAGTCAAAGTATTCGCGCTCCAGCCGCGAGCGGGAGGTAGGGGACGCCCACAGTTCCACCGGGTTGGTGGTCACCTGCATGTACTTAATCCCGTGCCCAAGGCCAACGATGACGCACAGACCTGATAACGACAATAGTTATTAATACCAAGCACACAACATTCAGTTCCAAAATAGCTGCAGTGGAAGAAACTTGCCTACAAACAGCACGATCCACGGTCTCGAAGCCATGTGGTAGCCCCACCACTGGAAGAAGTCCTCCAGCTTGGTCTCAGTGTCGGCGCCGAGCTTCTCGAAGAAAGTCGCCTCCTGCAGGCCGTCCGGCTGGTCGATGGAGCGCGGGTTGGTCGCCATCTCTTGCTCGTGGTCTGACGCCACGCCTATACATAGTACTCTTTAAATCTTTACATGTCTGGGAGTAGCAGACAGTTAAATGTTCGTCGGACAAGTCATGGCATTTTATTTTGCTTATTAATGTTGCCTATTGATGTCTTGAATGCCAGCCCTCGTTAATGGGTGAATTGCAAAAATATTGTACATAGTTAAGGGCTCAATTAAAAAACCCTTAACAATCCTTAACTTTTTCCTTTGTGTAACGAAGATTAGTCATATAATCATATGCATAACTTTCGTTACACAAAGGAAAAACAATTGAAGAAAGTTAACGTTGCCTCAATTAAGCCCTTAACTATGTACAATATTTTTGCAATTCACCCTAATAATGATGTACAATTGTATACAAATTGAGGAAAATCATTAACGGTTTATAACAGCAAACCCATTCTTTTAGTGTTTGTTTGAAGGGAAGTATGTAAATTTAAAACATTATGATCCCTTAACAGTTTCGACGTGAACACTATTTTCCTCATCAATAAAATATAAAAACAAAATATCATACGAAAGGCACAGCAATAAAAGTTAGGACATCATATTTATCAATAAACATGTTTACAACGAACTGGCGTTTGCAGGCAACTTCAATGACATAAAATTCGTTTAATATTGCCTCCTTCCCATGATGCGTCATGTGGCCAATAACACTATTCGACTACCTACTCAAAACACGTCTATTCTAACCTGAAAATGTTTGTATCTAAGTAAAATTATAGTTTGTATAAGGCCTCATTTCCTAGAATATCTTCTCATCTACATATTAAATTCTTTCGTGAATGCCTGACTAACAGACACTGTACAGCCAAAGCCTAGAAACATGAAATTTAATGAAATTATTTTTTTGAATATCGACCCCCAAAAGGTAAGAAATTTAGCAGGAAACTAACTCTACACGTACAATAGTATCGGGGTGCCTCGTCTTTTTTTTATAGATACCCTAAAAACATTAGTTACTTTTATTCTATGGTAAATGTATACATAATGTAGCAACATTAAAGAAATACAAATAGCATGCAAATGATAATTACTTGCATAGAAATAATAATAAATAAAGTAAAATGCGTTAGCGAGTGGAATAAATCATAATTACTTTTAGTCTTTCGCCACTTCTAACATACATATACTACGCGACCTAGTTAATAGTGTTTTCAATTTACGAAGTAAGTACGTTTTTATACATTACACAAACGTGCAAAGTCCATTTCACTAGCAGGGCGCACCGTCGTAGATTGTAAACACTATAGGAAACAATATATCAGGGCCTTTATTATACTGGGTAAAACCATATGCCGTTACTGACAAATAAATAAGAGCTATCGTACACTTGACAATACGTTAAGATGTTAAGACCAATATGGTTTTACCGCGTAGAATATACACAGGGCCAGACTACGGGGTACTACTACTACAAGAGCCAAAATAACTATTCCGCCGCCCAATTTTTAATAACGCTGTCGTATGAATGGTGGTGTACAAATGTTGTCTTCTCAAAGTATAAAAACAAAAAATAAGCCTTCGAATCTTCAAAACATAAACAATTCAAGGCTACGAACAAAGCATAACAATTTTCGTACGGCGTCCGATCCAAAGCCGAGAAAATAAAGCATTAGTTCGCTAAACAAGTCACGTTATAACGTAGTGAAGGGTAAATGTGCAAAAAAAAGGTGTAGTGCAGAGATATTTTTACGTTATAAGGTTACTCGTATGATTGCTTTTAGTTTTGTACAGCGAAGACAATCCGAAAACGAACTAGCGAACCTACTGCGCAACTACTCATATATAGCAACTAAGAAATTCGACACAGCGGTGCAGTTACGCCGGTACCCAAGTTTTTAAACATTTCATTTGAATTAAATTATTTTTTTGCAGGTTATAGCATTTAATCTCAAATGTAACATTACCACACTTTATCAGAGGATTTTTTTTCGAATGTAAATTTGGTCAAGGTTTGTTTGAGTCTAGGGTAATTGAGTTATATTTTTAACATTATGGAGTTGACAATATACAACAAGATACTAATTTTCTAATGGCATTTCAAAAATCATTGCTTTACACTCTGCTGGATTATGTCCAAGGATTGATACCAACTTATAATTCAAATTGCAATATCTTTCTTAAATGGCAACATTTCTTTGATGTTTTAATTTAGGTAATAACGCTATAAATCAATTGAAAAACATATTATATAATAGCTGTCCGCGCCCGGCGTGTCGCCAGGATGTGTTATTTTTTTAATACAAACGTTATGAAATATTGTTTACACATAAAATTTAATAAGAATCGGTCAAGCCGTTTCGGAGGAGTTTTGTTACAAACACTGTGACAAGAGAATTTTATATGTATATTAGCGGCCCGCCATTGGCTTCACCCCGCTGCAAATTTCTGACTTTGTCGGTGGATTTTTCTATAATTTCACACAAACCTTGTCCTGACAATGACGAACACAGCAAAAAAGAAATCGGCCAAATCGGTTCAGCCGTTCTTAAGTTATAGCGAGACCAGGAAAAATAGGGGTTCATTTATACATATAGAGAGATTAGATCAGCGAGATACCGAAACTGAATACCGGTAAATGAACCGTGATTGTCAAAATCAGCTATAAGTAAATGACTGTCCGTGGTTGTATTAGTGAAGCCGACACAAATCAATCAATCAACGACCAAGACGACCTCGACGGTCTTCACCAAAGTCGGTCGGTCACTGTTGGAGCAAAAATCTTACACATGAACGCAGACGTAAAGCTGAAGTGATTAAATTATAGTAGAGTCCAGTTCAATTTACAACTTCAACCTAAACTAACCCCCAACATCAAATTAGCCACATAATTACTCATATATCGCTGGTAATATGGAGTGAAACTACTTGTATCAATAATAACGACAACTACCAAACGAAACTATTCTCAACGACAACTTTAGCACGCTGAGTTGTATTGTCGTAAACAATGATCGTTCAAAGTTTGCTTCGGACGTACTCAATGTGCCATACAAAGGTACACAACCATTCAATTGCCAGCCCTAAGCCTATATTGATAAGGTATACGTACTAGATCTGTGGCTGTGCAGCGGGCTGGTCTCGGGGCCTCCGGTCCGCCGCTCGCCGCGCCACCCTTCTGCGCCCCAAGCACCACGGTTAGCTTCCACCGATTTAGCACTTATTTACTGGTTATAAGGTACATTTTTGACTGTAGTTAACTGTTCGATACGATGTTCTATAAGCGAAACTAGATGGTTCAAATAATTACTCATAATCAGATGTAAATTACTATTAATTGCCTGAGAGTCAGTTGCGAAAGTGAATCAAATCAATCGTAATGTTTGTTTTTCTTTAGTTTTATCAGGCTCCGCAAAGTATAAAGAAGATATTGAGTTGATAGTCTGTATAAAGTATGTATGTGAGCATAAATCAGATATTTCACTTGTGTGACATCATAAGTGTGATTCGTGAAAAAGTAGCAAGTGTAAAACTTATAAACAATATAATAGTGCGTCATACTAGTTGTTGGTCCAGTTTCTTTTTTTACTTTATTAGATATATATGGAATTGTATTGAAAGAACTTCAGTAAAATAAAAAATACATCATATAGAACTTGACCTGAATTTATTTGAACCGGTTAATAAGTGCTAATTTGTAACATCGTATTAAGAAAGGTTCCCAGCACCGTTTCAAAGTAAAAGAAACGTTAGGGACAGAAAATACTAAAGGCTTGCCAAAGAACAACGGACGAAGACAAACAAATCCATAATCCCAGGATAATAAATATTTATTGTTTCAATTTACATAGGTAGCTCAATTTACTTGAAGCAAAGGTTATTTCATCTAAAATTATTGTGCATTTCTTGCTATGTGGTTAAAAACATTATTTAAAACCATTCATGTCGGATGATAACTATTCAGGTTAAATCCGCCCATTGTCCTTTGTCCCCTTATCAAAATATTAAACTCGTAAACCATCACCCTACGCAACACAAGGTTTCATGCAAACCAATGAATTAATCAAAGGCTAGTGAAATGTCAATCAAAAAGAAAACCAGCTCTAAGCAGTTAATCTAAGGCCTTGCGGTGCCCCTAAATTATTGAAACCTTGTGCGAAAATTCATTTCTGCTTTACACTGCAAATTGGTGATAAATAAGAATAAATTGTAAAGAGACCAAACTTTATGCAATGTAAAACTTAAATAAACAACCTAGAAAAAAAAACTCTTGTTTATAAATGAAACTTCAAACTTAAAAGTTTCATTCTCTCTGGTGAGCAAGATATAAAATTGTTAAAATACAGGTTTACAGAAGAAAATAATAATATTGCCAACACCATTTTACTTAAATTAAATAAGGAAATATGAAATAAGGCCAATAATATTTGTATATATAATGGTCATGAATGTCATGATGTATTTATTCACTACAATGCACACACTCAATCCAAGCCCTTCTGCTATATTTTTGGTTAGGCATATACAATGTCGAGCATAAAATATCGAAAGTATAATAGTAGAGGATCCGAATAGGAGACCACCTTCACTGGGCTGTTTATTCGATAAAAAATAACTTATATCAAATTTAGGGTGGATTCGACCAAACGGGAACAAGGTCTTATACCTAGATTAAACGCTGAATATGTATAAGTAGACTAATCTCGGAGTAAGTCTTATCCCAGTTTGGTAAAATGCGGCCTTAATATGTTAAGTAATATATGGCGAATAGGTAGGTTTGCATATTCTATAGGCTACTTTCGATTAGTATGTAATTTGTGTATTATACAAGCAATTGCAATTTAAAAAAGAGTTCATTTTTTTTTTAAATGAATTATGTAAGTCTTGGACTGATTTTTCGCAACCTCCCTTTTCGCCATATATGACTTAACATATTAAATTTGATATAACCTACTTTTTATCAAATAAACAGCCCGGTGAAGGTCGTCTCCTATTCGGATCTTAGACCATAAGTGTTAACAATATGTGCATAGGTACATAAATCATACATGTATGTGTAACTGCGTCATACATAAAGTTATTTTACATCTCCGGGCGAGCGCATTTTATAGCACGTGACTGAAACTCCTGCACTAACACGTGAATTGTACAATAGTAATGTTTAATTGTTTAGATACAGTGGTATTTTTGAGTAAAATGTTATCTTATCTCATTGCGCGTTCACTTGTAGTTGATAATGTAAGAAGCAATAAAATAAGAATAGCCAACGTTCTAACACGACTTTTATACGCATCCGTAAATGTAATAGAAGACAGCAGGTTATTAATATAATTTATTGATTTTTAACCCAAGACGGGGCGGGGCGCCCACTTCCTAAATTAACAAACATTGACGCACCTGTCGTGGATTGAAAACAGTACATTACACTTAATTTATCGGTTACCGCGGCGAGTAAGTGGAAATTGGACTGAGAAAACGCTGCATCTACGCCCTATCCTCGTGTCGGTTGTAAGGCAAGAGCCTTGCAACGGTTGCAACTTATAGCGCTTTCATATTGGAGGCGTTGTAAGTCAGTAGTGCTATGGCTTTATTTGTTCGACTTGACGCAGCACTGCAAAATCAAATTATAATTGTTAACATTAGCGATTACTCTGTCGCCTAATATGAAAGCGGTTCTTTATGGAAGATTAGTTAAACAGCGCTGCAACTGCAGCATTGTAGTCGTCTGTTGTTGCAGCGATGCCGTGTGAGTTCTTACCGACAGCTTCGGGTTGGTTGCAGCAGTAGACGCCGCTAAGGAACAGTGTCGTGAAGAGCACGAAGACGATCGCCATGACGACGGCGTACCCGTCGGCGCCGTGGATGCTGAAGGGGCGCGGCGGCGGCGGCACGGGCCGCGGCGCGGGGCACGCCGACGCGCAGTCCAGGCACGAGCAGCCGGGAGAATTCTTTAATCGTATTGGTAGTGTTACTATATGTCCACCAAAATTTATTTAGGTAATCAAACGCTTAATCTTCCGCAACAATTAATCTTAATATTACTTTACTTTTCAACGATTAATCAAAATAAAATGCATGTTAATAAAAAACCTGCAATGCCTAATGAGGTTTAACAAAATCTTAACCATACAGTATCAAAAATGATGCCACACTACGGAGTCCATTGACACGCAGCGGTGTCATACTGGCAGAACATTTTTCAAGTCTGCCAGGTAAACACTCCATAAAGTACTTTTTAAATAATAAAAGATATTACTACAAAAGTCAGAGGCCTGGACTTCTGCCTCTCTGATTTCATTTGTTTTCAGAATTATTCTGAACATATGTAACTCTCAGATGCAGACATTAGCAAATGATTTGTTATTCCCCTTTTTTACAAATTTGAATCACTGTGAATTGACAGCGCTGCGCTACCATGGACGCCGTCCGTTATTCTGCCACATGAACACCACTTGCTGTGTCCTGCTACGCCCATTACGCAGCTGTACGTGTCCCGACTACATTACTCTACTCTACGGAGGCGCGGGAGCTCGTAGAGTATGTACCGCGAGTGTGACCGGAGTTACCGCGAAAGTGCATTAGAAGTTATGTTAGTCTGAAAGGTATTTGTAAATTGAAGCCTGAAATAAAGTTATTCTATTGTATTCTAAATCATATGAAAATTTCGCACACCAGCTCCCTAGCTATTATGTTTAATTTTTGTTCTTCTTAGTTGGTATGTATATTATTTATTGATATAAATTTACCGTATTAGGTAAATCGTCAGTATTATATGCCGCAATGCCTATGCCTTACCCGCTGCTATATTTTTAGCCGGCAAAATAAACTTAAAACGCTACAGAGGTTTGTTTCTATAAAATACAGTACCTATTCGCGTCGTTATGCTTTACCTAAAACGGTTTTTTAACATATACAATGGAAACGTCCAGGTAAATGAAACATATTAGGTACATTGTGTACATAATTAATTAAAAAACAGTGTTTACAGTGTTTGTTTGTTATAATTATAAACTGTTTGTTTATATGTGTTTTTGATTCTCGAAGTCATGCACCACTACCGAAATTTTAAGATTGTGCTAATGTATATGAAATTAAAAAGTGACGAGCATGTTTTTGGGAACTAACAACACAAATGGGACACATTTTGATGTCACACTAAAAACACGCACTTCATTATTACTACATTATTTTGATATTTTGCTATGTCAGTACTGCGTACTTATAATACACTGCGATACCTTGTCATTGTTATGTCAAAATAATTTAATGTAATTTTTTATCATTCATCATCAAAGAGCGGAATTCTTCATAGCAAAAATCAAACTGTCAGAGGGATTGACCTAACTGTTTTATCGACTTATCGATGTTACGGAATAATATCGCATTAGGTATCCATAATCAACTTAAAAGATTATTCTGTAACATTTGACCTCTTTGATAAGCAACTTGCCTCTCCATATTAAAGTAAATCATGTCAGCGTCACATAATATTATGTCATTTATGTCACTTGACTTGTTATGAGTGATTTCCGTGCCGTGCTACTAAAATGGTTAATCCTAAAAGAAAAACAATAAAAAAATGGATATAGAAAATAAAGATTAAGATTTCTTTTATCTAGAAAATTTAAAAAAAAGTATTTTCTGTTTTATTCTTTACTATTATACTAAAATACAGTGGCGGTCAGCTAATTAGGGACACCGTTAATTTGTTTGTATGTATATCCAAAAGCCTAATATTTACCAAAGACAAATATTTATCGATAAGTCGATAAAACAGTTAGGTCAATCCCTCTGACAGTTTGATTTTTGCTATGAAGAATTCCGCTCTTTGTTCATCATTGTTGAAGTGTGTATGAAGTATGCTTAACTCTAGAAACTATTTTATAATGGATGTTACATAAATACTATGTTGTATAATTTAAGTGCTTACGTCATAACCGACGTTGCAGGCGAGCGCCTCTGGGTTGAACTCCGTGAATCCGTCGCCGGGCGTAGTGTCGACGTAGTTGATTTGGAAGGGCACGAAACCCGACGGGGTGCCCATGAATTCGAACCAGCGCTGCGGAGTGCACGTGAACGAGTCGTAATCGCCGCACATTAAATCCAGGGCCGGCTTGTTGGCTGAAGGCATGTACACCTGTAATTTACAATAAAATGTTAGGAAGATTTTACATTCTGATCAAACTGTTGTGGACATACGAGATCAATTAATAACAATAGTGTTTTCAATCTATGAAGTCGTGTCAAATTGTTAAAGTTAATGTTTAGTAGCCCAAGACCTTTACCACTTTTAGACCTTAGCGACATACAAATAGAGTCTTTACTACTTAAAGGACTTTCTTCAACAATGTAACGTTCATTTGAGTCGCGAAGCGTGCCTTTGCAGAATGAAACACTATAATTTCACATCACATAAAAATGAACACTGGGCAACATAATAATAATATGACAGACACTGAAAACGCTGTTCTAAATAACCTAACAATCAATGTGTTTTAGAGAAAACCGCAATAATTATGCTTATGTAGATAAATAAACATATATTATTAAGCACCCATGATTCACCTACAAACATTTGTGCTCTTTGTTTAAAATATTAACGTTCCTAGCGGGTTTTATTCTTCGCTAGGTGGACAAACGTTCGAGTATCTATTAAAATAATTTAATTTAATTTAATTTAATTTACTTAAGACGCAACGATTATAAAAGCTGTGGTGAATATTAAAATATGTAGGTACGAGTATCGACCATACCTGTCGACAGGACTCGAAAGTGTTATCTTTGTACATCTTGGATAGATGGTAGTCGACCTCGAACACATACTGGGTACCTGTGGACGAGAATAACAACGTTAATTTTAAGGGTCACTTTCGTCTAAAACTAAGATATTATAACGCTGACACTTCCATACAATGTTGACACAAATTTACTGAGCTCAAGCCTAAATCTAGTTCGATCTTTTTGTTTTTTGCTGCCTTTGTAGTGAAACTGGGAGGTAGTTAATTTCACGCGATTATATAAGTCTCGTTTAACTACGAATATTTGTGAATCAAACACTAAAACACGCTTTGCACTGCAGCCAACAAAAATGTTAATCATAATTAGGACCTTGTCATTATAATTATTATAGTCACTGTCCTTGTCACTATTTATACAATTTATTATGACAGTCATTAAATTGCTCGTCAGTTTCGTTAGTAACCGAATACAATTTAGATAAAACCAGATTTTTTAACAGTAATTGTAAATAGCCGTTTTTTTTCAGCAATCAGGGGTTATCATGACATAGCTATGCAGTTCTGTTTACGCTGAGAGAATGCTCTATCCTTTACGGTCGCCATAAAATGAACTGCATAGCCATGTCATAATCATAATAACCCCCCTGGTAATAATCATGTAAGTACCAAATCCATACAAAACGCATCAAATTGATATAAATCAAGTCAATCGTATACATATTGTCACCTTTCGAAGATCGCTAACGTTAGCTTTTTGCATCTCTCTCGTCTTACAACCAAGTCTCGGTAACAGCAAACGCAACCATAACGCTATAGAAGTGAGCTATAGAGTTTAGCGCCTTTATTTTATCATAAACTGTAAACTAAAATAGGTCAAAAGCAATTTAAAATCAGAGCCCGTATTATGAACGCCTTTATCGTGGTGGATATAGTATCCGTCACACTCGCAATTAACATACTGGCCAAAAAGTAACAAATGTTTTATCCACGTTTATCCACATCTATGAACACCACCATAATAGGCCCTCAGAATGTTGATTTCGTATACACATAAAAATGCACTGACCATTATCCAGTTGCTTGATTGTCTTCGGGTTGACGAACTCGCTCTGGTTTGGGGAGCAGGTCATGGCACAGACATGCTTTTTGAAGTTCTTGAGGCAGGTGGGGCAGCGCACAAGCATCGTCTCGGCCAGCTTGACCTTCTGGGCGAAGTTGTCCACCTGCTCGCTGTCGCAGCATGCCAACCCGCCGGCGACGATTTCCGGACAATGTTTTTCGAGAATCGCCTGGAGATCAGAAATTATTTTAGATTATAATAGTGACCGAGATGTATAGTGAATTGGTGACCGACGCTTGTTGAATTATAATGTTAGTACAGCAGTAGATGAGAGTGCTCTATTACTGCATACTTTTTAACATATTCCTCACTCGAGGAAGCACATGAAAATATCCATTGTTAGACTGTCAACTTTGCTGTATTCACTAGAATAACACAAATGGACAACGCAAAAAAATAGGATCAAATGCGGGTTTGGCTTGGCCACGCGCATCTAAATTCCTTACTTATTTTAATCACATCGAGTTGTACTATTTATTACCTACAACAGATTTTATTTCTTACGTATCTAGGTCTATCTCGTTTAAATCATATCTTTTCTCTATTTTTTTATTTCTTGAATCTGTTTTGGAGTTTGCAACACTTTCATATACCATAATTCTCCTGTTAAAGCAAGCTGACTGTGGTTGTTTTTCCCATTTCGATACGATTGTCAAAAAAGAACTGTGCATTTTATTTGCAATACGGTTGGGTAAGCTATATTTAAAACTATTCCAATTTTCTAATCGGTAGCATTAACAGTTGCTGGAATATTCCTAAGTGTAAGACGGACAGACAGACAGAAGGTTTGTCGGTCTCGCCCCATTCTTCTTCTTCTTCTTCTTCAAGTACCTCTTTACTATTTTGGTACAGAACCTTAAAAATCCAGCTCAGTTCTGGCTAACATGTATAAAGTCAGACATTTTATGCCATTTTTTTGTTGTGCTAGCTATTTTTTTTAAATTCTGCTTTCTTTGATAAACTAAGGTTATCTAAACAGAAACTCGATTGTGTGGATCACGTGTAAAAACCCAATCATAGTCGTTATCGGTCGTAAACAAATACGGCGAGCAAAGAGCAGTGAATGATAACTGGAGACTAGGGGCATACGTTACGTGCTGATCCTTTTAATTCACGCATGCAAGGCTTTGTCTACCTACTGGAAGAATGAGGACGTATAACCAACATATAAAAGTACAAGAATAAAACATCCGGAGTATTTACTCGTATATTAATAAATACCGGTTTTTTTTTTCTAATAATGACACGTATAATTCGATGGTGGAGCTATGGTCGATCATATCTATTATCTACCTATCTAATTGGCCACATCAAGGCCGTCACAAATGACAAATTTTGTTTACACGAATCAACTGATAGATAACTTTCGTAATAGGTATGTATATAATTTAACTTCCTGCTAGTGTGAGCAATTTTTATGTATTTTAATATTCAACAACGGTTTGTCTGATCCCATTTTCTCATATAAACATATAATTGAGGGACAGTTTTTTAAACAATCATTAAAGTGTTTCTTTTTTAATTCTTCTTTCTTTGAGACTGCCCAAAACCGAATTACGTGGAAGGATGGGAAAGAGGCCTTTGCCCAGCAGTGGGACATACCGGGCTAATAATAATAATAATAATAATACTATTTTTTTATATCAAGCTGGTCTAATTACGATTTTAAAGTAAATATCTAAATATCTAATGTCTGACATATTCTTCAAGTGATCCAAAGAATGTGTTTTTCACCAAAGTATTTTTAGATGTACTATCAGACCATTGGAACCTTGACCCACCATAGAACTGTGTCACAGAGACGTTATGATTCAAGTCATAAGAAGTGTCAAACAAATTGTTTTATAATGTCACTGTGACACCGTTCTATGGTGGGTCAGGGTTCCATTGGGCTGATAGTACTTTCCATGCTATTATTGTATGATGTGTTCAATAAAGAATATTTGTATTGTTTTTGATTATTTTAAGCCTGTCCCGAGATTATCAGCGAGTGTTTTGCTGCAGTATACCTAGCGTGAACACAATTAATATTAAGGCGAAACGAAACATTTTTATTTAAGAAAATAAACACTAATAAATGAATTTTGTACTTTTTGGATGGTGTTAACACTAACACAATGAAAAATATATTCGTGAATGTAAGCAAATCAATCGATACTAATATTATAAATTTAGAACTACCTATGTACGTTTTGACATATTTTTACTAAGGTTGCGTTGTATTATTCAACATGTGTGTGTAGTCCGAATTAAGTTTATCAGACCAGTTTTTTGAGATTATCAAAAAATACTCAATACTCAATACTTTATTGCAATCATAATATTTATAGAGATGGAAATATAATTAATGTCTCAATTATGAACCCTGTTGGGCACAGCAAAAATATTCAGAGAGAGGGAGACTTATCGTTTTAATAATTAGAAAAGACTTCAGATTTTTTTTAATTTATTTTATTTTTGTACAATTTACAATTTACCTTTAATGTTTAATTTACTAATTTGTATTATTATAATTTTTCGTCTAAGTATTCATTTACTGTGTAGTAAGAAACATAGCTAAGCAACACCTGTGTCTGCCGTGGAGGCTATGTTTATCTTATCGATTGCAGCACGAAGATATAAAACAGTAATCAATAAAATAAATTACTTATGCAGCATGACACACGAAGTACCAGAAACCTGGGCCGCTAGATATTATTATACCTATCACCTAATCGTCAACCACATTGTTGTCATGTTGTTAACGTTATGGTATGTCACTTAGTACTGTTATGGGTTATAGGTCTTTGCACTTTGAAACATTTTCTAGTTTTTTTGAAGTTATAATATTCTTTAGCTTACAATGATATAAGAAATACTCATCGTGATCAGCATCAGCTCAGGCAAAAAGAAGTTAGCCATTATATTATATTTGGTGTTGAATTGATGCCATCTGGCTTTTCTCTATCGAAACCGTAAAAATGTGAGGCCTATCGTAAGTAGGGATGCCCGGTGTCCGGCTTTTTACATAACAAACAAGATACAAGTTCAGCCTGTCCGGTTATTGTTATATAGCATTTGATAAACCCCGCCCGCCAAATAAGATGCTGAACTAAAGCGTGTGAGTGACTCATATCATAACACAACAGAACCCAAGGACGCGCATGACTCGCGATCTCGCTGGGGCCGTAGCCAAAATGCAAACGCTACTAACGTTTTTCTTTTATTTCACTCAAAATATATGGGATGACAGTTGACCATGTGGCGCAATGCACGAGAATGTCATCCCATCCCATACATTTGGAGTGATAGAAAAGAAAAACGTTAGTAGCATTTGCATATTGGCTAGTGCTTCAAGAGTCGCAGGCGGCGCGGGGTGTTCCCAATGTGACTAATAAAAAAATATAATGAAGGCTCAAATCTGTAAGGCTCAAATAAATAACAGTAATAAAAACATAAATAACACGTTTTTCACCAGTGTTTCAGGCTTTCATGGGAAAATGTCCGGCTAAATATGAATTGTGTCCTGATTTTCTAATTTTAGGCCTGGCAACCCTAATCGTGAGGTGATGTTATGAATGTTATGACCGTAATTTCTCAGTTATGGCAGGCCGGTGACACTCCGCGCTATCGCCTTTAAAATGTGCTGCCCCTTGCAAGGGGCGAATCAGTTGAGTGTCACGTCACGCGAGCGCTCGTCTCGACGCGCGCCGCCGTGCGCTGCCAAAGTTTTTGTTTGAATACGCACTTATACGAATATGACTAATCGAAAAGGCAAAAAGTACTGCATCGCATACGGCTGCTTAAATAATAACTCCAATGTCGAATTATCTTTTTTTAACCTGCCTCAGGATGACGAAAGGTAAGGTTATTATTAATATTATTAATAACTTCGATCTAGATAGGTAGTTACGAGTAGCTGGACTTAATTACTGACACAATCAATACCTACAGTTTTGAATCCTCGACGCAAAAAGAGCGGTATTATATTATTTATTTTATTAACGACCCGTCCGCAGTTTCACAGTTTTCAACTTATTCGGACCAAAAACCAGTTATCTACTTGCCTTAAACAGCGTTCAGTGTAAGTAAGTAGATCTCCCAGTACTAGTAACTGCCTGCTAAAGCAAGGTCAGCATGTGCTGGATATTAGGTAAACACAACACACAAACAAATGGCAGCTTTTCTAAGTAACGGAGTAGGTAACGATAGTACTTGAGTTTATAACAAACAAAAAGTTTTAAGGTCTATATTGATTTGTTTATTTTATTTATTTATTCAATTAGACACACCAATAGTTGTACAAACAAATACAAATACAAAAGGTATGTATAAAGAAAATACCTAGTTAAATAGTTAGTACCAATTACAGGTGTGCAACAGTATTAGCAGTCGGGATTCAATAAAACTAAAAATTTGGTTTTTATCACATTACAGCAAAATGACAAAAAAAAAATTAAGTAAATTAACATATATTTTGAAGGTTAATGTTAATACTAGTAAACTACGTCTTATTACTTAGATGGAAAGGGAGATCGGAGCAAACAACAAACAAGTCGCGGTCAACTTTTGCCAGTCCTCCAGGCATGAACTATTTTTTCTCGTCATTTAAGTAAGAACTACATAAAAAAACTACAAATTATCATAAATTTAATTTGTTTTCTTACAACAGCCACGGAAAGAAATAGTACAAGTACTTAAGTGCCAGCCCTGGGAGGTGGGCGGAGTCAGTAAAGCTCATGACGGGCGAAATAATACAGACTCTCGCAGCGCAGATTTAAGGTGCATTTTGCCTCGTTAGGGGCGCCCCCACTATCGATCGCAAAAATGTAACCAAGGTCACATCCGTGCGTGCACTTGTATTATTATCGTTCCCGCGTTCTGAATAGGTTTAAATTCGCATGTTTGCTGTCACAGAGAGTCGCTTCTGTACTTGTACTATTACTTATTCTGTGGTTATGGCCATGTTTACACGATCTAGCGGTAAGAAATTAAAACAGTGCACGACTTTTGTTATTTTGCGTAAGTTGATAAGATCCTCGAACGTTATGAAACTAAGTAATCCCACATACTTAATAAATAAAAGTTCGTTTTATCAAAGTTTTAGTGTAGGTTTGTTTCCGATATGGTATGAGTACGATAACAACAAAAACTGCCAGCTTGAAAATCTATTATTTAACTTTGCACCTCAACTAAGTATGTAATCTGTTTGGCCTATAAGGCTTATAAGTGGTTTGCCATTTGTATGTACTTTGTGGCAATAAATCCTAAATAAATGAACTTCTAATCAAGTATATTCTGCCAGATTACCTATTGCTAGACATTTCGTAATGGTTCGGGTAGATCGGTATATAAACAGGTTTAAAAATTCTGAAGATAGAAATCTACTTTCTATGCAATGTTAGTTGTTAAGATCATTAGTTAGATCTATGGATAAAATTACTTTCACCGATCAACAGTCAGCTTCTTTTTAAGTCGCCTCATGCATGAAACTCATAAAAAAAAATCTTACTCGTGAGCATTTATCTATATGTATATGTATGCAATTAATGTAGGTATAACTATAAAATATTACTCTATGAATGAATAGTCTGTGTGCAATTTACGAAACTCCTATTTACAAGCCAATGCAATGCAGAAACAACATTTTAAAGACTGTACACGATAAAATCCGGCCATGCATGATCTGGTGTATTTTTTTAATGAATGCTAATTTTCAAGCAGCACTTTTTTGTAATAGTCAGTGGTTATGATATGAAACTACTTACATAATAAAAATAGAATCATAATAAAATGTTAGAGCGTCTGTGTCTTAGACCCTTATATAATCCACAGTACCTTTATTTTTTTGTACACGATCTTCTGACAGTCTTTACCAAATTCTCCGTTTTAAAACATTTTATTATTTTTAATTATACAAGCCAAATTATACCTTATTAAATTATCTTACCACAATAGTTAAAACTTTCCTAATTATATTCAGATTAAGATAGTTCTGAGGTTTTTTAACTTTGGCGAATTTGACTTTTTGACAAATAAATGCCTCCCATACAAAAACAACTTTCAGTGCTTGGAGTAAAAAGTCTTCCTGACTACTACAAATAGAAATAAGTTTCAAAAAGTATTTTTTTCGTAAGACGACATTCTATTGTGGGTAAAACTGCTTGTAACAATATAAATACAGTTGTGGCGTAGAAGCAGGAAGCGAGTGAAGATTGTCAAAAACGCTGTACAGGAGATGAAAAGTATGATAGAATATATTTGGCGAAAACTCACACATACCCATACATTATGACACGATTTTATTTCATTATATAGTATTATAATTATACAACATATTAAAAAAAAACTGCTTGAAAATATGCATTCATCGCAAAGATACACGAGAGCATGCATGACCCGATTTTATCGTGTACAGTCTTTAGTAGAAACTTATTGATGTTGTTTTGTCATCATCATCATCATCATCATGTTAGCCGAAAGACGTCCACTGCTGGACATAGGCCTCCCCCAAGACTCTCCACTCAGACCGGTCTTGTGCTTTTCGCATCCACTGCGTTCCCGCGATCTTCACAAGGTTGTCACTCCATCTTGTTGGAGGCCTACAGCTCGTCTCCCGGTCCGCGGACGCCACTCAAGAACCCTCTGACCCCATCGGCCATCAGTCCTGCGAGCAATGTGCCACTTAAGTTTAGCTATTCTTCGGGCCACGTCGGTTACCTTAGTTCTACTGCGGATATCATCAGGATGTTGTTTTGTAACGGATGAGATTATCAGAAGAAAAATACTTCGCTACTCATGGTAACTACTCATTTAAGCACAGTCGTTAAGTTAATAACCGCCCGCTTTGGAATCCTTGACTTGATGCTAAAATTACTATTGTAAACCTGTATTTATATCTAAATGACGTTAAAAATTCACCTCTATGATTAACGGTCTCGTTATATAACACACAAAGGATATAATAATTATAATCCTTCAGCTTATACTGGTTACGTCACGTATCTATCCAGTTTCTCATATAAACGGTATACGATATCCGTTGCGATTGAGCGCCTCCCCGAGGAACAAGTTTATTTACAGACTCCACAGTACTTGCTCATTACGTGACCGTCATGATTCAACCATTAGCAGAAACAATTACAAAGATACCAAGGTCAGCGCGAAGATATCATGATAGTTATAATACGTATTTAGTACCCTGCTATCATCTTTCCATTCCACTTCCTGAAAGTAATCAGTAGAGCTGAATAAATAAATAATACACTAGTCGCTTCTTTTGATATCTGAAACGTGTAAAATGTGTAAGGTAAGGCAGTCATATAATGATCAACCATCAAAATACAACAGCCCGCATCTACATTTTACGACACGATGTCCGAAGTTATTTTAGTTCCGCCAGCTAACTTCCAAAATTGCCCATTAGCACAAATAATAAGGTTCCATCCTAAACTATGTTTTCCGGCGGTTTTCACTCAAAAATATTTATCTGACATCCTAATACTTATATAAGTTATGTAACCTTGATAACCAGTGCCTAGACTAGAAGCCATAAAATAACCCAATCTAGAGATAGTTATAATATCACTGCGATATATATCAATGACCAATTGGCATTTTGAGATTATAATAAATACTGTAAACAACTGTTAGTTACACACGGCCATCGTATTTATATGATTGATCTAGCCAAATTACGATATTATATGACAGGAAATAGAACAGCGCAGATGACTAGGCCTTGCTCGCACCAGTATAGAGATTCAACAAAAACGCATATTTCACGCAACGCCTTGTATTAATAATCGATTGTAGTTTGTAGTGTGTAGCAGAGTTGTTAGCATCGCATCGCAATGCCGCGCCGTTTAGACGCTGGCTGAGGTCGAGTCGAGACAACCTTTGAGGCAGCGAAGCGTCCAGAAACTACTGGCGAACTTCTGCCTACCATTTTATGAGAGAATTAATAAAATAATTGAGACCAATAGATTCATCATTATTTATATTGCTGGGAGTCTTCATCCCAAATAAACATGCTGACTATCGGCACTATAGTGGCTCTTCCTAAATCGTTTAGAATATAAATATATCCTTGCCAATTTATATATACTTTAATTTTGCCTGACCGAAAACGCTTATGTAACCAGTTTTGTATCCTCAGATATTTCTTGACATAATATTTGAAAAAACCAGCCTTTTACTGCGTAGCCTTTGCTAAACCAGTTTGTATGGATAATTAATGAGTAATAAGTTGACCATGAAGTTTGATTGCAAGAAAGAAATTCGTGTAGAAGTAAGCAGGGAGCCATGTCAACATACGATGAAAACCAAAGCATATTTCCCCATCGTGGTAAACAAACCCGTTGGGTGTAAGGCGCATTTATGGGTTGCTGGGTGGTGTTGGCAGGCCGCCGGGACTGTCACGTTACATATTATATTCAAACACAAACGGACGCGTTTAAGACAAACAGAGGATGCGACACGACAGGCCAACGTCCACTTGAGGGATTCGTCATCGAATAATATCCTAAACAGAATCATTATTAGGTTATAAATTTGTGCACTCTTGTGAAACAAACAATTTTACACTAGGAACAAATTACATTAGGAAATCGTTGGCATTCCTTCACAAAATCAAAAATCTATTAACCACATAACTACAGTTACGTCATCGAGTTACGAGTCATCGGAGACCCTTTGCCGGAAATGCTATTGACGATTATGGACGGTAACGCATATTTTGTGACAATTGTTATGAAAGTGCTTAGTGATTCCAGAGCATCATAAACTAGGCAATGTCGTGTGTAAGCCGTGGCTTCCTCAAGGACGCGAATGACGCCGCACAACAACTTAGCCTACTTTCGCCGGTCCATGTCGGTTTCGGAGTTCAGGGCCTCTCTAGGAAGCACTAGAACATTCTCGAACATGCACCGTACCGCACGATATAGGTAGTTACTAAGGAAACGGAATCTCTTTATCAGCCACAATTGAATTTCGCGTTACCCTGGCAGTTGGCACTGGTCCAGTGATCGCAGTGCAATATACAATCCATAGCGGATATCAAGAATGGTGCAGATATAGAGTTGTTTAAATAGAAAATTCGGAATAATCGAAATAATATTAATGGACAACCAACCGTTAAAATTATCAATAACGAGTTAAATTGA
The DNA here is from genome assembly GCA_963966035.1 of Acleris laterana. Taxonomy (NCBI): domain Eukaryota; kingdom Metazoa; phylum Arthropoda; class Insecta; order Lepidoptera; family Tortricidae; genus Acleris; species Acleris laterana. Next base: position 8,667,619 of record OZ014451.1, read on the forward strand.
GCGGTACGGAAAGCGTCGTAAGCTGAGAAAAGTATTAAGCTTCCTAATAAACAACAACAGCAATAGCAACGTTTAGCCAAGACCTCATTGAACAAATACGTAAGAAACACCCGTGTCGCAGGATGTCACCGGTGACACGCGCAAGGATAGTGTTACGTGCCACTTAGCATTATGAAACGACGACTAATTACCGAAGCAAGGCGACGACATTTTATTAATATTGTACAATATACCTACCTATCATGACATGTGGTTGTTTATTCACCTGTCTTTTAACAAATTTCCAACATTCTTGTCCTAATTTCACGCCAGAACCAATATTCTTTGGTTACTTATTACAAGGTCGAATTTTTGTCCACAACTATTTCATTTGTCCAAATTATCATAAGTGTTTTTTTTCGATGAAAATTTTAAAGGATTGCTTTAATACAAACCTAACCTAACCACTACATTAAACACTTTGAAAGGTAAATGGATTTAAAAAAAAAATGCTGTTCAAACTTATGAACTTCCGGGAAAATTAAACCAATGGAAATTAAAAAGAATGGAATTAAGATTCTCATAAGCTGATCTCTCTCAATTCGTCGAATCTTTTCCACAAATACTTAATGTATATTTGCATCATTTCAAGATTTTTTACAGAAAAGCATTATATGCCTCGGCGGAAACGGGATTACCAGAATCGCACCCCGTCAGGCAATCCCTTACTTTCCGGGCCTAGGCAATAATTTAGTATCGTAACGGACGCTCAGTTCTGAATTTTTATAAACTTTTTCTATATTTTTAATGTGTTTAATGTGGTCAGTTACAACCTATTCAAACTGGTATCTAGAGTAATAGCCGCATAATAGCCTTAATTGATATAAACACTGAGAATTAAGGTAAATAAATCAAGGCGGACGAAACAATAAGTCTTGTCTCGGAGCGAAGATTGCTGTGGTTGACCTCTGTCTCATTAAACAGACGCGGTTTGTTGTAAGAGCAACAATATATGCCCTAGGCAGAGATAAGACTTTCATGAATGCCCAATTGTACGCACAATCAGTTTATTATTGTAAAATAATTTATAACTAAATAAGCACTGATTAAAACGTAATTTAATATCACAACTTCGTTAAATTTTAGCATTACTGGGTAAAATTTGGACGGGGCATTTAGTTTAGTTTAATTGGAGTTTATCCCCAGAAGGTCTGTCTTGTATTCTCAATTCTTCGTTTTTTATAAGATCCGAATACTAAACGACCTTCACCGGGCTGTTTAATCGATACAAAGTATTTTTAATACGTTAAGTAATATATTGCGAATAGTTAGCCTAAAATTGTGGTGAAAAATAATAAACTAACTTTATTTTTTCATGGCAGCTGCTTGTTTGATAGACAAATTACATAGAATTTGCAAACGTTAGGTTGACTATTTTTTTTCCGTCATTATTGGGTAGTCAGGTTATAATCAGGTAAGTTGGTACTAATAATTTGCACCGGTCTGTTTATTGAACAAAATACCAACGTGAAGATCATGTCATTGCGAACACGGTGAAATAGGGTCGTCTACGAAAAAACCGTTGAAGAGTTTTACAAAACGAAATATTCCTGCGAAGTACGTGCGACAGAGAGATCCCAGCTAAGCACCCAGTGCGATAGAATATGACGCGATATTCTCTCAACTAATGCACCATTTTAATAAATAACCAATCAGGGAAACTAAGTGAATAAATTTTATTAAAAATCCTGCGCTAATTTTGCTCGGCAACCTATTTGCGATGTATCAATGCAAGTATAATGTTATGTTCATGTATATTTTTTATCATGAATAATTAACTGATGGCCGATGGGGTACATATTTTGAATACCGGATTTCGTACTAAAACGAGCGCATTGTAATCGTTTCACCCTTGTGGGCGCCGGACACACATTGACAAACAAAGGCTTCCAACACATAACTTCCCTCGTTACGTGACGGGTTTTTAAAATAATCAGTATAGCTCTTAAGTATCTGGAATTCATATTATATTAAATAAGATACCCTAATACTATTCCATTTTACACATTGACGCCGACGTTGTTCTATTGAGAAGTCTCGTGTTTACAAATATGCAACGCATGTTATTTCACTGCCGTGCCGCACACGATAACTCGTAAATCTGTAGCAGACGTCATTCAAACTTGCCAAGAATACTCTGAAATCTAAACGTGAAAATCCATAACAAACAAACCACATTCCGTCGTTTAACCGCTTCCTAAAAGGATATATTTTATGTTTTAGTTTTAAAAATAGACATCATACGTCTTTTATAAAAAGTTATGGCACGGCATGGCATTATAAGTACAGATAGAGTATAGTTGATATAAATATTTTTATATTTACATATTACTAGCTGTTGCCCGCGACTCCGTCCGCGCAGAAAATTAAAACATGATTATTTTCATTAAGGATAATGTAGGATTCTAATGGTGAATGTTTCGGAGTCTATTTAATTCAAACAAACAAACAATCAAATCTTTCCTATTTATAATATAAGTGTAGACTAACTAAGAGCCTGGCATAATTGATCATCAATGCAACTTGTTAAACTAGGACTCGGATGGCGTCACAGCCGCATGCAACGCTTAAAATATCACCGCTAAGTACACACCGGGTGACCCAGTTTGCACCAACCCCCGCCCTTGAGCAGAAAGTAAAAACTGTTCTTCGATTGCTTAATTTTTAGCTTGGATGTATGCCAAGCCTTGGCGAAGGAGCAAGACCTAAGCCCCGAATATTTATTTCCGTTTGCGACATGTTTACTTTTTGACATGTAATAATGAATCACATTCAGGTTCCAGACAAAATCATAAACTAATAATACTAAGTGATCTATTGTTCGGACGGATCGTTTTAATGCGAATGAAATAACGATAACACTAAATGATACACTGCCAAGCGACAGATCAATTCATGGACATTTACATCACAAATAATGTAAACGTTAATTTTCCTCAGATCTGACCATATTCTAGATTGTAGATTCATGGAAGAATTATGTTTTAAATATGTATAAAGCAATCACGAGATATAAAGTACCCTTGTGATACTAACGAAATAGATTACGTAAGAGCTATAAAATTACCCTTCATTGAATTGCGTCTGACGTCTATAGGTGCCTGCCTATAGATAAACTTTGTTAAATTGAAGCCTTTGCACACTAAACCCGTCGTTTAACGTCGTCTGACCCAAAATGGAATAAGCCACACGTTTCAGCTTTATAACCTAAATAAGCCTGGACACCCGTAACCTAAAATAAATACAACCTATCCAATCTTCTATATATATTTTCAAGTTTTCAATGTATTAAAATTGACAATGGTGCATTTTTGTTGTCCACGTGAATTTGTGGTTAGAGCGTGTCGTCCCATCGAATTTGTTCCTATAGATTCTTGCGGTTTACAAGGGGGATTGAATGACTTCATTTAATTTGCTACAAGGTAAACCACAGACTTGTCTATCCATTTTCTGCTTGCGTGTAGGTCTGCAGTTCCAAGTCTAGCCTAAAGTGATTACGTCTAACACTGGGGTCTCTAACCCAAACTACCAGAGAACAAGCTCACGACTTCTTATTTTTAACCACTCCCTAGCAGTAAGATGTTTGCAGACTCCTGCTCTAGCGAAGACGACGTGAATGTCTTAAAGGAAACTTACCTTGGAAGACTCTTCGAGGGGCTTAGCGGTACCATTGTAGAAACAGTTGTATTTCCCTTCATAGCACGTTCCGTACCATATGCAGTGACCTTCTGCAGACACCGCAGGTACCTGAAATACAAAAATAAACAAGTCAAAAAGAGGGGCCGAGCCTGTATCTTATAGATAGATAAACATCTTTATTATTATTTTAAAACACCTGTATAAATAACATCTTAAATCGAAGAGCCGCCCCAAAACTTAATTTCTACGTAGTTACATTGACACAAAGCATAAGTGACTTACAGGAGCGAACCCGCGGTGAGTAAACGGTGGTAAAGGTATGCTTACGAAACGGAATCGGTTGCCAACTCGCAAACATCGGAATTTCCGGATCGGAATCGCTCCTTAACCTTTTTCACGCCATCGACGGATATACCCGCACCACTGGTTCAACGCCAACGACGGATATTTCCGTCATGCTTGACAGCGTAAATTAGACCTGGGTGGTTATGAGGTAAGGTTGACATGAGCTCTGGTATTTAGCTGTCATTGGCGTGTGAGCGACGACTTGGTTTTTGAAAGGTTAAGTCGACCAAACGTCTATCACGTATTCGATGATAATATTGATAATCGATAAATTCGGTTCTTAAATATATTCTCACTGTCAAATAACAAGTGAACGACCAATTTTGACACTGCCATGCAATGCAACAATAAAAAAACCGGGCAACAGCATGTCGGACCATGCTCAGTATAGGGTTCCGAAGCCGTAACGACAAACACAAAAAACTATCTCAAAAATCAACATGTATGAACCAATTTTCTATTTAAAGTTATTTGGCGCTGTCTTAGATGATTTTTAGTAGGTATAAACCCGTTAGTCGCCTGTATCTCAGGAACTAATTAAGTCTACTTAGTAATAATTCTTTTTCTTATAAATTCGTATATAATATCTCAAACAAGAGCCAAGCTTTTAAGTGTGAGATCAGTATACCTATGTAGGTAGTTAGGTATCTAAACTGCTTCAAACCGACTTTAAATTACAATAAAAGTTAAATCTTTTATATAGTAATTAATAGAAATTGAAAAAAAAACAAGGTCCAGTAAATAGAATTTTAAGTTTTCCAAACGATAGGTACTCAACTCAAATCAATAATCTAATCGAAAATTTGTAAACTTTCAGATCGCAAATCGCAAACTTGTAGGTAGCATTCCGGGACACGTCCAAACAGCATCTAGGCGCTCGCGCTTATGAGCGCGGCTGTCGCTCGATTTGTTGCTTGGACAGTTTGACTCCCCCCGCGCGTCCTGCACGCCCCGTTAACAAATTTTTCTATCAAAGTTATCATAGGCGATTTTGATAGGTATAAACACTTTAGTCGCCTGTATCTCAGGAAATAATCATGTCTACTTAGCCGTGATAGTTTTCCTTTAATTCGTTATATGCGCTTTCGTTGAAGATATTTTTCAGATTTTTAGTATTTGTAGTTTTGGCTGTAGGGGGGGGGACACTTGACTCTAACAAAAAATAGCGCTTTAAAGCTTAATATTTCATAAACGGATCCCTTAATCGAAAAATTGTTTTCATAAACCCGCAATATTTTTGAAAGACCTATCCAACGACACCTCATACTATGGGGTAGGCAAGAAAAAAAAAGGCATCCCCACGTTACGTGTAGGGGAGGTGCATTAAAAAAAAATATTTTTCAAAATTTTATTTTACCACTTTGTTGGCGTGATTAATATGTATATTCATGCCAAATTACAGCTTTCTAGTACTACGAGTCTCTGAGCTAGACTGGGGACGGACGGACGGACGGACGGACATGGCGAAACTATAAGGGTTCCTAGTTTGACTACGGAACCCTAAAAAGCATTATCATTATCACGATAATCCAAACATATTCAATATCTTATCACTGTCATATATTGCGGTAACGACGAATTGCGTAATTTTCATGCGAAACATGAGAACTGCAATAGTTATTTATGTGACTGTAATACACGAGTGTAATAAGCATACGTCGTTATCGCGGGTACAATTACCAATCAGACAAAGAGCAGATAAAACAGAATGTCTATTTGGTAGAAACGGACGTATTCTGCCTACAGCTACTAAACATCTAAGAAGCTCTTTACATGTGGAGAGTTTTCTCTAGAAAAGATCAATAAAAAATACAGCCGCAAAGGGGTATGGGTTAAACTGTTGTCATATGTTTTGGAAATAAGTAAATTTAATTATCTTTTAACGTTTTTTTAAACAATTTTAACAATATATACGTACTTGTGTGAAGATAACTGTTATCGTCTACTAATTAAAAGCTTACCTACTTAGAAGAAAGTCTATTTAAAAAATAAGAAAACAACGTGTGTAATTTTTACTAACGTGTATTTTTCACATGTATTATTTGGTTTTCGTAATAGATTACAAAGATATTTTCTAAATTTTCTACAAAAAAAAAATATTAAAGAGTTTGCATTGCGACTGCAAAGTTAATTCTATTTAAGTTGTATTGGTACTCAAGTAAAGTATGGAGGTTTGGTATTAGAAATACCTAATGTGTGATACATTTTAAACTCGTAGGAGTAGGCATAGATGTTCCTCAAAATGAGTTTCGCGTCTGTTATTGCTTGTTTTTCATAATCTTTCTGTACTGTCAAATCGTTTTTGTACCCGCGATAACGACGTATGGTAATAAGATCAAAATAGTGTTTTAATGCCTAATTATGAGAACAGTCGCATATATAACTTTATGTACATGCACATGTATTACCTGTAACTTAATGTTCACATTAAAGTATTGGTGACCTTTACTTTAAAGTGAACATTAAGATTCAACTACATCGATATCCGATACTTTAATGGCATATAATACTTTAATGTTAACATTAAAGTACAATCACAGATACAAGTTTCTTAATATAGGCCTTTTGCTTATAGTCTCTGAATATATTATAGAGAAGTTATGACATATGTAGACAAAATATATTAAAAAGATAAAGTTTATTTGACGAAGATACATGGAAAATGAGTGTAACCGTCAGTGTAATAAAGTCAGAAGGGAAATTGAAATCCTATTTAATATTTTACAACATATAAATAACTATATCAAAAATACAAACAACTTATATTCGACTCTAAGATTATTATTATATTTACCAATCAAATCATAGCCAAGGGAATAATAAATATAAAATACACACATGTATACCTCTTAAACATGACCAAAGATAAAAAATATATCTCTATTTTGATATTTTGCAATGAACCTTGTAGATGTTCGGGTACTGGGAAATTAATTAAAACACCAAAATACGAGAAAAGAGTGGCGGCAGCGTTAGCACACGCGCGGTTCCGATGCTGCGACCATGGAAACTAACTCTACCCTCATCTGTCATATAATGAAGTGCCACAAACTTAAGACTACCTTAAAATTAAACATGAATGTATTTGAGTGTGTGCGTACGCGTCGTCTACAAACCTACTTTGTTACAATTTATTGGAAAATATCCAAATAACGAAGAGATATTTTTGAAGGATCAAAATACATTTTTGATGTGCGTTTATAAGATGACGACAAGAAATGGAAATCAATTTATTCCTGATCGATATGCGGGCGATTATAGTCAGGCGGCGGTCAAAATAGGACACGAATAATAAAAGATGCGGGCCCGTTACGTCCATTTTAACAACTTCAATATAATGTTAAATGGGGTCAATTCTGCTTTACAAATAAGAGGAAACGAATTTCGGTCGAATCAACGTTTTAGTTATAGGTAAATTGGATATTGAAAATGTCACGGGGTCACGGAAAAAGCAGATACCAAATAGGTTAACCATTGACAACAGTAGCAAAAAGGTCTTTACTTCGTGTAAAAAAAACATTACAAGGCAAAAAAAACTATTATCTTTTATTTATACTAATATCAGAATATAATATCTGAACCAATTTTAAACATGAATGTATAATTGTAACCTCTAAGTTCCAATAATTAAGAAAAGCCAGAATAATGTGGACTGGAACTTATAGATGGAAAACTGTTTAAAAATTTGTAATCGCTTTAACGGTAAAAAAACGCTAGGGGAATTCTATTAAAATAGAATTGCTAATATGTCGATGCACGTCAAAGATTCGGAATATCTGTTTGTCCAATTCTTTAAACGAGTGAATGAATGAATACTGAACTTAAAGCCAACATTTATGAGAACAAAATCTGAAACCTATGCATGCATTAGGTTTAATCCAATATTGTTGTAATATTATTAGCTAGGTAGGGTACTTAAATTACCTCCCTGAATTAATCGTAACCTTTCAAGTTTAGGTATAGGTCTAACGAACAAAGAAAATATAACGTACCTACCTACTGATCGTATAATCCATACTGATTGTGTAATCTCTAATAATCTAAAATAAATATAATATAACATATTCAAATAATACGCCTAATCCTTATTGGTATGTGCTTATTAAACGACCATTAATTTTTAATAATGTCATTATATTTATCTGCTATTATTAGGCACGCTTTAGCTAAAGCTTGCTCGAGAGTAAAATGACGCTTATGACTTCAAACGAAAATGGAAGAAAGTATCTAAATTATTTGCTAAAGATGATTACACTACACAAGCCTGCCGGTGTTAAGAAAAATAACGATATTACTGGATGCACGATAAAAAAAATACTTTCCACCCTAGGGGTGAAAACGCAATTTTCCACCCGGCGAACAGCAAAAAAAAAAGGTGAAAAATATTTTTTATTGTTGTAGTTTAATTTTGTTAACTATAGGCGTCATTATTTTCTGGGACAAGCTTTATTATCGTCGTGCTGGAAAAGGTTAATTTCCCTTTATGGCAACGCCCACCTCAGTTTTATGTGAATAATCCTCGTGCGATGACCCAACCCGACCGCGCCAGATATGGTTCGACTACCCTTGCTGAATAGAGCCCTCAGTTTTCTTTTCAGTTCCTTTTTCAGTCCTTTAACCTTAGGCATTAATGCTTGATTAATGTATGTGCCGCAGATTTCACTTAGTTCCTTTCAAAACGCCTACGACATTCCATATAATATAATTACTTCACTAGATCACTACCGCGACTTCGTACGCGTTGAATTTGTTTTCCGCTACTGTCTCTATTTTAAAAACACTTATGAAATTATTTTCCAAAATTCCGTCTGAATACACCCCTTAGGATATCTAAGGCATATAGGGTCTCTAAGTCCAGCAGTTTTGTCTCTACGTTGATCGATTAGTCAACCAGTCAGTTTCTTCTTTTATACATACATTGATATAGATAATTGATTATAGCTGTGTGTAGTCAACATTTCATACTTGCAATGATGCTTGCATGATTTTTTACTGCATTAGAAGTTATAATATAATGCACAATAATACCGCATTAAAGTAATCTAACCCTGACCTACCATGTGAAAATATTTTTTTCCTTTATTGACACTTTCTATAATTGAGTGTTATGTTGACTTATCCACTTTCTGAACTTATCATTTAAGAATCATAGGTATGTTTGTGTAACAGCTAACTAAACATATGTAGTCATAGGTAGTACCATGTAGTACCCATAATTGAGAAATGAACTTTTTCAAAAACCTTAGATCTCCAAATCGGTTGCACTTTTAGGTAGAGTTACACGGTAAATAGGTACCTACCCTCATCAAAATTAAAGATAATATTGTTTAACCAGTACTAAATAGGTATATGCAATAACTTTATAGTCAAAATTATAATAATTGTTAGCGTTTAAAACACATTTTTATGTAAAGAAACGCTGCCATGTGACCAGGACACGCATTAACCAAAGGAATTTGGAATCGATACATTATTGCAGTAAGCAGCAAGGCAAGGTTAAAAAGATTTCCGGATCATTTTCAAGTTCATAGTTTTATGTGATTATAAATGTATACAAACATGAATATTATACTACGTTGGTATTTAAATTTCGTCCGCCAGCCGGCATCGCCGAGCGACATTGACCGAAGCCCTCGAATAGGCACAAATCGATACCGAACCAAACTCGTGGACAGAAGCATTTTAAAAACTGAACTACGAGAGACGAAAACTTGTTGGAAGGTATTAAATTGTGGAAATATTTTTTTCAAACCTATAGCTCTCTTTTGACGCATGGTGCAGATTCTGATTCCAATCAAGTTAAAGGCTCCATCGATCTTCAAAATGCTTTATGATAAACAAGCGACTCGAGACCTCGCGCTTCACTTCGGTTAGTGTATGTAACACCCGTACATAAATCAGACTATATTATACTTACATAAAAACCTTCCTCTTGAATTAGGTACTACCTATTGATTAAAACCGCATTAAAATCTTTGCGTAGTTTGAAATAACTACAAAGGGACAGACGACGGGTAGAGACTTTGTTTTATACCATATAAAGATTCATAGCTATTACAACAAACCGATTTATCGTTATGTTATATGGCAACAAATTGCAATATCGCTACCTTATACATAAATTAACTTTTTGTAAGTATATACATACAAAAAAGCAGGCTGACCTAATTGCAGTCTGGTCAAAGACATTTGACGTTTTTATGATCTAATATGGAATCATGATGTGCAGATGAAGTTACTAAATAGTATCCAGATGGCACCAATTGTTATCAGGAATCAGGTTGAAATTTACAAGTTTGTGGCAGTTTTCAATCACAAAGCGAAGCATAAAAAAGTGCAGCAGCACATACTGATTAAATTAATCATTCTATATAAGTAGAAAAATGACATAAACAGAACTAATGGCGTGTTTAGTCGCTGACTAAATCCAGGAAAGGAAACTAATATGTCGTAATATCTAGAGTGAGTAAGAATAGATGTCAAAGTCCTTTTGTTTACCGGAAGACGTAGTGACTCACTCATTCCGATAGGAAATTCCTTCCACTGGCGGCTATAGGGGACCATGTCCTCCCTCTAAAACCGAAAATTGTTAAGCCGGGGGCTATACAGATGCCTTTGATCACTATCTCTACATTCCTATGTTGATATGTCGGTATATTCCCTGCACTGCTAAGAAGTCAAAAACGAGGAATCGTATGATTATCCTTAATACAGCTAGTAACATTTGACAGTTGAAACAGAAACTAATAAAATGGTAACTTTCAACTACACTTAAGTAAAAGGACAATACGAAACATTATAACGTGTTCAAGTGTACTAAATAAACATACATACATACATACATACATTAAATCACGCCTGTTTTCCAGAGGGATAGGCAGAGACCACTTCTTTCCACTTTTCCACTAAATAAACATATTTTATCTTATCTTTAAAATAACAAATGCCAATTTTTTTGCGTTTTCCTTATTTACATCTAAAAGATAAGTAGCTTTTTTAAATATATTTTTACCACAAAATATGATGATCTACCTATTTGATTTGACTTTTATCACGTGAAGCTGTTAAAATGGTTTTTTATCTACTGGTTCCAAGTTCAATGGATTACTTAAAAATGTATATAATGTCACTAATATCGGTAGAACTATGTCAAAATTATAATCAACGTTTATGCGACTCTTTGGTTAAAACTATTAAATAGAAAAAAAAAACACTAAATAGGTATGCGATCTTCCTAATTATCAGCATGGCTAGCATAAGTTGCCCGCGACTTGTTTGTAGCTCGGATCTTCCTTTCTATCTAAAGTCTATTCATTCGGTCACTCATATAAACAAATCAATTTACCATTATTACTCCATGTTCGCGTACTTTTGAAGGTTGCGCACGGTCATATTATTTGTTTATACACTAACCCCCTTACTAATAAACGTGTAATAAGCTTGGAATAGTTTATGCCATACTTTTTCACTTTCTGTCAGATGCAAATGTTACAATTACAGATAAGGACAAAGCATGGCATAAACTATTCCAAGCTTATTCCACATTTATAAGTAAGAGGGTTAATCATTATCTTCATGTTTATTTCGAGGTAATAATCACCATTTAATCTTGTATTTTTTGATGAAAAGCACTTTCCGTGTAAATACCTTGACACTGACTGAAGCCTGTCATATACATTTTTTTTTTCGAAATTTATTTGGAATGCAATTGTAATGACGGTTGATAGATTTGATAAAGCATTTCATTGATAAGAGAGGTTTTCGTCTCTGTCGCACCCAGCATAATAATACGATGATGATGAGGAATATATATTCAATTTTTAATAAACTAATTAGAGGTAACACTATTCTCATCACTATTACATCCTCTATCTAAAGACAATTACAGTCAGTTATACTTGTTATTGTCACTGGCATTCTGAATAGGATCATCATACTTTAGTCAGTAACGTTAGAGACGCACTGAGCGAAAAGCGAGAAAATACAACTTGTGCTATCCGTGCAGTGCTGATATAATAACGCTGCTTGACCTGCCCAACTGTGCCTCGAGTGAACGAGAAAGAGACCACTTTAGTCATACGAGAAACGCAAACGCGATCGAGACGATTTTGAGTATGTAAAAATACACTAGAGGCACATATTATACGCACACAGATACACACGTTTAACTTATACTTAAAACCCCTCGATTCGATTTAACATAACAATAAGATGTAGATTAAAAACTAATTAGGCACATATCATTTATCAATATTATTAAGCAGCACTCTAATTTTAAGTCTAGACAAGCTTAATCGGAACATTTTGCGATTGTGCATTTTAGCTGTTCACCACATAGTCTCAATTACAGTGAGCAGGTTCCATTGCAGCGATTGCCTTAAAAGGCAACAAAGACGATTGAACTTTAAATTTAACGACGTTGAGTTCAATTTTCTGATGCTCAGTCGGAAAGTTCAGTAAAGAGGAGGGGTTTGTAAATCAGGGTCTTCCGGTACCGACGGTGAGTCAGCAGTATCCTTCAAATCATACATGCTATATATGTTTTCCTACCAGTGGTGTTGATAAGAATAATAACAAAACGAGTAGGTACCTACCTACATAAAACAGAATTGTCCGGCTATATGTATTTTGATAACGTAGATGACGTTATCAATACAAGTCTAACAAAAGGCAAGTTTTTAAAACCCGACTGCTTATTTTAGTTACCATGAACATATTTTTAATTTCGTCATTGTTTTTTATATAAAAATGTCTAGGTACCTACATGGGTACAATCGCGACTATACGCTGAGACCAGTCTGACGAATGACGACACACCTCGTTTGTCGAAATCAGCCCATCCGTTCATCCTCTACGAGGAGACAAAGAAACATACATATTTACATACATTCAGGCCAAAAACAATACCCTCATTTGGCAGTCAGATAAACCTTTATAACCTTAAAGCATGGCAATCTTAGCACGATAATCTTGGATTGGTCGAATGTGCGCGCAAAGTAAAACGCAATTAATGTTGATTAATTCCCTTTTGACTTCTTGTAGCGAATATCCTCGGAATTTAATAAGTATTAGTGATTCATTTAAGCACCATGCGACATGACCACTGTCGAACTAATAAACGGGGAAAATTAGTATTTACGTAAGTAAAAAAACGTCAAAGGTCTTAACCACATGTGTGACTCATCAAGTCATATTTATATTATACTATACATTCAAGTTACTCACAATCAGACGCGAAACCCAAGCTCAAGCTATAGTTATCAAGAACATGATATTGTTGTATTTTATTTATTTTAATGTCAATGTCCACAATAGAAACGGTGTAGGTATCATCAACATGAAAATTAGAGAAAGAAATATGTGTGACAGTCAAGACCCCCAATATTTGTAAAGGACGTCAACCTTTTCAAATTGAATACCTAGCCTGTATTCATGTTCATATGAAACAGTCATTGGACTTTTAGGACAAAATCGTTTAATCATTTTGTTAATCAGCAAAAAAAAACTATGACAGGTTGGGACTTTTGTTTGCGTTGTACAACCCATTCAAAGACGAAAACAAGTATCTTTTTCGGTTTAGTTTATTTTTATGTTAGGTAGGTATCTAAAGATCCAATAGCGATGTGCGAGAACGCCGATAACGAGGCATCTCTATCTAACAAATGAATAGTCTTTATTAAACCTAATTAACCTTTAATTCGGTTAATTGCCCGTGCTAATGAGAGAAAAGGAGTCATTTTATTTCGCACGCATAATATTTAGACCAACAGTGTTTTTAAATGCAAACGGGAACTGTAAATATAGGGAAGGTGACGCTGAAGTCAGCAGTTTGTTTACCCCTTAAGGTATTTAGAGAGATGATATCACGGCGTCATTATACCGACAAAATCCATCACAACGTACGACCGTATGTACCTAGCAGGAAGTTAATAAATCCCTCTTTCGTCGTTTGCGAAAACATATACCTACCTTCCCACTAGAATTAGGATTCCCCCTCGACGTAGGCACGCGGGCCTTCTTTTTTTAGGTTTTATACATTATGCTTATATCTATACTAGCGACCCGCCCTCGCTTCGCTTCGGTTTATATGAGTTTTCTGTAACACCAGTACATAAAATAAAAAAATATTATACATATAAACCTTCCTCTTGAATCACTCTATCTATTAAAAAAAACCGCATCAAAATCCGTTGCGTAGTTTTAAAGATCTAAGCATACATAGGGACAGACAGCGGAAAGCGACTTTGTTTTATACTATGTAGTGATACTATGTAGTGATAGTGATGAATTGATGATGATAATATTGGTCATTTCATAACCACGGCTGTTTTAACACAATCAAAACGTCGAAGTAAACGCTTATTCAATGACGCGATTAAGTCCCCATATAGATTTAGTATGTGAGAAAATCGTGTTACCTAGTGTATAATTTTTCTTACTACTTAAGTTTGAGTGGCATGGCATAATGCCTAAGAAAGGACACTTTAGCAACATACCTTTACTATAGGTCTAACCTGAGTAGCATGGCGTACCGGCCAGCTTGATAGCTGCTAGCCTTAAATTAACGAAGCATATCTCTCTCTCTCTATCCAACACAGTAAAAACCATATCGTTTTTGACCTGTTATCGCACTGTCAACGTTTTGATAGCTAGGTATTTACACGACAGAAATGGCGGCCGAGTTAAAAACAATACCATAGCCGGTCAAATACGATTTGAATTTTTTCACTTCTCATGCTCGTAAAGTCCTTCTTTATGCTGGGTATAGGCTGCATAAAATCGCATTTTATGCACTAGTGCATAAATGGTTGTCGTCATCTAGACTAAGACAATTAAGCCCTACAGCCAGACAGACGAGGTGACTACATTAAATAAACTTGTTATTTGAATAAATTTACTTTAATTTTATTTATATTTGCATCGTAGTTGCATCTAACAAAGAAGAAATTTAAAACTATTAAAAACAAGCATTATTAACAAGAACATTAAAAAATCAACGTAGGTATAAACTTGGCAGTATTGCGTTCGACCTTAGTCAAAAATCGCAAACAGAAAAAAATATTTTTTGACAGAAATACAGTGGCGGGAAAGAGGTTTTGGACTATTAATTAGTTATTTTCTTTGCAAAACTTGTTGTGTTATGGAATTTAATTAAAATGTCGTCTAGTGAAGAGGAAAATAATGCTCACACCTAACACACTCATGGAAAAAATGCAAAAGAACTTATTAAAGTTTTTTTACATTATCACTGTTTTATTTCCTCGTAATCGAAGTGAAAAGCAGAGTGTATAACTCGGTCTTAAAACCCATTTTATCCTCGACTTAATTATCCAAACTCGCCTGCCGGCTCGGTTGGATACCATAAGTCTCGGAAAAAATGGTTTGTTTTATGCCCTTGTTGTACAATCTACTATGCCGTCCATTAAACAAATGGTGTGGAAAGCTTGGCCAGTCCCTTGTTTTAGCTCTCGACTGTACGTTGTACCTTGATGCAGCTATTTGGTTGAGGAAAACCAAAAATACTTAATATTCTGGCCAAGCTCGAGGATTCTCAATGTTATACTTACCAGTCACCAGTAGGCATAGGTACAAAGCCTTGTACAAATACCTACGTGTAAGGTGAATGACAGTGACATCCGTCCATGGTATAATGCAGTCCCGCGAGTCCCGCCTATGTATCTAGTATTATTAAATTAAATCTATGCTTCGGTGGCAGTAACTTTCGATCTGTCAATTAAGCCTAGTAGGTGGGTAGGTACGTACATAACATAAAATTCAACTTCATCGATATAAATATCCAGTACCCTATGTACAATGGGTTTGGCCTGCCTTTCCAATGAAACGGAGACGAGCGGAGCTGTGCCAATAGAAGGCGCATGCGGTCAAGTCGAGCGCGTCTTACGCACTTTAGATTCTAGGTATTGGTTAATATTGGCACAGCTCCGCTCCGCTCGTCTCTACGCTTGACTAGAAAGGCAGCCTTAGGACGCTGATGGGACTGCCACGCTTCCGTACCGCGTCTAGAATGTTTTTGGAGGGGCGTAGCGTAAGGATGGCTTTAGTGTGATAATGCGCAAGAGAGCAGCTTAGTTGTAGTGTCGCATGCGAATTGCGGGGCAGTTCCAAAAACCTACGATCTGATTGGAGCACATCTCTGCCTGCGCTAAAAAGTACCTACCTATTTGTAACTAACACTATCTAAGACTGAAACAAAAAAAAACACGAAGTTTGTCCTATTATTAGTACCTATATTTAACCGTCATGCCAAAATTTTCACGTAGTAGTTATTTCCAACATAGGAGGCACAGATCTGTATCTAAGTTGCTGTCTTGTAACTTATAACAACTAATAATTTTCTTTAACCTAATGAGGGTGCTCTCTTCTTTTACACTAAACATTAGGTTAAAAATACTGCTTGTTACTTGTAGTTACTGCATTCAGTTGATTGATTGGGAATTCTTCTAATTAATAAATATAGGTATGTAGGTACCTACCAGTTATTAGTTTTAGTGGGCATCTACAATCGAGATAAATTAATGTTAATTGCGGAACCCCTTGAGATTGGACTACTTTTATTGACGTTGATTGACATGCATGTAACATGGCAATGTTGAGAAGTTCAAAATAATCAGTAAGGTTATTATGGGTCCGGTTAAAGCAATCAACTTGCCTCGGTTAATCTGGGGGAGGCTGCAAATGTATCAAAACATTTTGAAAGAAGTTATACCTATCTACCTAGTCGGGCCATAGGTTCGGTTATAAGGTTGAGTGAAATAAAACTAACTAATGTTATTTTTTTATTACAATACGTAAAAAAAATAAAAGCTCAATTAATGTACATTTTGAAGAGCAAATTTAATAATCATTGTATATAGTCGCAATTTCCGAGGCGATCTTTTAACATTCACAGCCGGCATCGATGAAAATAATTTCATCGATGTCGACGCGTGACTTTTCTGTAAATTTCACTTTTTGAAAATGCTTAAAAGTTAGTCTTTCTTTACCAAGGAAATCTCTTTGTTTAATATAATACAGAACCCTATCTCTGTGTACGTTAAAAGAACTAAATTATATTTCTCAACAAGAGTCAATTCCAGCTTTGAAGCAAGAGATTTGGTGTGTTTCCGTATTGCTCCAAATTCATGTTAAATCGTATAGTCGATTTAAGATTAACCGGTGTACAAGCGGATCTTTAGTTGCTTGAATTACATTTATCATAATTTAAAGCTCAGTCCCCGTGTGGTTGCCGGGTTAGAATAGTGCCACTCCATGTCTTCCCGTGGATGTCGTAAGAGACGGCTAAGGGAATAAAGGCGTATAGTACTGTTAGGCGATGGGCTTGCAACCTGTCACTAATACCTACACTGGTAAACATCTTAGCCTAAGTGTGCAAAATGTGGTTACAGATTTCAACAAGTTTTTAGAGTTGTTAGTAATTCTGAAGCTCTGCCTACCCTACTCTGGGAATAAAGGCGTGAGTTTATGTATGTATGTGTGTGTAAAGCTCAGTCTTATCAATATGTCACGCAAATTTGAACTCTCTACAAGAACTCTTACAAAAGTTGTGGCCGTTATCAGTATCATCGGCATCGTCGTGCGTGATTTGATCTATGATTTTCTAATCCCAAATGGGAATACTTCAAGCTCGTACATTAAATAATTGCAATAGTTTAGAATAGGTATTTTTTTTTATCTTTCATAAATCAAAGTTTTGAATAAGTACCTACAGGTTTATGAAAAATTCCTTTAATATATTTTTAAATTGTAAAAAATTTCAGTAACAGAACTTATGACCCGAAGGCACCTACCTAACTGCATATTCCCCTCTTGATCGAGTTACCTTAAACGCAAGATGCCAATAAAGGCGTTATACCTAAACATGAGAGTTGCCTAAAAAGTTGTTTGCCCTAAACGAGGGATGCCTATGAAGCAGCATCCCTGATATGGAAAATCGACTAAGAAGCAGATTGCCTAAAGTCGATGCCTACAAAGCAGGATGGCCAGACCTTTATAACGTTATGAATAATATCGTTATCATAACGTTATATTTCGTTAGTGCTCAAAATTCCGTTTAAATATATCGATATTTTTTCATAACGTTATGCTACACCGTAACGAAATCCTAATAACGTTATACTTAAATAACGTTATAATAACGTTATGAAACTTATGAACTACGCGCTGTTGCCGCTCCTCAGGTAGGCATTTTGCGTAACTGGCCGACTGGCGCGTGCACCGGCGCTGGATTCATGCATTGCGCGACGTTGCCAAATATAACCATTTTCTTGTCGTCTTGTCTGCCTACCGTCCAGGAGTATTATTCTCTCAAAAAATAGTCTGTAAGTAGGTATGAATACCTATTTGGATACAAGCCTCGTCGCCACGTTGGGTATTTTATAAGGGCTAAGTAGTTGGGGTATTTTATATTATTTAGTTTACTTAGCGGTCCCCCGACTTGTCGACGCTTGAATCAAAATATTAATACCTACTTATAATTAAACTTAAAATAGGGCCACCTTATTTTTTACTTTTTAGAGGTTTTCCTTTACAAACTATTTTGAGTCGGGGGTTTTTTAACTTTTTCAAATTAACAATATGACTTGAGCTAGCAACGTCTCTTTAAACACATGAAGTAATAAATAAAAAGAGGGGTGTTAGTTTATAACGGGCATCATAGCTTCTAAACGGATGAACCGATTTGGATGCGGTTCTTTTTATTTGAAAGGTTTAAAGCAAAATCTCAAAAAGAACTGAACCAATTTTGATTAAACATGTCTAAGAACCACAGACAAGAAACCTGATTTCATATAAAAAAAAACCGCATCCAAATCGGTTTATCCGTTTAAGGACTACAGTGCCACAGACATACACACACACACACACTCACACTCACTCACACTCACACTCACTCACACTCACACTCACACTCACACTCACACTCACACTCACTCACACTCACACTCACACTCACACTCACTCACACTCACACTCACACTCACACGTCAAACTTATAACACCCCTCTTTTTTACGTCGGGGGTTAAAAATAACGGATGGTCGGACGAACGAGTGAATGTCCAAGCGGCGTGTTTAAGTTGTCCCGTCAGAGCGAACA
Organism: Acleris laterana; assembly: GCA_963966035.1. NCBI lineage: Eukaryota > Metazoa > Arthropoda > Insecta > Lepidoptera > Tortricidae > Acleris > Acleris laterana. The sequence goes on from OZ014451.1 coordinate 8,686,755, forward strand.
AAATACTCTTTAGCGCGTGCATTTGCAACGTATGAGGCAGCTTAATTGAAAATGCACGCGCTAAAGAGTATTTTGTTCGCTCTGACGGGACAACTTAAACACGCCGCTGCGATTTCGCTCGTTCGTCCGACCGTCCGTTGTTTTTAACCACCGAATCGCTACCCAGGGGTGTTATTCTCTCAGAAACAACACGGACGGGCGGACGAACGTGCAAAATCGCAGCGGCGAGTTTAGGTAGTCCCGTCAGAGCGAACAAAACACATTTTAGCGCGTGCATTTTCAATTAAGCTGCCTTATACGTTCGATCCATCGGCAGAAACCATGCTGCTAAATTTAAAATGCACGCGCTAAAATATGTTTTGTTCGCACTGACGGGACTACTTAAACGCGCCGCTTGGACATTCACTCGTCCGTCCGTCCGACCGTCGTTGTTCAGAGAATCAAGTTTACCCAGTACAGTTAAAACATCGGTACAAAGCAGGCAACGGCAACGGCAAGGCAAAACAATGTCATGCGCCATAAGGGAGTGAGTGAAATTGAGTGTAAGAAAGAGATGGTCTATAACGTTATTATAGCGCTAACCGAAGTATCGTTATACGTATAGCGTTTTGTTTGATAACGTTATAATGAATACCGCTACAAGTATGACGTCAAATAACGTTATAGTATAACGTTATTCGAGTAAAATAACGTTATGAACCATAACGTTACACGAAAATAACGGTTATTAAAGGTCTGAGGATGGCTAAATGGTTAAATGCCTACAAAGCAGGATGCCTAAATAGTTAAATGCCTACAAAGTAGGATTTATTATTATTGGGGGGTTAGGATGGGCCTTGTGTGTCACTTCGACCATTGCTGATCTTTTGTAACAGCCCTTTGTTTAAAGTTCACCGCAAAGGCCCGTTGCGTCTAAGAATTTCCAGATGCTTTGGGCCGTGAGAAGTTGTATCTCCTGTGGGTCCACAATATGTCGCCCTAGGTAGATACTTCTGTTACGCATTAGTGGTCCGCAAGAACAGAGGATGTGCATTGCTGTCTCCTCTGTTTCCTGACAGAACCTGCATGTCGGTTCTTGTTTCATACCCATTAGAAACAGATGTTTGTTCAATTTGCAGTGGCCAGTTAGAATTCTAGTCACTGCGCAAGTCTTTTCTCTTTTGAGTTGTAGAATCTCTTTGGAGAAGTTGCTTTTGAACCCTGTAATTAATGATTTCGAGTGCTTTTGTCCTTTCGTGGACTTCCACAGCTCGATCGCCCTAGATTTATATAGGTCGTTTAGCAGTGAATAGGATTTCCTTTTTGTGATACCACAAAAAGGCTCCGGGCCAACCAGGGGGTTGTCAGCACCTTTCCTAGCCAGTTCATCTGCTATTTCGTTTCCATCAATGTTGGAGTGCCCTGGTACCCATCTAAGTATTACTTTGTTGGAGTTTCCTAGGGCATTAAGGTTTTCTTTGCAGTTTTGGACTAGTTTAGAGTTTATCTCCAATGCGTCTAGTGCCAAAAGGGCAGCTTGGCTGTCCGAGTTGATGTAGATGTGCTGGTGCCTACGGTTCTTCTCAAGGTTGATTTCCGCGCATTTGTTGATGGCGAAGACTTCCGCTTGGAAGATTGAGGCCTCCGTACCCATGCTGACGCTAACTTTGAGTCTTGGTCTCTCACCGTAGATGCCGCACCCCACATCGTTCCCTTTTTTGGAACCATCTGTATACCAAATGTGGCAGCCCTCTTTGTAGTCCAGCTGGCCTTTCAGCCATTTGTCCCTGGAGGGTATCTCCACTGAGTATAGTTTTTTGTAGTTATATTCAATATGCATGTCATCAGTTGGCATGCATAAGGTTTTGTGTTCAAACACCGATGCCATACGCTTGGTCAGTGCTTGAGAGCTCCATTTCGTCCTTGTCGTGGTGCAGATTCTGTATATACACTGTTCAGCCTCTTTTTGCACTTGTAGGTGCAGTGGTGTTAGGTCTAGCAGTGCATCCAGAGCTGCTCCCGGTGTTGAGGATAGAGCTCCTGTTGCGATAACGCAGGCTGTGCGTTGCAGACTGTTTAGGGTGTTTATTGTTGTCTTTTGGTTGGTTTTTGTGCACCAGACAGCGGAGGCATATGTAATTATAGGCCTTACCACTGCCGTGTACAGCCACAGGGCAATTTTGGGCTTTAGGCCCCATCTTGACCCCGCCATTCGACAACTAGTCCACATAGCCATTTTGGCTTTTTGGATTGTGTTTTTTATGTGCGAGTTCCAAGTTAACTTTTGGTCTAAGGTGACCCCTAGATACTTTACTTCACTTGAGATTGGAATTATTTGTTCGTTAAGCTTAAGATCTAGTAGCTTTTCGAGCTTCCTTTTCTTAGTGAAGGGAACTATCACAGTTTTGCTTGCGTTTATGGACAATTCGTTTTCTTTACACCATTTATTTATGGTGTTGAGAGCTCCTTGCATTAGACATGAGATTGTGTGGAGGCTGGGGCCTTTGATTATGACTACAAGGTCGTCGGCATATCCCTGTGTGTCATAGTCTTGGTCCGTCATTAATGCAAGTAGTTGATCCACTGCTAGGGTCCACAAAAGTGGGGAAAGGACACCCCCTTGTGGACAGCCTCGTGTGGTGTGGAATTCATGCGAAGTTGCATTGAGAGTTAGAGATGCCACCCTGTTAGAGAGCATATTCTGAACCCAGATGATGGTGGTACCGTCCACACCCTTTAATGCCATTCCGTTTAGAATGGTATTTGTGGGCGTGTTATCGAAGGCTCCTTCCACATCAAGAAAAGCACATAGGGCTGTTTGCTTATCCTCTAAGGTACAAAGTAGGATGCCTAAATGCTAAAATGCCTACAAACCAAAATGCCTAAATGGTAAAATGCCTACAAAGCAAGTAACACCTAAGCTGCCCCGTCCTACCGCCAAGCTATTTGGCGTTGAACCAAAAACTGGTGCCATCATTGTCCCTAACTATGATACCTTTCTTCTTTCTTCTTGATATTTAAGAGCTAAGCTCTTGTCGGTGTCATTGTGTAGAATGAAACACAGACAACAACTGTCTTGAGAGAAATAACTTGGTTTGCCATTCCCTTCTCTATTTCACAATCAATTAATCACAACCTAGTGTGCAGGTTTCATCACGATGTTTTCCTTCACCCAAAGCAAGTGATGGTCGTATAAACTCTCAGAGTCAGATAAGTCTATAGACTCAGAAAATTATAAGCGATGTTAGTAGGATTCGAACCCCGGGACCTTCAGTTTACAATGGCGGGCGTCTAGACCATTTGATCACCGGGTACCCGGACCACCATCGCTTTTACTATGTAAATATGAATAACTATCGACCCACCCTCGCTTCGCTTCGGTTATATGAGATTCAGGTAACACTTCTAGAAATAAATGTAGCGTAGGTACCTATGTTACTTAAGGATAATATAGCATTCTAAAGGTGAAATTTTTTTTGAAATCGGTCCAATATTTTTGAGTTTAATTGGTTACAAACATACAAAAATACAAATCTTTCCTCTATGTAATATTAGTATAGAACGATGTTATATTAGTGTAGAACGATGGTGTAGAAGTGTAGATTATAGCATAAGTACATACCTAATAACTAATAGTACAAGATAAGTTACTTGAAAACTTGATAGGTTTTAATGAAATATGCCCCAGTGGCCGTTATTCTCTTCTTCGCTAGCAATTTTCCAGTCTATGCACATTATCAAACTTTCCGCTTCTCAGTCATCTTGTATTTTAGGCAATCTGCTTCTTAGTCAATTCACATTACAGTCATTCTGCTTCTTCGGTATCTCTCGTTTAGGTCAATCAGCCTTTTTAGTCATCTTGTATTTTAGGCAAACTGCTTTACAGGTAATTAAAATTTAGGCAATCTGCTTCTTAGTCGATTTTCCATATCAGGCATACTGCTTCATAGGCATCCCTCGTTTAGGGCAAACAACTTTTTAGGCAACTCTCATGTTTAGGTATAACGCCTTTATTGGCATCTTGCGTTTAAGGTAACTCGATCAAGAGGGGCATATTCTACTTCCTATTTATCTGATAGAACTATAGAAGTACTGTTAGGCTGTGTGTAGTACTGTTAGGCGATGGGCTTGTAACCTGTCACTAATACACTGGTAAACATCTTAGCCTAATTGCACAAAATGTGGTTACAGAATTATTAACAAGTTTTTAGAGTTATTAGTAATTCTGTAGCTCTGCCTACCCCACTCTGGGAATAAAGGCGTGAGCTTATGTATGTATGTATGTATGTAGTTTACTTTGCCACCAAGTTGAAGTTGGCTGGCGAAAACAAGTGTATAATTTCTCAAATAGATATTCATGAACTGATGACCGTGATAAATGCGTGATGATATGCACATATCATTGCTCCATTTTGGCCAGTGTAGTTTGGATGACAAAGTCGAAGATCAGGAGCAGTAGTGTGCATTAGAAGACGGCTTTTTCAGCATTGGACTAATATATAATATAATAAAGACATAAACGTACACTACCGTCAAAAACTTTAGGACCTCTGTAATTAAAAGGAAGCATTTAAAAAACCATAGCTGACAATGCTCGGCAATGGTTTTTTAAATACTTTCTCCGTGAAAACTACGACATGTACAAACATTTATTATATACCATTTTGAACCTTATTTAAGCAGCAAACGAATTGAATAATAGTAATATAATTGTTCAACTAGTTCTTGATTGGTTGTATAAATTTTGGTAAGTCGTTATGTGTAAGTAATCTCTTATGAAATCTAAGTACAAAAGTTCTAAACTTATTCACGGTGGTAGTGTATGTCTTTCAGTTTCCCTTACTACATATGCTTAATTAAATGGTTCTGTACAAAAATACCACATGAAACTTAATGAAACTTCAAGATTGTTCGGAACAGACTAACGTTTATTTGAAAAGTGACACGTTACATAAATATATCACATCCCAGATGGCGCCACTAGTATCATAGACAATAATCTATTTTGTTAATTCTTCTCTTATTTTAACACCCTCTCCTAACAAAATAAACTAATATTCATATTTTAATTCCGACATGCCCATTGACTTTAAAAATTTGTAGTGCTTTTCCACACAAAGACTTTTTGTTAACAGATCAGCTGGCATGTTCAAAGTAGATACATAGCTGAGCTTAACTTTATTATTAAAAACACATTCTCTGACAAAATGATGTCGTACATCAATGTGCTTGGTACGCTTGTGAAATATTGGATTTGCTGCCAATTTAAGTGAACTTTGACTATCACTATACAAGCATATTGGTGTACTATCATTTGGCTTTGTCATTTCACATAATACATTCTGCAAATAAATTGCTTCCTTACAACTCTCACTTAGCGCCATGTACTCAGCTTCTGTGCTTGATAAAGCCACTGTTCTTTGCTTCCGTGATTCATATGATATCACACATCCTGACATCATGAAGCAAAACCCAGTATAAGACCGTCTATCCAAAGTACATGATGCCCAGTCAGAATCAACAAAACCATGCAAATGACTACTATCCTTTTTATACATTAGACCATAACTTTTAGTTTTCTGTAAGTACTTTAACAGTCTTTTTAAATGCTTCCAATGCGTCTCATTATAACAGTTGTTATATTGACTAAGGTAACTTACACTATAAGCAATATCGGGTCTTGTCAATACAGATAGATACATAAGACTACCTACTAATTGTTGGTAGGGGTACTTTTTATTACAATCATATTTTACTCCCTTTTCTAATTTTAAATTGACTTCCATTGGAGTATAAGATCCATGACAATCAAACATATTAAATTTGTTTAAAATATTGTTAACAAATTGTTCCTGGTCTACAGTAATACAGTCTTTCTGAACATTCACTCTCATTCCAAGACACTGTTTAATCTGACCCAAATCCTTTATTCTAAATTTGTTTACAAGTTCTGTCTTCAACTGTTCATAGATACCCTGATTGTTATAAAATACAAAAAAGTCATCTACAAATAAAGCCACATATATTTTTACATTATCTTGGCATTTTATAAAAAGACAAGGTTCATGTTTAGATTTTTTATAACCCAAATCAATTAAACATTCCTCTACTCGGGTATACCAGGCCCTGGCAGACTGTTTGAGACCATAAATTGCTCTTTTCAACTTTAGCACTTTAGTGTCACAATCAGCAAAATCTGAACATTCAGGTATTTCCATATAAACATTTTCTTTAATGAAACCATTTAAGAATGCTGTTGGTACATCTAGGTGGTTCATACTCAAATCTAATTTTATACTTAATGCAAACAATAACCTTAGAGTTGAGTACCTCAAAACTGGAGAGAAGGTATCGCTATAGTCTATTCCTTTCTTCTGTGTGAAACCTTTGGCAACGAGTCTTGCCCTATAGCGCACTTCACCATCACTATTGAATTTTTTCTTAAACACCCATCTGTTTTTAACCACTGTGCCATCCTCTGGCCTATTCACTAGCTCCCAAGTGTCATTATCACTGAATGACTTTAATTCCTCTTTCATAGCATTTTGCCACTGCACTTTTTCTGGTCCATTCACAGCATCAGCGAGTGAGATATGCTCACTTGACACATCCTCCACACACATGTTGGAGAAGCCATAGTATTCCGGGGGACGCCTGACACGCTTTGGTACCTCCAAAATCTCTTCTGCCACATCTTCTGCGCTGTCCGGCTCGTAGAAGGTATCATCCTCACTAGGCGATTCACTGGGAACATATGTTTCATCATTGCCATCATCATATTGAACACTGTCCTCTTCCACGCTTAACTGGCTGTCCTCTGCTGTTGGACTAACTGTCACACATTCTGGCTGCTGTTCATGCTCGACCAAAACTGTTGCTATGTTTTTGTCAACATCTTCCATGATTACCACATCTCTGGCAATGACTATTTTACGAGATTGTGGATCAAACAGCCTGTAACCTTTGGTAGTTTCTGAGTAGCCAACTAGTACCATCTTGGTGGCTTTCTTGTCCCATTTTCTGCGCTTCTGCTTAGGAATGTGTACCATTACTGGACTGCCGAAGATCCTGAGATGCCCGATGTTCGGCTTCTTGCCCGTCCACATTTCATATGGGGTGACATCCTGGTTTATTCCTGCTGCTGGTGATCTGTTCTTCATATAAACTGCGGTGTTTATTGACTCCGCCCAGAACTTTTTATCAAAACCAGCATCAAATAGCAGACACCGTGCTTTCTCAACAATGGAACGATTGTATCTCTCTGCTAACCCATTTTGTTCAGGGGTATATGCCGTTGTCTTTTGATGCACTATGCCACATTCCTTCAGGTAGTTCTCCATTTCAGTTGAGCAAAATTCACCACCACCATCCGATCTTAAAGTTTTGATTTTCTTGGACTGCTGGTTCTCAACTAGTTTCTGAAACTCCTTAAAGTACTGGAATGTCTGATGCTTTGATTTCAAGAAGTAAACAAAACACATCCTGCTGTAGTCATCGACAAATATAAGGAAATATGTCGCCTTTCCTAGTGACTTATTCTCCATTGGCCCACATAGATCAGTATGAACCAATTCCAGACATTCCTGACTTCTGCTTGCACTCAGAGGAAATGGAAGCCTAGTCTGCTTCCCCTCGCAGCATACTGTACAGCTGGACTTGTCTAACTTGTCACCATCATTCTGGAAGGACACTCCTTCTACTAGTCCATTTTTCATCTTGCCTAGATCACTCACATTTATGTGACCTAACCGCCTGTGCCATGTTGAACTTGAAGTTGTCGCAGCCGCCGCAATAAGTTGTTGAGACTTCACAATATTTAATCTGTATACCTCATTTTGTAACGTTGCTTCACCAATACATTCGCTTCTCGAGTTGTAAATGAAACATCCTTGATCGTTAAATTCCACTCGGTTACCGCTCGCGATGATTCTACTCACTGACAGCAAGTTCGTGGTGAGTTCAGGTATACACAAACAATTGTTTATAGTTACGTCAAACTGCTTATTTCCAACTGCAGTCGTAAGTTGTAAGTCTCCGCAGCATACAACATTCACTGTTGATTGATTTGCCACAATAATCTGTTTGGTTTTCGGTTGGTACGAAACATTTGACAACATGTTTACATTCGACACCAAATGAGTACTCGCTCCTGAGTCAACGTAAAAGTCGTTTTGACTAAATTCACTAGTCAGAAAAACTGCGCTAAATACATTCGTCTTCGCTTTACTCTCGTCAGTACACTGATTTTTATAATGTCCATATTGTTTACATTTGTAACAACGAACGGTTTTTGCCGGCTTGACGTTTCCACTGACATATGGTTGAAACTGCGTTCCGTTACCCCCATTTTTTTCATGTGTCTTTGGAAATGACTTCTGATTACCGCCATTTCTTTTCTGCGAATTTCTAGTGATAAATGCACTATCAGATTTAACCTCGAAATCTGTACTCATGTCTAACAACTTTGTTTTTATAGCGTCTGCACTTATACTCATTCCTGAGTGTTCAATGGCCATTATCATCGGGCTAAACTTTTCTGGAAGACCCGCCAAAAGTAAAGAACCGACCCACTCGTCGTTAATCTCGAAACCTGTGCCTTTTAACTTCTGTGCTGTTTCCACTAACTGCGTCACGTACGCCGTCATAGACTCGCTTGATTCTAAGCGAATAGAAATTAAATTTCGTAATAAGCTAATTTTGCGCGTATAACCGGAGTCGTCGAACAAAGACTTTAGCTTATTCCACGTATTTCGCACTGTCGTTTCGTTTTTAATGTGAACATAAAGGCATGGATCCACGGTCAGTATCATCTTCGCTCTGGCTTTTCTGTCGCTTGCTTGATCTAGCACGTCCTGACTAGACAATTCGACGCCCTCTAGGATGAGAAAATTTTCCACGGCGAACGCCCAATCGTCGTAATTCTCTCGCCCCTTCAGTTTAGGAACGTTCACTGCATAATTTCCTGCCATTATAATTACTGTGCACTACTCAAAAACTTAAAAAACTTATTTATTGTATGGACTGGGCCATAACCTAATGAAACTTCAAGATTGTTCGGAACAGACTAACGTTTATTTGAAAAGTGACACGTTACATAAATATATCACATCCCAGATGGCGCCACTAGTATCATAGACAATAATCTATTTTGTTAATTCTTCTCTTATTTTAACAAAACTCTGGCACTCATTGGAATATAGCAGGTAAAGCAATAGATGTTGGTAGGAAACAGCAAATTTATTATCCCATTGAGGATTTTCCTGCAACTTTGCCTGCAAAATATGCCTACATTATTGGTTACATTACCCATACCATGGAATTAGGTAAAATGTGGTTTTAAATTTTTACTAGGTACTTGTGTAAATTAAATATTTTTTTGAAAACTCACGGATAAAAAAAACAATAATTGTTTAAAAGTATTTAAAACCAAATCAATAATCAAACCCATTTTTTTTTAAACACCTGTATGTATAGTGTGTAATGAATGTGTATAGAGCTCCTATCTAGATTCCAAATTTGGCACGTAGGTTCCTTATGTTATGAGGCCTAGGGGAGCAATAAGAAAGGATTTTTGGAAATTCATCCCTTAAGGGGTCATAATAGGGGGCGTGGTGGGAAACTAATTCCATGCGTACGAAGTCGGGGGCCCCCCTAGTTTGAATATAACTATCTACTTGAAGCATGAAAGTTTATAATGTAAGTCCAACAGTTTCTATTTAAAACACAATAGGAATATATAAGACATGGACCAATGACAGATGTTTCTTATCAAGTAAGCATGCTCATGCATTGCTGAATTATTACATTTGAGTCATACAACTTTTGTTTTACACAAATGCTTATTAGGTACAAAAATGAAAGAGTAATGCTATCTAGTAAGTAAATGTTATAACTTTTGAACATTTACTTTGATGTCTTGTGACAGGCAGCATCTTAACCCAGATTAGCAATATTGCCTGAAGTAATCAGAGACTATCCCAATAATTCCAAGTAAAGTTGTATTATTTTACAAACATACCTATCCTACCTATTACCTACTTAGCATTAAAGTTGAAATTCAATTGATTCAAAAGCTAAAACTTTCAGCACAAAAAAGACCTTTAGCTAGCTATAGTTTAGTTTTAATTGATTTAGCAATAAGTTCTATGTGTAAATTATTTTACAACTATGTGTTTATACATATTGGTGACCTTGACTGTACCTACCTACCTACTATCATTGTTTCTATTAAAAATTGTACTGTATTTAATCTCATTATTATGACTATGTCTACACTCTATTTGTTAAGGTAGTTAAATAAATATACACAACAGAACCACATGATATAGTTCACCAGTCACTAGTAGCAGAACACTGATATGTCAAAGCTCAACACAACAGTTCTAATTTGCTGTTTAACAGAGCCATGTGGTTTGGTTTGTTAGTATAGAATGTGCACTTTATTTACAGGTAATTTTTATTAAAAAATATTTTAACTTTCCACTGACCACATAGCTACATTACCCATACATGTTGGGTTTGTCAGTTAAATGAAAACAATGTCCCGACAATCACACTTATTTAAAGTCAACAAGGAGACTTGTTTCCAGTGAATAAAAAAAAATGTCTAAAACAACAGAAATCATGTTTTATCATTCACCAAGATAACTTTAAAAATACAGTACCTATTCTAATAACACAACAGCAGATAAAATAATTGTTTGCTAATTAAATAAGATGTTATCTGTCTAACACTTTCCAACCAAGTCACAATATAGTTGCGATCTATTTAGGTACATTTGTCAAGTTCAAACAAGCCAATATTGTGAGAACAGTCCATAACCACTTGTATGTGTAATGTATGTATTTTTCTTTTCTTTTCTTTCTTTTCTCATTTATGCTCTGTCCTCATTTTACAACTATCAAATGGAATTAACAATAAAGGGACTTTTTTTTTTTAGTAATTTACAGTCACGTCTAATAATATGTACCCAGTTAAACTATCAAAAATATGTTAACACGACTCTACTGCAAGGGAATAAGGTTGTAGGTATATATATTTCTGAGACCTTGTTAATGTATGCATATTCATGATATCATGATGCTAATAGTAGTACATAATATGGCAATTGAAATAAAGATCTACGTGCCAAGGAAGTTAAGTGGAATTTCTAATTAGAAAATTTTCTTCATAATAGATTCATATTCCACAGGTAAATTTTGTTGTATGGTGGGCCTTAGGTCACAAATTTTATAGCAAATAATACTACTAACGCTATTTACTTTAAGTTTTAAATCAAACTGTGTTTGTTTTTGATTTGTGGCGCTTTTGTATTTTAAGCAGTGACTTACATATTTACAACACTAGTTTGCATTCCATATAATAATAAAAAAACAGTTTTCTAATATCACTTGTGACCTAGGTTTTTTAAACATCATTTTTATTTGTGTTTGTGTTTTATTTATGTTTAGAACCTCAAGGCTCTGGTGGCCTCAACCACCTGTAGTCCATACCACCACAGCCATGTTATATCCAATAATAAAACTTCAACCTTGTTGGGATTGGGACTGATCGCACGGGAAAATTTACAACATAGTGTTACTGCCCTATTATAAGTTCGGACGCCAATATAAAACCCAAAAATAAAAAATAAATCTTCCAGTAAAACACGATAAGTAATTAAAACTCACAAGAAACAATAAATAGCAATGAGTCATAGATGCCGTGATTCGAAAGTTGATGTTTTACAAACAATGATGTAGGTAACAGATCAGAGGAAATCTAATATCTACCCCAATTTCAACGCAATTCATACAAAGTGCTTTCGACGTGGTACGTAGTCCACCAAGTTATTCAGTGCGGAAATATCTTACTATAATGAAATCATCAGACAACTTACGTATTGCGCTAGCTGTATCACAAGCAGACATCCCAAGGAGGCACGAAAAACTTGGTGCAAAAATCTAGCACCGTAATCTGCCATTGTTTTAAGAGTCACAATTGTTCTTTGTTTATCACTAAATTTGTCATATCATTATTAAAAACAGTTCTTCGTTTCCACAACTACGTAGTTGCCTTCCCTTCGTAATGAAATTTATTGACTGACTGATTCCGTGATTCGATTCGTCTGTCCATAAATGACAGAAAACACGCAAATCAAAATGGTTGTTGTAATCATTGCCAGCATAATACGCCATATTCGGTTTTATGAAATGGTCGATATTATAGCAGCTATTTATATTTGTATCATACCAGTATCGCATAAAACTCGATTTTTAGGATTCCTTTTTTTTGTTGTAAGTAGTAAGTTGTTGAAGTTCATAACACTTATAAATGTAATTACCTGAATAAGTAATTGTAACTTTGACAGACATTTATTAGCGCTGGCAAACATTAATACGATTATCAAACTAAGAACGTTCAGAAGTATTTTCAATCACCAAAATTTGTAAAACTAATTTTAGACCCGTATTATTACTTGTATGTTTTGAATATTTCATTTAAGTTTTCAACTTTTAAATGTATAATTGTCATCGTAGAATAAAATTCACTGTACTACTTGAAATACTTATGATCTAACGATAGCTTCTGAACGACCACTTGCGTTGAGTGAATGGTTGCGGAACGGAACGGTCGGCTTATCTTATCTCTAATGTCTACAATCTCGTAACAATATTTTTTGGTATAGAATGAAAGAAGCCAAAAGTTTCCTAGGTTACAAGCATTATTATGAAACATTATCCTTTGGTAATATAATACATTAATTGAAATATTGAACGAGACTGGCAATCATTTCTCATAAATAATGGATAGAAAGAGGCAGAGACGCGTTTACGTTACAACGCGTCAAAAAAAGAAGCTTGTTGAGATGATAACAAAACATCCCGAACTAATAAAACGCAAGGCCGGTGAAGGATACTCGTTAAAGGAATCTGAAAAATTGTGGTATGCAATAGCAATAGAATGCAACGCCTTAGCCGGAGCTAGAAAAACATGGAAACAATGGAGAAAGGTAAGATAAATTTAAACAATGATTTCTACTTTAATAAATATGCTTGATATTAAAACTTATTGACCCCTAAAATATATTTCTATCAAAAGTTAATTTATTTTTTTTTACCAGTATTTATTTATTTACACCATCCCTTAATGTTTTACATTTTAGGTTATAAAACATAGTTACAGATGTAGTGAATAATCCTTTCCCATCGTTTTTTGTCGGATTAGTTCGTATTTATCTAGCTTTCTCAATTAGCTTCAGTACCCATCAATAAGTCAACTGAGAAAGCAAGATAAATACGAAGTTATCCAAACAGAAATGATGGGAAAGGATTATTCACTACATCTGTATCTGAGTATGAGCAATTTCCTAGTTTTGTGATGTACATCTGTAAGTTTTTTTTTAAATATTTACACAAGATGCTGTGTATTGTACTTAGGTTAGGTTTCTAAAGTGCACCTCAAACAGACTAATGGATGTTTTCCATAATTTTTAATTGAACAACAATTCTCATATTATGCTACAATGATTTGGTCTATAGTACCTATTACCTACTATATCAGTAACTAAAGAATCAACTTCCCATAAACATATGTTATTATTATTAATCTATTATATTATTTTCTTTGTCCAAAACACTACATTGGCTTTTATTATTATAATGTTACCTTAAAGCTAAGAGTGTGAACAGTGAAGCAAGAAGAAGAGCTAAGTTAAATTGTGACTAGGGTTGCCATCTGTTCGGGCTTCCCCGGTTTTGTCCTAGTTTAGAAGGCGCCCGGGGAGTGTCCGGGCGGGGTTTCATTTGTAGTCTGGGTTTAAAAATGTAAAGTCTTGGGCCGCCGCGCTGCTAAGCGTTGCGACGGCGGCGCGACTCGCGCGCCGCGGTGTGGACAACCGACGGACAGTGTTGACATGTCTGGGTTCTAGGCTCCAAAATCTGGCGATTTCATGCGTCTTGTCCTGGTAGCCAAATTTTAGAAATGGCAGCCCTAATTGTGACCAAATCATTCCTTAAATTGTTAGGTTCTATGCATTTTATAAGCATGTTTTAGGTTAGGTCATTGTGTTCAAAATTTAATGTTTTGGCTTAAAATTAATGATTAGAATGATTGGGCTCATGAACTTGTAGCAAATAAAGATATGGATATAAAACTCTTGGCATATTGTCCCTTTACTTTCTCAACCTCGTATCTGATTGAACAGTTAGATAGCAAAAGCACTTATGTGTTTTTTAAAGAATTCAAACCGCTTTCCTATTTAACTATTCTATCAGATACAAGGTTCAGGAAGTAATGGCACGACATGTATCATCATAGTCTAATTAAAAATAGGAAATTCATGTATTTTAAATAAACATATAGGAAAATGAAACCTTATAGGGCGATATTACTAAAAGCAAGGCATAAGAAATTAGTTACTAAGTTAATTGAACTTCTGGAAAACAATAAACAACAGCGACAGGGAGGGCATACAATAATAAACCAGATTAAATACATTATCATTTTTCATGAATACTACATTTTATTTATTTACATAATTTTTAGACCTATTATTACTTCTTCATGGGCAAGTTGTAAGTGTCATTTATCAGCAACATAAATTAAGCAACTTTATTAAAATCACTTAAATGTAATGTTAATGAAATTTTAAATTAAAATGATAAAATGTAACATTACAGACTTGGCAGGACCTCCGTTCAAAAAACAAGAAGAAAAGTACAGACGCAAGAAGATCACAATCACCTGTCACTCTAACTGCAGCTGAGCAGGAAGTTCTAGGGATTAGTGGCACTGCCAGGATCAAAGGCAGTGAGAGCCCTCTGGAGCAACCAGAGTTCATCCACCTGAATGAGGATGAAGTAACTTTACAGGACAGTAATTATGGTGAAAGCATAGATTATACAGAAAATATTAGTGAGCCTGAGTCACCACCAGACATAAAAGTGTTCACTTCTGAAAGAAGAATAAAAATTGATAATGATTCCAATTTTAAAAATTCAAAAAATTGTGATTGCGAGTTTAACTGCAATGTCTTAACCAGCATGGAACAAAAGAAGCTAAAAGTCAAAGAAGACTACCTTAAGTTTAAGAAAGAATATTTGAAACAGAAGTTAAAGTTAATTAAAGAACAGACTGATGCCTTAAAGAGCATAGCCCAAGAATTGGCAAAGTGATTAGTTATTAGTGATAGACAGAGATCGGAATAGGTAGTGCCATTTCAGGTGAACAACCTTAAACATTGTACACACCATAGATAAGACTGGGATTCCGGGACACATTTTTTCACAGAAAAAAATCTTGACATGTCATTAATTAAAGTAGTAAATACATAGTTTATTACATTACTTTTGTTTAACAGTTACAAGTTCCTTACTGTCTATGAAATTATAATAATAGGTAACTAAACTGGCCAAAATTTCGTATACAGCGTCCTAAGAATGCCCTTTAAAAACCAATATGTTAATACCAAAAGATATTATAAGATGTACAGTTTGTTTTCTTTGTCTTCATATTTTGTCAATGCCATATTCAGTACTACAAAATAATTGTAAAATTATACGTTTATAACATTTCTGAACCAAACATAAAATTAAAACTATTCATATGAAATCCCGGGATTAAAAGCTATGTCGATAATAATCCTATGCACCCATCCTATGAAATGGCACTACCTAATCCGATCACTGGTAATAGATAATTTTATTGTACATATTTGTTTACATTTAGATTTCAATGTAAATACTTTTTTGTACCTTGTTAAGAGCAAAATAAGCAATTTTCATTGAAAATTTGAGACTAACAAATCCAATACTTCCTTACTTGTATGATGACACAAATTAATGATTTCATGCTAAGCATACTTCTCTAACAAAATGAACTTAATGTTAGGTTATTGGCATTGAATGTGCTAAAATATTACATACATTATAATGAATTGGCATTTCAGTATATGGACAGTTTTGCATTTTCTATATTTAGGCATGACTCCAATGTTGATGACTAAAGTTGGCAACATCGGAATAATTCCTTCAGAGTTCAGTGAGCATGTTTTTTTTATTATGTTAAGAAATCCGAAAACTTATGTTAAATTATAGTTTGGTACAGTTTGAATTGTAGCATTTTGATTGATATCGCTATGTTCAGTGACTTAAATCATTTCATGCCTCGTTTTTTTTATGTCAAACAATAACGGTCTAATTACATTCAATTTCTCCAAGGCCAACAGCGCACTTGCGAGTCCTCTGTCGGTCGTCGTGTTACGTGTGTTTATGGGTCGCGATGAACACTTGGGTGAATCTCCTCAAAATAATAATCTTGACAAAAAAAACAAAAGTTTGTTAACCTCGCGGCGGAGTTTCAATTTAAGGCCAGTTTTACATATATATATCAAATATATGTTATGTCGTGATGAAAGGACCATAACCAGTAGGTACAATAATTTCGGATATTTTTAAAAAATATTAAAAACTGGTGTGGCTGATAATGTCGTTTTATGAGAATAATTATGTTATTGCAGAAAATAATGACACAATGTTGCCGACAATGAGTAATTATATAATTACATACATACATAATATTATTTTATCTGTCCAAATATCATAAACCCTCCATGACGCGTGCAAGAACTACATATTATGACCACCATAAAAATATAGTGTTCAAATTTCGGACATCTCTGAAAAACAAAGAAATTTGATTTGACCTCTACTCTAATATCAGTCGAGATGACGTTTAGTTCGAAATTAATTGTCAATTTGCATACAAATTTGACAAAGTCGCACGTAAATAAGATATCAAACGATAATGATAGTTGGAGCCGAGTCTAGTTTGTCTCTGAATGTTTGTTTTCATTACCGCCATTACCGGTTAATTTTTTTTGAATGCACCATGGAGCCTTATGATAGTGGGTAGATAAAGTAGTGTATATAACTGTATATAATTTAATTAGGCATTAAATCACTTGCGTGATGTTATTATGAAACGCCTTCGGTTTGTTTCATAAACCCACACTCGTGTGTAATGCCCTTCATTATGTACAGTCACATAAACTACTATTATAGTATACCTGTTTGTTATGAATTTATAATATGAACGAGAAAATGCATTCATGTAGAAATCAGTTTATATTATGATTTAATTTTATCTAGAATCATTTATTTTTATATAAGATTACGTATCGAAGTTGATCGTTTTTTTTTTCAAAAGAAATCATAAATGTAAAAAGTTTGCCAATTTCTCATTTGCCACCAAAAGTAGCGATATCTAATGACATAGACAAAAGCTCCCGATATAATGGTGACCCCTTCTTTCAGAGCTGATATCCAGGGGTCGGATTTTTCATCGCATGGTGAGATGAAAGAAAACTGTGGAGTCGATATTAAAGCTAAATTTTAATTCATATTCATACTCATTCATTTAATTAAAAACGAAATTAAATTATAAATAAAATAAGTCATATGAGTAGAAATAAATTATATCGTAAAATAAAAATAAAATAAAATATTACTTTTATAATATGCTTTACCGCAACAAAGTAGTCTGAACCAAACAAAAGATTAACTAATTTGATATAGTTACAGGGTAAATGTAACCCTTTACCAAGCAAAAGGCTTAACACTTCCCAAATCATACTACACAAATAATTTTAATTACATTCAGTAAGATTAGTTTTCGATTAACATTTTCGATCTGTCAACCTGCACAAGGGACAAAAGTATTACGGAACTAAGAAAATTGGTGAGTATGAGTATGAATATGAATTAAAATTTAGCTTTAATATCGACTCCACAGTTTTCTTTCATCTCACCATGCGATGAAAAATCCGACCCCTGCGTGATATCTCTTACACGGCCGAACTGATTTTCATTAAACCCAGCTAAGAACCGCTAAAAGACCGGGTTCCAAATAAAAAAAAACGCATCCAAATCGGTTCATCCGTTTTGTGTCGGGGGTTAAAAAGAGGTGTGTTAAAAGTTTATAACTTGTGTCTCTACGTCTATGTATCTGAGTGTCTGTTTGTGGCATCGTAGCTCCCAAACGGATAAACGGATTTGGATGCACGTTATTTTTTAATAAAGCTACATTAATAGGGATGGTTCTTAACAATATTTCAAGAAAATTGGTTGGGCCGTTTAAGAGATATCAGCTCTGAAAGTACGTGTCGCCGTTAATTAAACCGATTTTGATAAAACATGTCTAAGAACCACCGCCAAAAGACCGACTTTCAAATGAAAAAAACCGCATCCAAATCGGTTCATCCTTTTAAGAGCTACGAGAGTACGCGCCTTAACGTGTGGCACGGAACTTTCCCCACAGACCTTCCCTTTCCCTTATTTAGGCCCATGCGGGAAGGTGTGACGGCGAAAATACAATAGGCAGTGCAACCCATGGAATTAGTAAGTACTAACGTACATCTGGAAGGTGCACTGCAACGATAACGCGAGCCGAAACAGATGTACTAAAGCTTACTGCGTCCCATTCTTGTAAGGTGACCATATTTGAATTGCGTTTTACAGACAAATTAATTTTACAAGCCGGTGGGGCAGTAAACCAAACAATTTTTAACCGACTTAAAAAAATAGGAGGTTCTCAATTCGTCTGTAAGTAGTAACCGACCGAAACATGTTATTTTGCCGAAACCGAAACCGAAGGTTCGGTTTCATTGTAGTTTCGGCCGAAACCGAAACCGAACCTTTTATAAAAAAAAAAAGTCCTTAAAAAGTCGAAAAAATGTTAGTAAACCCGTTTTTTTCTAAAATTAATATCTCGCCGACCGACAGGTTTCTACTTTCAAAGATTTATCACAATGAAATTTCAGCACAGTTACAGAGGTTCTGTTTGAAAATTTAACTACCTACTATATTGCCAGCCCTGCCGAGCGCGCCCGACGTTAGCCGAGCGCGACCCGAAGGTACGATGTTGTAAGTTTCGGCGCGGCCGAAAGGTTCGGCCGTTTTTGGCCGAAACCGAAACTCGGGCCGAAACTTGATTTTTTGGCCGAAACCGAAATTTCGGTCGGACACTATCTGTAAGTCAACTGTATGTTGTTTTTTTGTATGTTTGTTACGCGAGTCCATTGTGTACCTATTTGGTTTTATTTTTTTGTGTGACCACACAGATATCGATTTTGTAAAAAATAACTGAAAAGTTCAAGATGGCGGCTGCTTTTTCTTAAACTGTCAACGGATTCGTTATCGGAGACCACACAGAACCCCAGATATCGATTTTGGAAACAATCAGTCGAATAACTAAAAAGTTCTAGATGGCGGCAATTTTTACTCAATCTGACAACGGACTCACATTGAGAATTACGATAATTAATGAATGCTCGTGGTCACCATACTAACTACTTACTAGTGTAAGAAGGACAAACTAAGACAAAGTAAGTCTCTTTCGGCTCGTACACTTGATTACCACCAAATCAGCCTTCCGAATTTAATACATTGAGGTCAATTTTACTTGTCGCGATTATGGCAGTAAACATTCCAGGTGTACTTACTAATTCCATGGTGCAACCATTTTCTAAGGGGTGGCAGACGCACAAGCTATATCTCTCACCGACGCGAGCCGAATAAGAGTTCACGCGTTATTCTTGCCGCAATTCACGCCCGCGAATCGCACGCTAATGTAAAGCGTAATTCCATTTTGACATTTCGCAATTTCTTATTCTGTGGTAGGTGTATCAATCCTATCCTATTTCATTATTTGCTATTGAATGCTCTTTTCTTGGAATAAATCACTAGCATAAGAGTTTATGGGTAAATATTATTATAGTTACCCTGTGATTCAAATTCATGGGAAATATAATGTTTCACAAGAACTACAGAAACTTCGTGAGACCAGCATCCCCGACTGAACACGTAAACAAGTGGCCAGGCAAAGTAACATTGAGTGGAGTAGAAGCCAAAAGGATTTATTTAGAAGAAGTAAATAAATCAAAAGATGCAGTACCATCAAGAAGCGTTAACAACAATTTAAGTACAAATATACATCGAAGTACACTGCAGCATAAAGGTAGTCAACACGATAAAAGACTTGTTACGCAAAATGTCTGTGATAGAGATTTGTTTCTAGCAGCGCAGAGTAATAATTTAGAAATTATAAAAGATGCCATAGGTGCATGTCCTGAGAAAATCAACATCACTGATGATTATGGATGGAGTTTACTTATGATAGCCTGTCAAGCCGGCTCCATAGATATTGTCAAAGAACTTTTAAAGAGGGGGGCAGATATTACGGTAAGAGATAAAGCAGGTAACTCTGCCCAGAGTCTTGTAATTCGAAATAAGAATTTAATTTTAGCAAATATATTAGTAACACATAAGCAAAATAAAGAAGAACAATTCAAAAGGAATAAAACAGTAAAACACAAAGACAAAACAAAAGAATTTCATTGCTTAATCTGTAATACAGTATATCCTAATGAGCAAGAGCACTTGGCATCCACAGTGCATAATTTAAATACCAGTAAAGCTAAACGAATATCTGCTTACTATGCAATACCACAGAATAACAGAGGATATCAGATTATGTTGAAAGTTGGTTGGGATAGAGACTCTGGTTTAGGACCAAATGGAATAGGAAAAATGTATCCCATCAAAGCTGTGCAGAAGAAAGACAGAAAAGGTTTGGGTCATATTAAAAAAGAAAGTGAGGTAGAAAATAAGGAAAAAGTAAATTATAGGAACAGGAAATCAACAGTCAGAGAATGTGAAAACAATACAAAGATGGAAATTAGTTTTAGAAGAGAATTTTACTAAGTATCTATTTTAGTATATTAAAATGATTTTGTCAAAAATGTATGTTTGTTTCCTTCATAATAAAAATTAAGTTCCAAGTTTTCATTTAGTGGTAAGGACTGAAGCAAGATATGGAGTCAACATATTCATACTCTATTATTTATTGCAGCCTACCATTTAATTTTTAACTCTATATCTCTCTATGTATTACTATGCTCTAAGAAAATTGCTTTATGTAATTGTCATTAGCATTGTGTGAAGTATAAAAAGCAAAAAAATATATTTTTGTGAACTGGTATATTACAAGGCACTAAAACAACCTGCATTATATATGTATACAATGGTAACAACTTATTGTCTGTGTATATCATAACATAATCTATTCTATACATGAAACAAACTGCCTACATAAAAATATCACTTAGTTTTTGTCCTACAGTTCTTATACAGTGCTGTGAGATTAAATGGATGACAAACCCTGCTTCATTTAGCTATATCTTTATTTAACAACAAAGCAACCAAATATCTAGGATTCGGATTATTATAATTCAATGTCATTATGACAAGTACGTAAAATAATACTAGAGATGTAAATATTTCTTTAACAAAAATAAAAGTTTATCTCTTATTTATACAATCTGGCAAGTTAAAGCTTATTGGCACAGCACTGTTACTCATTAGTTAGACCAAGAAAATATATCTGATCAACATTTTTAAACAAAATTATGATTAAAACTAAAATCTTAGACTAATATACTGTACATTTTATAATTGATGTTTAATGCTTATCCTATTAACTATCAAAGCTTTGGTGCAACCCAGTCCAAGAAATTGCTGGCTAATTCAAACCCAACAAAGCAGGCAGCATTAGCTGGGAATGCCCTGAGCATTACAGGGGTTACACCCTTATAGAGAGCAGTGGGGCCCTCACGCTCCATTAGCTGCTTGAACACATCTCGCAAGCCATTAGGATAAGTACCTTCAGGGGCTGTCTGCAGCCTACTCTTCAGTACATCAGCTGGCATGCCCACCAGCCAATTAGCTATCCCAGCACAGCCACCAGCAACCACTGTTGCCATTAATTTAACTTTTGCATCAGCATCTGCTGGTACTAGTAATTCTTGGAGTACCTCATAAGTCATAAAGTACATTCCGCTGGCTGGTACATCTCTTAAAATTGTAGCTATGCTGCCCTTGTAGATGCTCCGTATGCCACCCTCTGCATATAACTGTCTGGCACAGTCAACCATACCACTGTACTTCTGAGGCCCACTGCCTCCTTGCTGGATCTGCAGAAGGCACTTGATGCGTTCACCGGGTGCCATGATAGATGTAGTGAAGATGCCTGAGAAGGAGCCTGCGGCAAAGAGCTCCAACCTCGACAGCTTCTGTTCTTCTGAGCTTTTGATTAGCTTCTTTCCCAATCCAAACCCAAAAAAGCTGATGGCGAATATCGGCGCCACCCCAGTTAGGGGCGCTGACATACCCTTGTACAAACCCCGGAACCCTTCCTTGTCGATCGTCTTCTTGAAACAGTCCCAAGTGCCCCCGTACAAGGCCGTCTCGCCTGGTTTTGGCAGTGCCATAGTTTGCAATCTCACTTTTATCGTGTCCATAGGATGACCCGCCAAAACTGTGCATACTCCACCGAATCCACCGCACAAGAAGTATTTAACAGGACTGTTTTTGTCAGACATTTTCGAATCAAATCGTTTTGCTTCAAGAGAAAGTAGACTACTAACTACTTGTATAGGTACACGGTCAACCAGTTGATTAATACCTACTTGATTTTGATAGGAAATCGAGGGTGACTGACTTGATCAAAATGTCAAAGTCCAATTACAGTTCCATTTTACGGTGCTCCTAACTCGAATACTCTTACCATTTTTATTACGTCTTTTAGAGTCAATTCCTACTACAATGCAACGATTGTAATGGATTGCATGTAGACTGCTTTGTTTATCATTAAACGTCATGCAATTTACAGTAATAGGAAGTTATTTTGCTAGACTCAAACGATGTTATCGGTACGGTACGGCCCGGGTACAGCCATTGTCAATGTCATTGTCAATATAGGTAATAATAACAATCTGTGGCAAATTTATCTGTGCGTGCGCAGCGTTTATTTTTGATTACAATAAAAACAAAACTGTATAAATAAAGCAGTGTCTAATTAATTTCATGCAAAGTGTGAATAATATAATTTCATGGCCTGCTCAAAAGAAGAAATTGAGCGGAAGCGCCTTGCCGCGTTACAGAAAAGGCAAACAAAAACATGGGATACAAATACATCTAAAAGTTTTACAACGTTTAGCACACCGTCACCTCGAGCACCCATAGGGCATTCTAGGGCTGGGCCCATGCGTAATATGAATAACCACGCTAACGGCTCCAAAACCCACCATCCATATACCAAGTTAGAATGTAAAGCACCCGAGAACAGTGTGCCTGTAACAAAAGTTGTCAGTGGCACGTTATACCTAATTTCAGAGGAAAGATTTGAAGTGAATCCGTCAGAATTTTGCCAGCCCCTCATTAATGTGTTTAAATCTATATCCTCTAAAAGCTATGGTAAGATCCCCATTTTTTTTGAGATATTCAAAGTAGGTAGGTGTTGAACTCTACTTCTTACTGATGACGAATTCGTTACCTATTTAAAGACGATTTCCTACAGATGCCTTCTGTCTCCATAACCATACTAACTCAATGATAATATATAGTACTGTACTGAAATTGCATCAGTATGCATATGTTGAAATCAATCCAATGACTATATGGGACACCGTGACTGCCGGCAAATATTTAACTGTAATTAACAATACTTGAATCGGTTTGATTTGACCTGATACCGCAGTGAATGTGTTAAAGTCACCTTCCTAGGTTTGTTTACATATTTTATGGGTGAGGACCAAAAAGTTGGGTCAAATGACAGATAGTTAAAGCGTAGTTAACCATACAAACAATGTAATTCTGTAAAAGTTTCCTCACAATTGCCCAACTTTTCGGTCCTCACCCATCACAAGTTAAGCTAATATTTAAGTGTGTTAACAAAGTATAATTTTACTGTTATGCTTGCAATGAAAACTTACAGTATAAAGAATTGTTCTGTAAGTTTTCATTTAACTTAATTTATGTTATGTCTACAAGTTTACAAATAAGTTTTCATAAGTTTTCACAGCATCTACAATAAGTTGAAAATTTATCTAATATTGATTTAGTTAGGTATTTAAATTTGAATCATTATTTTTAATTACATATCATATCATTTCAGATGCCTCGTCAAAACTTTGGAACTTCTCCATAGAGCACTACCAAGACTTAATGACGAAAGTGGCTCCTCTAGCCCCTCATATAGTGCTGGGGCCTCTGCCACACTATGTTTTGAAAATTTTAAGGACACAAATCATGGACCCCCAAAGTGTAGACTTATCTCCTGTAGAAGCCACACTTAAACATAAACTGATGCCATTTCAAGAAGATGGAGTAAGGTACACACAATAAATTTATTTGGAAAGTCATGCCGGGATATTTGATATGTGATATGCAGACAATTCATAATATTGCCACTAGTTATAAGCAGTATGAATTTTGAAGGGAAAGGTTGAAGGTTAGCTGGAAGAGATCCCTTCAAAGAATAAGTTCCCGTTGGTACATTCCAATTCTGTATTTATTCTATTTGATTATCTGTTTTTTGTACAATAAAGTGTTTAGTACACTAGTATGTATGTACATACTAGTGTACTGCTTCCGGATCTACATCCTGGCCGGTTTGTTTTTTTTTAAAGAACCTGTCTTTTGTTAACTTTAGTTCTACATTAGTTTGTGTCACTACGGCAACTTTTTTTCAAGTCAAATTTTTTTGCTATAAATTTTTGATGTCCCTGTCAAATTGAATATCTTTTCTATAAGGAGTAGGTACTTTCAATCATACAGTTTATTTATTCAGGAAAGTTGTCAGGAGCAACAATCAGATTGTATTTTTCACCAGGTTTGGTATAGCTCACCGTGGCCGGTGCATGATTGCAGATGATATGGGGCTGGGGAAGACGTTCCAAGCTTTAGCCATCGCTAGTTACTACAAACACAACTTTCCCCTGCTGATTGTCACTACATCTTCTATGAGGTACTGTAAAAAATATTTATGTGTTAAGCTGCATAAATCACCAATTGGAATTGATAATGTTTTTTTGATAAGTTATGCAAAACCAATAAGATGTAAAAAATAATAATTGGTGTGTTCTGTATGTGATGTGACTGATGTGAGAAAGGTACAAGCGCGTTGAAAACTTTTAAATGTTAAAATAAGAGGTGGACTCAGGTCTTAAATGATATTAGTATTTTACCTATATTCCCTTTACTTCACTTTTTTGAATTTTTTTCTTTACAGAGAAACATGGCAAAGCAAAATCCATGAACTGCTGCCTACTATTCCAATGATGAACATAGCCACTCTGAGCACCAGCAAAGATATACAGCTTGTTGCAGATAGACAGGTAATAATAATAACAAAAAAGAAAACATGTATACATCAATTATTGTAGGTATAATTATCAAATTTTATCTGACCTGGTTTTGTGTTATTTTATGAATATTATGACAGTAAATACAGTGAAAAACCAAGGGTATGGGGAATTGTAATTGTATACTTTCATGCTTTACACTCACTCAAATCAAAATCGACACACAAAGGTGTTAAGACCCGAAATTAATCATTATTGCTAACAGTGTTCTTAATTTGTATAGTTATCTTTTTTAATTATTCAAGCAGTTGTATTTCTTTTCAGACAGAAGTGGTAATAGTTAGCTATAAAATCACTACAATGCACACCGACCTACTGAAGAGTAAGAAGTTTGGTGTTGTTATTATCGTAAGTACTTTGCAAACTGATGGATGTTATCTTTACTTTTATTAAATTTACGAAGTTTTAAAGCGTTTTTTATATTATAGGATGAGTCTCACAACCTGAAGTCACACAAGGCCCAATGTACGATAGCTCTGAGCGGCATCGCGAAACACTGCTCGCGGCTCGTACTGCTCAGTGGCACGCCGGCGCTCAGTCGGCCCTCGGAGCTGTACACGCAACTAGAGCTCATCGAGCCCAAGCTGTTTGGCTCCTACACTGAGTATGGTGAGTGGTGTCCTGTGCAGGTCGCACTACCCTGCTAGAGTGACGGAACCAGTAATGGACAAGAACCAATGATGGACACTTGATTTTGAATGTACAAAAGACAAGGTCTATTTATGTTTTGTAACAATACATTTAACACCGTATGATCTTTTAATTAAGAGTTATCTTTTAAGTTAGCTGAAAGTGTCCAGCACTGGTGCTATTGGGTCATATCAATCATACTGCTCAGAGACACGCCGGCGCTCAGTAATCGGTTAGACTACTTACTATAAGAGCATATAGAGCGAGTGAGAGAGAAGTACAAACCAGAAGGCCGTTTTAAGAGTTATTGCCTACATGTAAAAAAGTACAACTGTAACCGTGCCGGAGGTAGGGCTCTACGTTTTAGGCAACTTGCTACCCATTTTTACCCTGCTTTGTGTTTGCAACATAAAGCACTTCAAAGATGCGCGTCCACTGGGTTGAAATACGAGGGTACGGAACGGACGGATTTGTTGCTTTGTGTTGATTTATATGAATACAGATATACCGATCTAGTGCACGCAGTACCATAGAAATCAATACAAAGCAAAAAATCCGTCCGTTCCGTACGCACGTACGCTCTGATTCCGACCTAGTCGACGCGCAATGAACGTTATGGCGTTATGAACTGAACCCCAATCTTAAACGATCCCCCTGAACAGGCAAGAGGTACTGCGCGGGCAAGCAGACTAATTTCGGCTGGGACATGACAGGGCAGTCCAACCTAACAGAACTCCAGATCATCCTGCAGAAGCGCTTCTTGATCCGCCGGACCAAGGAGCAGGTACTGACTACGCTGGAAGGAAAGACCAGGTATTTAACTGTGGACTGTGGCGATAAAATCATTTTCAAAGGTGACACCCTAATACGAGGGCTGCTACTTATGTAACCGGAATAGAAAAAATAAACAAACGTACATGGCTAAATATGGTTTTATTGTTTTTCGAAGTATTCTCCGTGATAATCGATGCACTTTTGCATACGTTGAAACCAATTTATAAAGCACTTTTTCCACTCTGACTGAGGTATCTCCAAAACGTGCTGTCTGAACGCGCGACGGCATCTTCACGGGTCGAAAATCGTTGACCACGTAATTTATTCTTTACATTTGGAAATAAATAGAAATCATTGGGTGCCAAATCAGGGCTGTAAGGTGGATGACCCGTTAATTCTATATTTTGACCTTCCAAAAATCGAGTCGTTTCACGTGATGTATGACAGCTGGCGTTATCATGGTGCAGAATGATTCTCCGTCGCTGGTTGTTTTTCCGTATTTCTTCAAATACTTCCGGCAAACAAATGGTCGTGTACTACTCCGAATTAACCGTTTTACGATTCTCTAGGGGCACTGTAGCCACATGGCCATTAATACCAAAAAAGCAGGCCACCATTTGCTTCAAGGTGCTTTTTGCACGAGTTACTTTCGTAGGGTTCGGCTCATTTTGAAACACCCACACCGTTGATTGTTGTTTGGTTTCGGGATCATACGCATAGATCCAGGATTCGTCACCTGTGTAGATAATATAAACAGCTTTTGAGTCACCACGGTTATATTTTTTCAACATTTCCTTGCACCATTCGACGCGAGCCTCTTTTTGATCCTTAGTTAAGTTGTGCGGGATCCAACGCGAACAAATTTTTTTCACAGCTAAGTGTTCATGTAATATCTTATTAATGCTCGTCATACATATGCCTATTGTCGCCTCTATCTCGCGATACGTAACATGACGGACATGCATGATAAGTTTTCGCACAGCTTCAATATTTTGTGGTACAACGACCGATTTCGGGCGACCATCCTTAACTTCGTCCCTGAGCATACTACGTCCACGATTGAACTCACTAAACCAGCGATACACAGTAGTTTTGGATGGAGCTTCATCACCAAAAGTCGAAGTTAGTTGATCTATGCACTGTTGTTGCGTTAAACCACGCTGAAAATCGTAATAAATCATAGCACGAATATTTTCACGAGTGAGTTCCATACTTGCAGCGAGATTAAAATTTAAACCCGCCAAAAACAAAAGACTACGTAAGATAAGAAAAAAATATATAGCGGCCAGTATTCAAAAAAGTGAAAATTTTACCATGGAGGTCAGATATAGCGTTTAAAAATGTTGGAATCCCGGATTCCGGTTACTTAAGTAGCAGCCCTCGTACCGGTGAAGTCAGGACAAATAACATTAAACACTACTATAGTCTGTTACTTTTTGAATAATTCGATAATGCCGTACAATACAGCCGTTTACAATTGGTGAGCCACTTGGAATTTCGTCACAGGATATCATTTACAGCTTTGTGTCAAAACGTATAGAACTGTCAGACTATAATCATAATCAAGTTTAATGGCTTTAGATTAAAAGTTTAGGTGCTGCTTGGTACTTGGTTAGTTTTTGTCTGTCTAACTACAGTTATCAGTGTTATCAGTGTTATCGTGCGATCATGGATAAGAGTCCGGATTAATGTCAGTTAGAATTTATCTTGTGGCAGTTGAGTCCTTTTATCTTATCTTGCATCCATTGCATGCATGCATTGGATCATAAGTCATAACTTTTCTAAACTGCTTCAATAAAAATGGCCAAAAATGTGAATAAATTAGTACTATATGAGTGTATTTTTATTTTATACTAGCAACCCGCCTTCGCTTCGCTTTGGTTTATGTAACTTTTGTGTAACACGTACTTAAACCAGAATTTATAACACACAAAAACCTTTCGTGAAAAATTATGTAACTGATGGTGAAAGCCACATGAAAACCATTCCGTAGTTTTTGAAATCATCGCGAACATACAGACAGACAGACGCGGCGGGGGGCTTTGTCTTATAATATGTACTTTAATAAATTATTTCAATACATCATTAATCTAAGTAAATAACTCTTTTCTTCAGAGAATCGGTGCTCCTGGACGAGACGCTTTTGCAATTTAACAAGGAGGAAGAGAAGGGACTCTCACAAATGGCGGAGGCTTACCGCTCGAGCAGGTCCTCGGAGCGGCACGCCGCCCTGCTAAGCTTCTTCAGCGAGTCCGCTAGAGTCAAAATCCCTGCCATTTGGTCAGTTGATGCGTAATTGTAATTAAAATGAAAGTTGGTTTGTTTAATTCCTAGTCTTTCAAACCAGAGCCAGGGGGAAGAAGCTATAAGTAAATCGGCGGGCACTCAAGGGTATTTTCAATGGTTTGGGTTGGATTGCAATGAATATAAACTATGGGATAAAAAGGGAAGAACCATGTAGACGCGTTAGAGCTACTAATGATGTTTTGTTGGGAGCGGTTTCCTTATTATTCGACCGCAATGAGGATAGGATTCGAAAGTCCCGTTAACACGGCACTACCTACTTATTATTATCAATGACGTTTTCATTCATGTATCTTCATCAGTCAATCAACGATATCTTCATGTTTTAAGTGCAGATACTTATATTATAAACGGTTTACAAAATGTGATTTATCTATTTTATCATAAACTTCACTTAATATTCCAACTCTGATATTTGGTATATTTCATGTGTTTTATGAAAAAAGACACTTAATATTTCAACTCTTTACTTGGTAAATTTTAATTCTTGTGTTTTATGAATATAATACTTATCCACATCTTTGAAAAATCTGTATCTAAATGTTACTTAATATTTTCGGTATTGAATCGACGTGCCTTTAAAAATATACTTTTCGTAGCATAAGAACGTATAAGTACCTACTTTCATTACACACTAGTGTCAGTGACAATGTCATTTTATACTTATCTATAATTGACGTAGGTGCTCACTCGCATTCAGTAATATTTTTGGCACAGATAGTCAAGTCATCAGATATTAACAAGTGAGCCTTGTGACGCGACACGAATTATGCGCAGTTGAATGCTGTTTTTATAGCAAGGAGCACACAGACCACGTGATGGTAAGTGGGATCCGAGACTACCAATCATAAGACTGCAAACCTGACTCCAAAACTTATATGGAATACCTCTATGCTAGTAATTTTACCGGGTGTCTTAGCCCTACACCGGAACACAACAATGAGACACTGTTGCTTGGCGGTATGTTACATGGACCTAAGATGGTGTAGAGATCCGGAAGGACCCTGCGCAAAATCCTACCACCGTCCCAAATGCTAAGCCAAAAATATCTAGAAACGTGTGTGGACGATTGGGGTGGGTTGTCAGACACAGAATGGGTACCACGAAGCATTAGCTAATTTAAAAAATACAGGCGCTCTAATGGTGTGCTGGAGCAAGGAACTTCCGACTTCCGAGTATAAAGGAAGGGCACAGTGTTTGCTTGGCCAAGTAAATTGGTCACTTTATAATAGGCTATTTGACAAGGTGAAAAAAAACGTAATAATTATGTATATTCATATAAATTATGAGTTTTAAAATCGATTTAAGGTATTCTTACTTTAAAAAAATGGATCTTTTATCCAAAAAACCACGATAAAACTTGATAATTTTTTATCTGTAGCCATTTTATCGAAAACGGCGCCGAATCCATGATGACGTCAAGGGTCGGTAAATATCTCAGATTATAGGATATCTGTATATTCTATATGACAGTTGACGTTTGACGTTTGTTTGTTTTTCTGGCTTTGCTATGAGTAGCCAATGTCAGTTTGTTTATGTATTGACAACTGACGTCACTGATTCCTGTGCGACGCCATCTTGCCCAAGAAAGCGTTTTGGCGGCATTTTTTAAAAGTGAATTTTTATTTTCTTTTTTTAGACGAAATACATAATAGTACATTACTTAACAATGGCTGTAAAAGAAAGAAAGCCCGAAATCGCAGGTATTTGAGACCCGAGCCGTAGGCGAGGGTTGTAAATATGCGATAGAGGGCTTTCTTTTTTACTGCCCGTGATGAGTACACAATTTTACGTCTTCACCTGGCCACAATGCGAGTTTTACCGTGCGCGCAGCGTGCGATAAAACTCACATTATGGCCAGGTGTTACGTAAAAGAATTTAAAATTACCACCTTTGGAGTACTCAATAAACAGCAACAAATAATCTGAGATGGTTTTCAAAAACCTGTCAAATAGCCTAACCGTTGTCTAGTATCCATAGTACAAGCCTAAAGCCTAATAAGTATGGGACTAGGTTAATTTGTAAGCGATGGTCCCCTGATATTTACTTATATAGTTTGACTTGCTACAGTAAGTACATCCGTCAGCTGTTGTCGTCGTGCGAGGACAAGTTCCTCGTGTTCGCGCACCACCGCAGCGTGATCGAGGCGGTCTCGCTGACGCTGGACGAGGCCGGCGTGCACTACATCTGCATCGTCGGCACCACCCCGCCGCACACCCGGGCGGTATGTGCAGAACCCCAAATTATCTCATCCTTATGGAAACCACAATACCTTTTTTATGGCATGGAGAAGGAGAAGGCAAATGCGCACACAGGCCACTTAATGGTAAGTGCGATCTGAGACCTATAAATGCCTGCAAAATATGCCTCTACAGCAGAGGTATAACGCCTCTATGATAGCCATTTCACGTTGCCCGGACACTCCTACCTACCTACCTGTATTTGTGCCTGTATATTTTTAGCCCGACTTCAGTCGATGGTCCAAGCGGAAGAGCTATGCCAGCATTATAGGCCTTTTGTCTTATGAATAAATGTTAAATATATCTTTCTTTCTATCAAAATGTTGAATACTAAGTCCTTGTCGTGTTAAAACATAGTTACCTCCGAGACGGATACAGGCTTTAGGAAAATCACGGAAAAAGAATCAGTTTCCGAGGGAACAACGTTAAACCATTTCTAAGTAGATGCATTGAAAAAAAAACGCGATTTTGGCAGAGACTAAATGCCACGTAAATGACAAGGTTCTAGCTTTAGCCAACCTCTATAACCTGCCCCCTTTTGAGGTTGACTAGTTTGCTAATTTGCTATTTAACTTTTCGCATTTGCTTCAAAAGTATTTTGAACCAAACTGCCAAATAAGGGTAATGCATTTCACAGTCTATATAATACAGACTGTGAAATGCATTACCCCAGTCAAGGAAATCGAAAGACGTACCTTTTTCGCTCTTGTCACAATGTGAATAAGACATACAAAGGTACGTCTTTCAGTTTCCCTTATAGTAAATACTCGTACACCAAAACGGGATACAAAAATCTAATTTATTTATTCGAATAATTGGCCATATAAAAATATATTTATTTGTCTTGCTTCGTGCGTATCAGTCATTCCGGTTTTAAATTAAACTGAAATCATATTGTGCTGTTTGGATACTTATGTAACTGTGCCACAGAGCTGGGTGTTTTTCAAAAAAAGTGTACATAAGGACGCTATTTAAATGTCACTTAAATGATGTCTAACTTACAATTTCATTACAATTGACGTATGTTTGACGTTAACCAACAGTTTCGTGACGGTGACAAAACTCTCTTTAACTGGACATTTATTTTGATTTTTACCCAGCTGGTCTAATGATGGAGTCGCAGAGTACCAACAACGGAATCTTCACTGTTCTGAGCATAAACCCACCGAATTTCAATTCGTTACTATGGTCTTGATAAGCAGATGGTAATTGCAAAATAAAGTACAATCGGCAAAAAGTCTGTCCATAAGCGTATTAAGTTTGAAATGTTGTCCCAGGACTTGGTGGACAAGTTCCAGCTGAGCCCGTCGTGCCGCTGCGCCGTGCTGTCGGTGACGGCGGCCAGCAGCGGGCTCACGCTCACCGCGGCGCGCCTGGTGCTCTTCGCGGAGCTGCACTGGAACCCTGGGGTAGGCCGCCGTGGACACTTACCCCCTTACTAATAAACGTTGAGTAACGGTGGTATAGCTATACAATGATTTGTCCTTATCTGTCAAATTCAAATGTCACAATGACAGATAAGGACAAAACATTGTATAGCTATACCACCGTTACTCAACGTTTATTAGTAAGGGGGTAACACATTACCCTTATTTGTATACTATTTTGCTTTTGGTTTGTCCGTATCTACTTAGGGAAACCAAATATTCTTAAACAAAGCTACTGTGTTAAGGCATTTGCCAGTCGAGAAAAGCGTATTGCGTAAAAATTTCAACCAACCTTAGCAAGTTAATTTACAATGCTCAGAACAACAACTGGTATGACGCACTTTCACCCGTATTTAGAGACAAGAAAAGTAATTACTTAAGTAATTATATCAAAAACCATTAAATTACTAAGAAATTACTTTTCTTGTCTATGAATACGGGGGTGTTTGTGAACGCGATTTTTCTTTTAGTACTTACAATATAATACAATACAAAACACTTTATTGAACACCACAAATACCAAGGAACGGATTTACAAAAACATAAATAAGGATTGAATAGTGAGTCAACAGGCGGTCTTATCGCTAAATAGCGATCTATTCCAGACAACCTACATAACATTTGTAATCAACAGTTTATGGTGGTAGAGTCGATATACTACTTTAAAAGTGCTTGTAATTCCTTTACACTGAATGTTGTTAGTCTTATGTTGTGTGTAACCAGGCTTCGTTTTAGACAATAATAGATCGGTTTACTTACGGATGTGGCCAAAGTAAAAAGAAATTATTAAATCTATCTATCGTGTTCTCAATATACGAAGTCCAGTGCCGGATTAAGCCAGCGCGGGGCCCGCAGCAAATTCTATAAAGAGGCCGTTGGTTTTACTAGGGTATTTCTTAAGTTTAGGGTGCTGTATAAAACAGAACTGATGGAAATGCATATCAGGGAGACGTGGATGCGCGGGGCCC
Organism: Acleris laterana; assembly: GCA_963966035.1. Classification (NCBI taxonomy): domain Eukaryota; kingdom Metazoa; phylum Arthropoda; class Insecta; order Lepidoptera; family Tortricidae; genus Acleris; species Acleris laterana. The sequence goes on from OZ014451.1 coordinate 8,720,318, forward strand.
GGTAGGATCTTCTACTATTGCTATATACTATTGGTAATCCAGCACTGATGAAGTCGGACGTAACAATCCCTAAGTAGGTACCGAGAAAGGAATTATGTCAAAATGAATGTGGCTTTCAGTCTAGTCTTTTAGGTACTTAAATAAATTTAAACAATCCAAACCACGTGACATTGTTAACACTTTCATTGCCAAGGCCTCTTTTCATAGAAAATCGACCCGCCTAGCGGTCGGTGGCAGTCAAAGAACAGCCAATCAAAACTGTTATCGAACTTTAACGTATCAATGTTCTGCTTCTATTAACTTACGAACTATATCACGTGTTTTTTTTTTTGGTCTAGTGGGTGAACAGTATAAGTGTTTAAGGCCCGTATTAATAAACTAATCTCAACTCTAATGCTCGTCTCGAGATGTGTCAAAAATGACAGTGTTCTATGGTTTGACGTTTACTTTGACGTATCTTGTGACGCGGATCTCAGCCGAGATGAGTTTTTTAATACGGGCCTAAGTGAGCGTGTGTGTGTGTAGATCCTGACGCAGGCGGAGGCGCGCGCGCACCGGCTCGGGCAGAGCGGCGGCGTGTGCGCGCGCTACCTGCTGGCGCGCGGGACCGTCGACGACCACATCTGGCCGCTGCTGCAGGGGAAACTCAATGTAACAAAACATTCTATTTTTTTATAATATATGTATAATTTCCAAGGATCGGAAATTCGGATCGATATTTACCTAATCTTTAGCGGCGGCGTTGTTGTCCAGTTGTATGGAGGCGGACTCAATATTAATTTATTAATAAAATTCCCGGGATTGCGGAATAAATAAATTACGCCATCATAAATTCATAATTAAGTATTTACATTCACCATTTGAAGTTATTTTCTATATAAAATTACCAATAATGTTATTTAATTTACCGGTAACTCATCTAACCTAACCTAACGAAGTACGAGGAGTAAATTGACGGAACGTTTTATCCTAAATGTAAAATAATTAAAATTAACGTTTTGTACAATCCCGGAATCCCGGAACTTATATTATGAAAATAATATTTTCAAGAAGCCGACCCCATATTCGCTTAACTTTTTCCGGGATTTTACCAACTTTAGGTAAATATCGATCCGAATTTCTGATCCCTGATATTTTCCTATCCTCATACACATTCAAGTTACAAAGTACCACATGTATCAAAATCAAGTGCGCACGTGAGGGACAATACTCGGGACGAGTGATAATGGTAGTTCCGCACGTGTATTAAAAGGCGTTTCTAATATGTACATTTGCGTAAATTAAAATAAAACAGTAATTAAAGCAGACCATTTTACTCTGTTCTTAGCCTGATAAAAATGCACATTGCAATTATAACAATTAAGGGTAAACAAATGGAAAAGTAAAAACACCAGTGAGAAAAAAAACGACTTTTGAATATCTTTAAAAAACTCTCTTTTAACACAGGTATTGAACAACGTGGGTCTCAGTGGAGACTCCTTTGAAGGCACAACCACTAAGCACCAAGTAAGTACGACGAAATGTATGGTTAAATATTTATAGTTTTATCTTCCAAAGTAAGTATGCAATATGCAAACTAGAATATAATACATAGAAATACAATTTGTGTACAAGAGTGCCGTTAATATCATTCTAGTGATCAGGGGGCCTAAAATATGTTTAGTCCCTATTATAATTTTTTAGTATTGTTAATCCACGAAGGAGTTTGACGTGGCACGGTTGCGTCGATGAACGTAAAATTAAATAGTACTAGTCATGTCGGGTTCTCTATCGCTGTCACGCTTGCTGTCGATAGAGAGTGGAAGCGGATACAACAAAGCGTTTTCAAAACGCGGCGGAATCCTTTTTACTAAGGAAACCCGCGGCAACGCTCTGTTTCCGCTCTCTACACGTTTGCGGTTATAGTAAGTTAGCCGTGTACTCTATAGGTAGCGACGAATTAAGCAATTTCATTTTATAACAACAGGAGAGCAAAACCAACATAACCCAGTATTTGAGCCCCAAATGCTCTAAGAACAAGAACGACTATATCCCGGGAACGAATATCAGAAAAGACGCGCAACACAACCAATCGACGAGTTCGGTAATGAGCGGTGTTAACCAAGTGCCTGGTGAAGAAGCGGACAAGTCCTTCCTGGAAGATGACGAGGATGACGAACTACTAGCTGCTATGGACTTATGATATTAGAAAATGAAGGTATTAGAAGCATAAAGGTGCCTCGCTCTAACGAATGAAGTACCTCATCTTAACCGCCAGAAAGTTATTGAGCTAGGGAAAAATTCAAAACGGTTTGCCTGCAGATGGGACAAGATTTAATTATGCATTTCATTTGCGCCATTGTCTGAGACCCAATTTGACAGCTATCAACGCAGTACAAAATATAATCTGTCATTCTAATTCTAATTTTAATTAGTGGCTTAGACTCCTGTTTAAGTCTATTTCGCAGTCTATTTCGCCAATGTCGAGTTATTTAAACATATCACACGTGAGGACAATTGTTCGTTAAAAGAGTATTTTCTAATTTGGCGCGCTTCTGTCAATTGACACCTGTCAAATCGGGCCTCTTAGAACGGCACGACTATATGTAGATGATATAACAATTCAACACTTTCCCTTAGCCATTTTCCAATGGTAACCATAAAAGAGCTTATTTACTTTAAGTTTTAGTTTACGAGGGCTGCCTTTTAAGTTCTGTCGTTTGCAAACTTCCCGTGATTCCATAAAAAAGAACTAGTGTCATCTTAAAATATTTGAATTTAGAATTCGAAAACAAAAGAATGACTCGAAATCGGCCCAACCGTTTTAGTACAGCAATCGTTCAAAGTTGACAAGTCAGTTGTGAAAATGGAAATTTCGAAGGAAAATTTACGTGCGATAATTTTTTACAACTTCAAAAGGGGCTTAACGCGACTTCAGTGCTTCGAAGAGTTGACTACGGTTTCCAATGATAAAGCACCATGCCTCCGGACTGTGGAACGCTGGTATTTAGAATTTCAACGTGGTTGCTCTAGTCTTGGTGATAGACATCGTGAAGGTCGACCAAAAACAGCCGTAACCCAGGAGAACATTGATGCTGTACGGCAACTGATCGTCGAAGATCGCCATGCGACATACCGTGAGATAGAAGCTTCCTTAAGTATTTCAGGGACCAGTGTTCACAGTATTTTGCATGATCACTTAGGCGTAAAACAGTTGATCTCACGCTGGATACCACATTTACTCAGTGAAGACCAAAAAACGGCTCGCGTTCGATGGTGTCGCAAAACTCTGCGGCAATTCAACCGAGGAAACTCGAAACATGTTTACGACATTATCAGTGGTGACGAATCTTGGATATATGCCTACGATCCCGATTCTAAACAGCAGTCGACTGTTTGGGTGTTCCAAGATGAGCCAAAACCGACCAAAGTAATACGCTCACGGAGCACTTCGAAAAAAATGGTCGCCACGTTTGTGGCGAAAAGTGGCCACGTTGCCACTATCGTGCTCGAGGATCGTAAAACGTTTAATGCTGACTGGTATACCACTGTCTGTTTACCAGAAGTCATCGGCGAGTTTCAAAAAAATAGCCCAAGACGTCGTAAAAGACTGCACCACGATAATGCGTGCTCGCACACCACCCGGCAAACAATTGCGTTTTTAAAAGAGCAAAACGTCGAAATTCTGGAACACCCGCCGTACAGTCCAGACTTAAGCCCTAACGATTTTTTTACTTTTCCAAAAATTAAGCAACGACTTCGTGGTCAACAGTACCAGACGCCTGAAGAAGCCGTTGAGGCATACAAAACGGCCATTTTGGAGACCCCGACTTCGGACTGGAATAAGTGTTTCGAAAACTGGTTCGATCGAATGAAAAAGTGTATTACATATCACGGTGATTACTTTGAAAAGCAATAAATACCATTTAACACTTAAATTGTCTTTAGTTTTTCCAAACGACACAACTTAAAAGGCAGCCCTCGTAAGAATCATTACTATTATTGTATTTTCTAATGAACTAAATTATTTTCTATATAAAGTTGTTATTTGCTGTAAATTAATAAGTACTTATTTTTTGGGATTTATAGAATATATTAAAAATTAACCTTCGTGTGATTAACTTGACGAGAAAGGTCACCTTTTAGAAAATACAATAATAGTAATGAGGGCGCCAGTGGGCGGTCGGCGTTGGGTCGATGCAGTGCCCCTTCTTATTCATAAAAGTGCAATATATAAATAAAGTTGGCTTGAAATATGCTCTGTCCTTATCTATTATTATTACATTTGAATGAAACAGAAAGAGACAGACTATGACTAAAGTAAAGTTGTGCGTTTATGTATAAGGGTTTAAAAATGTACCCTTAGTAGTATAAGGGGTTTAGTACCAACAAATTGCATTAATTTGACCCTGACCTGATTAAGTATCCTATTCCCAGAGATGCAGTTAAAATAGCCATTATTTTGGCTTACATAATAAGACTGAAATAGTGATGTGATTTTGGATAGATTTTAGCAGCGTCAAAAGTAAAAAGAATGAATCCTATGAATGTTATTTCAATTGTAAGATTCTTCCTGACCTCTTTTTCATCGTTATTACTTTTTTTATCGATACGAAGGTTAATTTGTTACGCCATGTGGCCTTATCTCATTATAAGAAGCTGTATTGTGTCTCGATTCTGACAACTTCGTTATCATTGTTTGTAAATATTTCGAAATAAATAAATAACTTATTATCACGTTATTATTTAATACAATCGGTCTTAAGTAACTTGGTCCAAGCATGTAACATCAAACAGTGCTAAATTAATTTTCTTTGAAACCCAGACAAAAAAGTACGGTGTTGTAAGTTTGACGGGTGTAGATGTGTATGTATGTGTATAATTGTATATCAATGGCACGGTAGCTCCCAAAGGGATGGACCAACCGACGCAGTATTTTTTTAAATAAAGCTGGTTTAGATCGTTAATATTGGATCGTTACTATTGGATAGATAAAAAGCCCTAATATAATGGCAACCCCTTTTAGAGCTAATGGTTCTTCAACGGCGCGACCAATTTTGAAGAAACCTGGTTCAGAACTTAATCAAACTAGCTTTTGTGGACCTTGCTCTTGCATAGTATAGTAAATATGTTTGGCGTGTGAGCGACACATTTTGTATTTGACGTAAAGCGTTCCGCGTTCAAATAGATCCATCCTAAATATGTTTTTTTTATCGTATGCTGTTTTCAAAATTGAGGCCTTGGTTCCTCAGAGCAGAATTGAATCACACTGTAGAGTTTATTTTGGGACTAGATCAATGTGTCCTTGATAAAACACTATCCTTTGATATTTATTAATTATTTGACACTAGCGACCCGCGCTTCGCTTCGGTTTATGTGAGTTTTCTTTAACACCCATAGGTTTTACAAACCCAAAAGGAAATAGAGTTTTCTTTAACACATAAACCAGAATTTATTATACATAAAAACCTTCCTCTTGAATCACTCTACCTATTAATGAAAACTGCATTAAAATTCGTTGCGTAGTTTAGTTGCGAACAAACGGCGGAATTGACTTTGTTTTATACTATGTAAAGAATAGCGTTTTAGCTAAAACATAGGAATAGGCCCGATGTACCCATGTCTATGTAATATTTAGTTATGATGGTCCATCCGAAATTCTCACTTCTGGTTCCGGTCGCATTCGGTTTTGAAATAAATACGATTAGAAATTTAGTGTCAATTGTTTTGTTATAAAGTAATAAATACTACTAAATCTAATAACAACGTAACGGGGTACTTGCTTCTCTGGACAGTATTGTCTACAGTTTTACTAGGAACTTAGTAATTTAGACGTCTCCAAAACCCTAACTTATTGTACGTTTACCTACTTACAGATAAATAATAATAACATAAGTACATAATATACACATACGCTACAAAAAAATAATAGATAAAATGGCACTTGAATGTTTCAAAAAAATGTTTGAATTAAAATATAATAATTATTGACTATCCAGTAAGTATTATTATCACAAAAAAAAATAAGTTTTTATAAAGCATGATTTACAAAATTGATTTACTTCAAAAATCACTTGTTGAAGTAAAAAACTGGGATATACTGGGTAGCTGAAAAATAAGTGATTTGATCTAATACACAGGGTGTTCTACAACATCGAAGCTTAAACCCCCATCACAAGGTCCAACTCGGGTCAGCTTCAAGCCAGGGTTGTCTTTGCCGGCACAACCCAGCATGCAAGTGTTGGAGTAAGTCTTCCCGTCCGAACCGCACACCGGCATGTAGTTCCTGGTGCAGACACAGCTTCTAGGCAGCTCGGTCTGTAGTTCCGCCATTTTCACTGTTTCGGAATTCTCGCAGGGACCGTCGGCCTTTAGCGCCAAAGGCTTGTTCTGAGCCGCGCAGTTCAGGAGGCACGGGTTGTTGTACGTGATCCCGTCAGTCCCGCAAACGGGCTGCAAATGTCTCGTGCACGCGCAACTAGCCGGGAGAGGCTGTTCCACTACCAAGACCTCGCTCTCGCAGGGCCCTGTATGCTTCACTGTTAAATCCGTTTTCTTTTGTTGGTTGCACCTCAACAAGCAAGGGTTAGAATAAGTAACGCCATCGGATCCGCAGACTGGTTTCATTTCTCGCGTGCACGTGCAAGGTACGTCTCTGAGCTCCTCGCTTTTGCAGGGGCCGTCGTACCGCGGCTCTAGGGCACCGTTCCTTGCTCTCTCGCAGTTGAGAGAGCATTCGTTGGGGTAGGTCGTCCCGTCGGAGCCACAGACGGGTTTGTATTCGTAGGTGCAGATGCAAGAGGCTGGTGCTGTTTCATCGCAGCTGCCGGGGCGGGCGAGGGCGAGGTCGTGGTGGGAGGCTTGCGCGCAGTCGAGTAGACACTTGTTGCCGTAGGTTTGCCCGTTGGACCCGCAGACTGGTTGGTAGAGGCGAGTGCACACACAGGGTGGCAGGGCTGAGGTCCTGCACACGTAGCTCGCGAGGAGAAGTATTCCTGGTAAAGGATGTTGAAATAAGTATTGGAATTGAAACTGGAGGTCAAAGTTACCACTCACGGTACCTACATTTATTATGGGTACCTACTTATGGGCTGATGACTTATTATGAAAATTCTTAAACAAATTTAAACTGTCTGTAGACTTGATTTATATTTAAATACCTAAGAAGAATATGTGTTGAAACAGAAAATAACTGCAGCGATCACCAGCACGGGTTATTATCGTATTGTACCAGACGCCTGAAGAAGCCGTTGAGGCATACAAAACGGCCATTTTGGAGACCCCGACTTCGGACTGGAATAAGTGTTTCGAAAACTGGTTCGATCGAATGAAAAAGTGTATTACATATCACGGTGATTACTTTGAAAAGCAATAAATACCATTTAACACTTAAATTGTCTTTAGTTTTTCCAAACGACACAACTTAAAAGGCAGCCCTCGTAAGAATCATTACTATTATTGTATTTTCTAATGAACTAAATTATTTTCTATATAAAGTTGTTATTTGCTGTAAATTAATAAGTACTTATTTTTTGGGATTTATAGAATATATTAAAAATTAACCTTCGTGTGATTAACTTGACGAGAAAGGTCACCTTTTAGAAAATACAATAATAGTAATGAGGGCGCCAGTGGGCGGTCGGCGTTGGGTCGATGCAGTGCCCCTTCTTATTCATAAAAGTGCAATATATAAATAAAGTTGGCTTGAAATATGCTCTGTCCTTATCTATTATTATTACATTTGAATGAAACAGAAAGAGACAGACTATGACTAAAGTAAAGTTGTGCGTTTATGTATAAGGGTTTAAAAATGTACCCTTAGTAGTATAAGGGGTTTAGTACCAACAAATTGCATTAATTTGACCCTGACCTGATTAAGTATCCTATTCCCAGAGATGCAGTTAAAATAGCCATTATTTTGGCTTACATAATAAGACTGAAATAGTGATGTGATTTTGGATAGATTTTAGCAGCGTCAAAAGTAAAAAGAATGAATCCTATGAATGTTATTTCAATTGTAAGATTCTTCCTGACCTCTTTTTCATCGTTATTACTTTTTTTATCGATACGAAGGTTAATTTGTTACGCCATGTGGCCTTATCTCATTATAAGAAGCTGTATTGTGTCTCGATTCTGACAACTTCGTTATCATTGTTTGTAAATATTTCGAAATAAATAAATAACTTATTATCACGTTATTATTTAATACAATCGGTCTTAAGTAACTTGGTCCAAGCATGTAACATCAAACAGTGCTAAATTAATTTTCTTTGAAACCCAGACAAAAAAGTACGGTGTTGTAAGTTTGACGGGTGTAGATGTGTATGTATGTGTATAATTGTATATCAATGGCACGGTAGCTCCCAAAGGGATGGACCAACCGACGCAGTATTTTTTTAAATAAAGCTGGTTTAGATCGTTAATATTGGATCGTTACTATTGGATAGATAAAAAGCCCTAATATAATGGCAACCCCTTTTAGAGCTAATGGTTCTTCAACGGCGCGACCAATTTTGAAGAAACCTGGTTCAGAACTTAATCAAACTAGCTTTTGTGGACCTTGCTCTTGCATAGTATAGTAAATATGTTTGGCGTGTGAGCGACACATTTTGTATTTGACGTAAAGCGTTCCGCGTTCAAATAGATCCATCCTAAATATGTTTTTTTTATCGTATGCTGTTTTCAAAATTGAGGCCTTGGTTCCTCAGAGCAGAATTGAATCACACTGTAGAGTTTATTTTGGGACTAGATCAATGTGTCCTTGATAAAACACTATCCTTTGATATTTATTAATTATTTGACACTAGCGACCCGCGCTTCGCTTCGGTTTATGTGAGTTTTCTTTAACACCCATAGGTTTTACAAACCCAAAAGGAAATAGAGTTTTCTTTAACACATAAACCAGAATTTATTATACATAAAAACCTTCCTCTTGAATCACTCTACCTATTAATGAAAACTGCATTAAAATTCGTTGCGTAGTTTAGTTGCGAACAAACGGCGGAATTGACTTTGTTTTATACTATGTAAAGAATAGCGTTTTAGCTAAAACATAGGAATAGGCCCGATGTACCCATGTCTATGTAATATTTAGTTATGATGGTCCATCCGAAATTCTCACTTCTGGTTCCGGTCGCATTCGGTTTTGAAATAAATACGATTAGAAATTTAGTGTCAATTGTTTTGTTATAAAGTAATAAATACTACTAAATCTAATAACAACGTAACGGGGTACTTGCTTCTCTGGACAGTATTGTCTACAGTTTTACTAGGAACTTAGTAATTTAGACGTCTCCAAAACCCTAACTTATTGTACGTTTACCTACTTACAGATAAATAATAATAACATAAGTACATAATATACACATACGCTACAAAAAAATAATAGATAAAATGGCACTTGAATGTTTCAAAAAAATGTTTGAATTAAAATATAATAATTATTGACTATCCAGTAAGTATTATTATCACAAAAAAAAATAAGTTTTTATAAAGCATGATTTACAAAATTGATTTACTTCAAAAATCACTTGTTGAAGTAAAAAACTGGGATATACTGGGTAGCTGAAAAATAAGTGATTTGATCTAATACACAGGGTGTTCTACAACATCGAAGCTTAAACCCCCATCACAAGGTCCAACTCGGGTCAGCTTCAAGCCAGGGTTGTCTTTGCCGGCACAACCCAGCATGCAAGTGTTGGAGTAAGTCTTCCCGTCCGAACCGCACACCGGCATGTAGTTCCTGGTGCAGACACAGCTTCTAGGCAGCTCGGTCTGTAGTTCCGCCATTTTCACTGTTTCGGAATTCTCGCAGGGACCGTCGGCCTTTAGCGCCAAAGGCTTGTTCTGAGCCGCGCAGTTCAGGAGGCACGGGTTGTTGTACGTGATCCCGTCAGTCCCGCAAACGGGCTGCAAATGTCTCGTGCACGCGCAACTAGCCGGGAGAGGCTGTTCCACTACCAAGACCTCGCTCTCGCAGGGCCCTGTATGCTTCACTGTTAAATCCGTTTTCTTTTGTTGGTTGCACCTCAACAAGCAAGGGTTAGAATAAGTAACGCCATCGGATCCGCAGACTGGTTTCATTTCTCGCGTGCACGTGCAAGGTACGTCTCTGAGCTCCTCGCTTTTGCAGGGGCCGTCGTACCGCGGCTCTAGGGCACCGTTCCTTGCTCTCTCGCAGTTGAGAGAGCATTCGTTGGGGTAGGTCGTCCCGTCGGAGCCACAGACGGGTTTGTATTCGTAGGTGCAGATGCAAGAGGCTGGTGCTGTTTCATCGCAGCTGCCGGGGCGGGCGAGGGCGAGGTCGTGGTGGGAGGCTTGCGCGCAGTCGAGTAGACACTTGTTGCCGTAGGTTTGCCCGTTGGACCCGCAGACTGGTTGGTAGAGGCGAGTGCACACACAGGGTGGCAGGGCTGAGGTCCTGCACACGTAGCTCGCGAGGAGAAGTATTCCTGGTAAAGGATGTTGAAATAAGTATTGGAATTGAAACTGGAGGTCAAAGTTACCACTCACGGTACCTACATTTATTATGGGTACCTACTTATGGGCTGATGACTTATTATGAAAATTCTTAAACAAATTTAAACTGTCTGTAGACTTGATTTATATTTAAATACCTAAGAAGAATATGTGTTGAAACAGAAAATAACTGCAGCGATCACCAGCACGGGTTATTATCGTATTATAGCGAATAATTGTTGTCATTAGGAAGGAGCTATTAAGTTCACTACACGATAAGACAGTCATTTTAGATTTTCCTGCTCATTGCAAACAATAATGGGAAGCCACTTCACTTGTATAATCGAGAATAGACAAGTACGTATATTATAGGTACAGTTGAACGTATGGTCACAAACGCTAGTAATATTTCCAGAAGCACAGATCTTCAGCCAGACCGTCATGTCATGACATACATACCTACAGTTTCCCTTTATTTACAGGTGCACATTCACCTGTGTTTAGACTTTCATTTGCTCTATTGAACAGCCTGACATGACTATTAATCCATGAATAAATTGAGGTTAATCTTTAGTTTTTGGAAATGACACAAAAAATACTGAAGCAGGATGCGAAAATGTCAATTTCAGTATGTTGCGATTATGTCGAAAATCGTTCGACTTAAACTAGACCCGTTCCTTACTAGGCTTTTTAGATAGAACAATGGCTTGTCTTACCTACAGGTCAATAATTGTGGCCCTCTACAAAAGGGCACCCTGTAAACCTATAAGTACATATATTTTTGTCTTCACCCGTATACACACTTGTATTACCGAGTAAGTAGATAACAACGCAATAATGGCAGAATATACCTATACTGTTTTATATCGTGGGTAAAAAAAAATCAAACCATTTTACATTGGATTCTTGACATTACAAAGCGCGATGAATTCGCTTTTAATATCCAGTAAAAATGTGTTTGACTAAAAACAATAAAAAAAAAGGAGAAATATTAATTGCATTCTTTTACTTTTACGACATACCGTTTTGAAAAAAAAAAAGAATATTCGTAACAAAAAATATTTTAATATTATGATAAAAACTATTAATATTAATATAAACTATTAATATTAATAGTTTTTATCATAATTTCTCAATAAACCTAGCCCGAGTCCACTGCTGGAGCTGGGCTCTATTCAGGGTTGCCACAGCGACCGGTATGCATTATGTGAGGCTGAACAATTGCGCAACTTGCGCTACTGCACTTGGCCGGTGATTTTAGTGTCCGAGTTTCGCAAAAGGATGAATCAGCTCATCTCAAAGCCTTTTGTGAAAAACCTGTCACTATTTGGGTAATGGTTACGTACTGTATAATGTTTAAATAAATATTAATTTACTTTCATGAAATTTTTTATTTTGGGAAAAAAAACTCAAGCTAAGTATATTAAGACATTCATTGTGCGCTAGCGCTACACGTGAATGAAAAATACAGAGGAACACATCGTTTTAGGATTAAAAGCCGTAAAACCATAAGTACCATAACAAACCGACAGATAAACCAACTCACATTAGCATCTATCATTTTGGTAGAATTTTATAACAAAGTACCTAGCTTCTACCCGCAACTTCGTTTACGAAGAATTATTAATTGGCTTCACCTCCCATTTTGTTGATCGTCTCACGTGAACATGGTACTTATCACAATTACCACCTAACCTATCTCCGTTCCATCTTTCTTTTAAATCAGTCCAACCGTTTTAGCGTAGAGAAGTAATAAGCATACTATAACTCTTGCATTTATAATATTAGTATATATAGGTTACTGGCTTGCGATCGTTCACTTTTTCAAAAAAATCAGTAAGATCGTGTTCTCCAGAGAAAAAATGACGAATCGTTCCATACAGTTAGTAAAAAGCTTGAAATAAAAAATAGTCTAAAATGTAATTCCTCGGCTCATTTTTGACATGAAAGAAGGATAGACAAACAAACCGGAATACGTTTTTTTGTTTATATTTGCTTATATCAATAATCAGGGCTTGGCAGTATTCAAAAATACCTAAGCTATGATAAATACTATACAATATAGGTATGTTAACTTGTGCTTACCGAACTTGTAAATCATTTTTGAACCAATTATCTCACTGTGTTCACACCGTGCATCGAGCGTCGTCTGTGCAATGCCGCTGGCGTGCGCAGTTTATATACTATAGAGTAATACAACATCGCTGGGTTCCCCTCTGCGTCATCGCGAAGGCTAACAAACCAAAGCTCGCCGAATGCCGAGTATCCTCGGACGAGTAGTTTACCTTTGCGACGCTAGGTACATATGTTTTTGGTGCGTTTCTCCGTAATTCGATTATGTATGCATAATATTGGACTTTCAATTGACAGACCACCTTAAAACCCTTTCATAGTAACAACATTACCAGTTCAGCACCCGTACTTTGTTTACAAATGTTATTATTAATCTATATAATTAGTTTTTGAATAACAAAAAGCTTTGAAAATCTTTATTAAAATTTAGGTTAGTCAAAATGGACCATTTATGCAATAATCTACAATAATATTATAAAGAGGAAAGATTTGTATTTTTGTATATGTGTATGTTTGTAAGTAATGAATAAACTCAAAAACTATAGTGTCGATTTTAACAATTATTTCACCATTGGAAAGCTACATTCACCCTGAGTGACATAGGCTAAGTTTTATTTTTCTGCGTGGACGGAGTCGCGCGCAACAGCTAGTAAGTATAAAATAAAGCTCATAACAAAATGAGTATTATCTTTGGCGGTTGCCAAGCATATTATCTTAAATAAAATTAAATATTAAATATTATTATTCTTAAATAGGTACGGCTAGGTGCGGGATTCCGACTCGCACTTTACCGGTTTTTTTACTTTAAAATTACAATTATATACTTTGGATGTTGATGTTTGATGTTTGTTTGGATAATACCAAATTGTTTATAAAAAACTGGGATAAAAAAGGGTTAAGTAATATGTAATAAGTATCAATACCGAAATAATATTATTTTAGGTCGTATCGTATTTTTTAATATTTTATTTATTTATTTATTATAACAAACACAAAATGTACATGGTTATTCATTGTTCCACAAAACGTACTTTATATTTCGCTAAGGAATTGTAATAAACTGAAATGGTAGATTATTGATGGTCACATGCTTAATTTACCTAAACACGATATTTTAAACTTTACCTAGGTAGCAGGTCAAATAATATCCGCTGAATTTTTATCCCAAACGCAGGGAGTTGGATTCACCCTGTTGCGGAGTTATGATTGCCTAACGGGCGATTTAGACAAAGGTAAGTAAAAGAAACAGCAACGTTGTCTACGTAATAAGATTTTAATTATTATTAAAAAGTAATGGTAATAGATAAGTTCACCAGGGTAGTAAAAATAATGTGAGTAAAAACTAAACATACCTACCTACTAATCTGGTTTATACTGCGATAAAAAATTACAAGTTATGTAGTACTAATAAATTTAACTAAATTACCTTTATTGTTAAAAATTATGTTTGTTTTGTTAATAGCTAGATGTTTCCTGAATAATAATTTTCCTTTACTATTTACATCGTCACGAGAGGGTTATTTATTGTGTCTCGATTCTGATTTCTGACTACTATGTTATCAATGTTTGTAAATATTCAATAAATTAATACCTAAGCGCGTAACTAATTATCACTTGTTTACTTCAAAATACGGTATAACAGTATCTTATTTCAAGTACCGGATATGACGCAACCTGAAATTATTTCAATTCTTTTATAAAACAGAACCCGAGCTGCAACTGTTAAAGCCCAACTATTGTACGATATTTGCAAAAGTAGTTTTGGTTTTTAACATAGGGTTCTATAAACTGCGACTAATAAATTTCACGCGGGTACAGTCACGTATTTAATATGGACACAGTTAAACTATCAAAAATATTTAAACACGGTTCTGCTGCAAGGGAATAGCGTTATATACATATATATTTCTGAAACCTTGTAAATGTATACATATTTATGATGCTGACGGTTCGATTACCGATATAATTATGAGACCTTATACTCTAAAACATGGCATTTTTGACGATCTTGATTTGTCTTACTGGCGATGGTAATTCGAGTCGATTTGTTCAGATTCGTTTGATAATGATCTTTTCAGGATAGGATCCTACCCAAGTAGCAATTGTCCCCTTAACTTGGTTTTGAAGATATCTTGAAGACAAAGTATTAATTCATGCTGTTGTCTTGGTTAAATCAAATTTTGTCTTAAAGATATCTATTGGAAACCTTGAAGACAGAGTTAAGTAAAAATGGGCACCGTTTTTAAATGCTAATTAAGAGGGACTTTAGACTTCTTTCAAGTAAGACTTAAACCTTTTTTAAGGCAGTGGTATTAATAAAGCCCTTTATATTGCGTCTTCAAGATATCTTGTAGGCTAAGTTAAATCAAAGTTTTCGTCTTCAAGATATCTTGAATACCAAGTTTAGAATGCTATAGAATAAAATCGTGAAGAATTATCGTAGTCAACTGAAAACTGATTTAAAGCTACATTTACTTTATGTAGTTAATGTTAAGAAAAATGACGGCGAAATTATGTTAATGAACTATAATTCTTTCACAAGGAAATATAATGGCGTAGCTTATTACTCACCAAATACGCAATAGTAGATTCTTGTCCAAATTTACAGTCGAAAGTTCAACGCAAATTAGTTGGTCGTGTAGAATTAATACACATTGTTGTAAAATACACGGGCTTTACGAAATGTTAAGAAATAATAACAAAATCTTCAAATTTTATTGAAACACATAAACACTTCTGTAAATTTTCCTTAAAAAAATTTTTTTTCATAATTTGTAGCAATGTTTATAACTTAATTGATGTTTTGAATATTTATACAAAGTATTTTAAATGATTAAATACAGCACAAATACAAATTTATAACTTTTATGCGAACAATTTAAAATGTACTTCAATCGAATATGGCGTTAAATCAACTGAGGATCAAAAAAGAAACACTTAAGGCAATGTTGACGTAGCAAGACAAAGTTAAGGACGAGTTAATACTGTTTGTACTAAACTTGTTCCTATTTAAACGATTTTTGCTTTAACTAAGTCTTAAAAAAGATTTGTAGTATGCAAAGTTAAGAAAATAGCCAATTTACTCACTCCTAAGTCAGTTTTCGCGATACCACTTGCGCAGTAAGAAGTAACGTCGTTGTTGTCATTTTGGGAGTGGTTAATGCAACAACAAACCAATAAAAAAAATAACAAGCGACTACCTAAGTTAATGTGAATCGATCAGTGTAACAAACAATTGTCGTTTTATAATTTCCACTCAGTGCATAGGAACATTACAGTAAGTGTCTACAAAGTTATTAAAAAAAAATTGTGATTGTAGGTAGCGTTTTGCCGCCCATACCTAGAGATTTTTACTGAACGCACAGTCTTAAGACTGCGCCGAGCGTACGCCGGATGTACAGTGGCGCCCTCATTACTTTTATTGTGTTTTCTGATAAACTAAAGTATTTTCTTGAAATTGAACGAAATTTATTTGTACTACAAATGAAAACACAACTTATAGGGTATATCATATAGTTTAATAACAATTCACCTTCGAGTTATTAACTTAACGGAAAAAAGTGGCCACCTTTTCCCGTTAAGCCGACTACTCAAAGGGTAATTATTATTAAAGTTTGTTACGTATCCCATAAATTGTGTTTTTACTTGCACTACAAACACATTTCGTCTGATTCCAAGGAAATTCTTTAGTTAATTAGAAAACACCACAATAGTATTGAGGGCGCCACTGGACGCTCGGCATTTGCTCGGTGCAGTCTTAAGTAATGTTCTGGCATCCTTCGGTACGAGTTTTGGATCATACTCGCTGATAATTTTCAGTAGTGCATTAAGTGAGCTCTGAGGTGTATTGTAAGCAACAGACCATTCTGTTAATTTTGATCTAAAATTGTAATTACGTTCATCTTTTGAAGCTTCTATGTCAGAGTCATTGTCACTTTCTAACGTAATTTGTTCCTCTGAAGTTTCCATTTCCAATGAATCTGCAAATATATTTGGGCACAAAGTCGTCGCATTTGAAGGCCCCTGGATGGTCATTGTGTTTTCAACGATTATGTCACCACTTGCTACCCTTGCGGAGCTTGCACTACTCATATTCATGTAGTTATTGACTCGACGACGAAATCCACCGGATTTTTTTAACTTCTTAACTTTACGACTATCCATCTCGCATAAACCCGTCCTCTTAATTCTTTTAAGACTGAGAACTCACTTCTTAAGCACAATTTTACTTTACTTATCCAAAAGAAATGCTAGTAGAGAAACTTTAGTATTTGTTTGATTTTAAGAAATCTTTAAGTCTTCCAAATTCAATATTGACTTATCTTGACTATAATAATTCAATCGAAATCAAGTAATCCTCAAGTCAATCTTCAGTAAGCATAAGATAAGAATAACAAGCCTTAAGAAAGATGTCTTCTAGGCATAGTTAAATCTGACTTAATTCTAATTGGATTTGAAAGTGACAAATAGACTAAAGTCGCCTTTATTTAAGTCTACTTTGCATTAAATGCTAACTGGATTTTATGAAAACCGACTTAAATGTACATGTCTCAGTGGAAACCAACTTTAGACATTTTTAAGGCATATAAGATTTAGCCTTAGGCTCCGATTGCTACTTGGGTAGGCAGGCGGTCGGATACACTTCGACGGTATACCTCATCGTCGGTGATACTACTAAACCGCGTAACTAACAAATTTATTATAGAGCAAAATAAACCTTAGAGTATAAAGCCTTATTAAAAAGGTGCATTTTGCTCCTTATTTAAAATTTTACGCAGTTTTGCAGTTTCACCGACGCGACGTAGGTAATCTCTTTCACTGATTTTGAAAATCAAGATTAAGCAACACAATATAGGTATAGTTCAGGATTACCTACACTTCTCGATGGTTTTATTTTTCAGTGAGAATCGCATTCTTACGTTCACTCGTACCTGTCGTCCTATTCCTTGCATATTTAACAATGCGTAATCTTGCTTACAGGTTTAGCTGAAAGGGAAATAGGGCTTCCCGATTTCGTCAGCCGTCTTCTGAAGGTCTCTACTCTCTGAGGCTATGAGCGCTTAGTTTATCGTGGACCTTCACGCGTGTTTATAAACTAAAGAGTTACCTATAGGTAACTTTTCCATTGTGTCAAGGCAGTTACACATTTATGTACTACCCCGCTACACACGCTATTTAGGCGATATCTCATATTCAGTAACCGAAGCAGTTTCCATCCTCACTTGATGCATGTGGCGCGTTTATTTTGGAGGAAAAGACCTCGTTTTATTATAATAATATGAATGCACTGCAACTGCAACACAATTAAAATATAAAAAGTCCAAATATACTTATACAAATAAATCACCCTATATGTGAAGGTCTAGCTAGATAGATACTAAGCATTAGGTAATAGTTTTCCTACAAAATATTTCTCGGCCTGTACCTACCGTTTCTTAGAAGTTTGTAGAGGTATTTCAATTTTAGCTGTAGGTATCTGGTTTGAGCGTAGGTATGTACGTAGGTAAGTTCACACCCTAATTTGAAGGCCGGTTCATTTGAATTTAAGTATGTACCTACCTATGTTGAATTAATCGACACAATTTCAACAGTTGGTCTTGTGCCAGGAATTCCTTGGGGTGTTTGTTAATGTTTATTGATTCTATCGTCAATATCGGCAAACATTATCATTTCAATGCTATGCCGACGTATCATCCATATGGTATTCTAGGGTATGTTAAAATCTTAGCACCTATGCGTTAATAATGTTGTATGGTACTAGCGTTTTCTCGCAACTTATTCCGCGGAGAATATAGGTACATTCATCTTTGTACTCATGTTACCTAATAGCTCATGGACTTCTTCCGTGTTGTGTAGAACACTTACTTAGTTATGTTGTTGCTGTCTGGGATTGAAAGAATTTATGTTTATGTACACCATACATAATTTTAAAAACATCGTTTTAGCTGTCAAGCCGTAAAACAAATACACAGACTCACGGAAAAACTTACTTTCACATACATGTATCTACTCGTAATAACATTATTAGTACCTAGAGGGTGCTTTAGATTGGGTCAGAGCCGCTCTACTTAGGACCACAATAAATCAGCATAAATGAGTCGATTGTTCTTTAGCCTTGGCCAAGGCCAAGCTAAGAAAAGACGTTCTGTTGGGAATTATGGGCTCTGTGGTGTCATTCTCTATGACAGTTGCGGAGCGCGGGAATACCAGGGCAGATAAGAGGTCATTATAGCATTGTAAGGACAAAAAACTTTAAAAATTCTGGATGTTTCTTTCGAGAATTTCTCTTTTAAGAATATCCCTATTTTTTTATGGGCGGAGCATGGACAGAGGAACGTTCTCAATGTAACCGAGAATGGTAATTTCTTGAGAAGTTTTCCAAACTTCTGGGAATGTTCTGCAACGTGCAAATTGTTGCACGCACGGTCAATAGGGTACTAGTGGTACTACTGTACAGTCAGCAACAGAAGTAGTTAGACAGTCTAAGAACTAAAAATTATCATCACTTGTTCTTGGGGCCTGGTCAGATGCATACCGCTAAGTTAGCGATTTTCGAATATCGACGAAATGTATCGGATTAACGTAAGCTGACAAACATGCCAATTCCATTCATTACGAGTCGATAGAAACCAAAAATGTTAACAGCGTTTGCATCTTAATACTTGCTCCTAATTCTCTTGAGAACACTCTTGTAGGTTTAGATAATTTTGAGTCCTTCGACTGTCCAACCTACTTGCTGCTGTATTACGACAACTCTGCGCATGACTTGAAAACTATCCAATTACACGTCACACGTACCTACCTATGCCTAAGTGTTGATTGTCATTGGCTCAACGTGGGAAAGTTCCGGCCAGCATAGGTACATACAGTCAATATGTAAACACTTTTACACCTTATTCTTTGGTTTTGATGAACTCTGTGCTCCGTGGCCTTGCTTTATACTGGTGCCTAGCGATCAATATTAATGATAATAATGATGAATTCATGCGCAATAACTTAGTGTAGACCTTCAAACAATCAGCATGAACGATGGTAGGAAACTATGAAACCGCTAGTGGTCAGGCACGACAAGGTGGGGAAAACTCCCGACCGATGAGGTTATTTGTTATTGGATACTGCAAATTAACGAGGAAAACCAAAATGGCACCTGCCTCTATATTAGCCACACAGCTTTGAGATACCATTCGCGTTTGTTATGACTACGTTATGTCTGTGGTAGAAGAGTCCTTCAGCTGTCTCGGGTAACCCTTTGTTATTATGCAAATGTTATGTAAATTTGTATTTTAATTACAAGTAATTCAAATACTTCCCAACCCTGATTATTCGAAAAGTTAAGTATAACTCTTAAGCATTCTAGACGTGAAACCTTTAAAATAACAGCTACGCCTTATCTTTATTACATCGACGTGTAAAATATAATACGTGCCTATACGTAACAGTTACCTAATTAAAAAGTTTGATGTCTATGAATTTGCTTCGAATACCTACCACTCCATTAAGGGGCTGTCCCTCACTCCTAAGCGAGATACATTCGTCAATTCGTCATCAAGTCTCCCCGACGTGACAACTGTCAACATATGTTTGTTTTTCCGCATAACTGGCGGATGGTTCAAAGAATTGTCACCGCGACGCAATTATACATACGTATCGTCTATTTTGAGCGGTAAATTAAGGCTTTGCTTTGTGGCTTGAAAACTTCGTGGTTCACTTAATTAATTAAAAGTAGCTTTGCATTTTGGAGTTTGAACAACGTAGGTAGCTACAAATATAGTGTATTGTATAGTGATTTGTAATAAATCAACAATTACCTACAGTAAATTTTCCTTATTCCTTATATAAACTGTCATATATAATAACGACTTTCCGGCTAAATAGTTTAGCAAAGTCATTTTATGTTAGTCTATATACTTGTTGTACATAGGTACATTATATACATTATAGCTAGAAAATGCAAATGTTCATATTCTACAAAATATGACATTCAGCGCTGTAGAGTTAGTCACATAAGATCTATAAAATCGACTTAGCTGTGCATTCAATTGCTAGTCACCAAGTACAATCGGCAAAATGGAACAGTGGCCCACCATAGAGCGGGTTCATTGATATCTTGTTTGTCAAAATTTACGATTTGATTTAAAATTTAACTTCACTGTAACAGTTCTACGGTGGCCCAGGATTATCTTATGCCGAATGTACATTAAAAACCGGTCAAGGGCGAGTTGGTCTCGCGCACCGAGGGTTCCGTATTTAAGATGATATCGTTAGAAAACGCAACACGCGGGTAGGACCTTGTGCAGGGTCCGTTCGGATCGCTACCACCATCTTATCCATTAACCTACCGCCAAACAGCAGTGTTCGCATTGTTGTGTTCCGGTTTGGGGATAAGACAGCCGGTGAAATGACTAGCATAGAGGCATTCCATCTTAGTCCTCAGGGTTGGCAACGCATTTGCAGTCTTAGGATTGCATTGCAGTCTTGTGAATGCGAATGTCTATGGGTCACAGTGTCCACTTACCATCAGGTGGCCTGTGCTCGTTTGTCTTCTCCATGCCATAAAAAAACTCATTTGGTTATGAACTTTATTTTCTATACAATAAGGTCCGTTTTGACTAGCCTAAATTTTAATACAGATTTTCAAGTTTTTTAATTTTTCCAAAACTGAAGTAGTTGACACCTTCATTTTGTTTTTCGCGTTAAATATAGATAATTATTTTTAAATCAGGAATTTTCAGATTTTTTGGTCCATAAACTTGAAAAATAAGGGGGGGGGGGTTATTTTTTGTACATTTTTAGCTATAAATCAAAAAGTACCTAAAAGTCACGGAAAACTATAAAAAATAACCTGGCCCGCAACACTAAGTATCACACTTTCAAGTACACTAAAGTATCTCTTTCTTCTTACTTAGTGCCGCACTCAGAGACGTCAATTTAACTTAATGCTTGATTAAAGTTGCTACTGTCATCTATGAATAAAGATACCAAAGTTACAAAAGTATGTTTTTTTACCACTTACGTCGGTAGAAGTGGAGAGATCGTTTTCTTCACTTAACTGTATTTTTTCCAGTAGAAGGCGTAGTCAAACTTCTATTAATTTAGAACAAATTTTATTTATCTATTTGGAATGTCATACCTACATTAAGTACATTAAAAAAATACATCTAATACATTTTGTCACATCACTAACGACCGTTTTCCACCAATTTGCTACGTAGATAACGGGGTTTGATTATGACCTGTTAAAAATCTTATTTATATGTTAATTTTAAGAGGTAAATTGCGTCTCTATAGAGCAGTGTTTCCCAACCTGTGGTCCACGTTAGCCTAGCGTGGAGGCTACGGCGGCGCAGGGCAAACAAACTTAATGTTGAGCAGTTGAGCACAATTACTGTAAGAATTTTGATATAAAAAAAGCATTTTTTTCCAAAATGAAAAAGCAGCCCTTCAAATTCAAACACGGGTGGTCTGCTTTACCGGTAACAGTTACATCCAAAATTACAATTATAATTTTATTTTTAAATCTTGTGGTCCCTGGCCTAACAACAAAACAATCAAACCATTTGGTCGGTCCTTGGTCGCTAAAAGGTTGGGAAGTACTGCTTTAAAGTTTCTAGAACCATTAGGAATTATCGCGTCCATTATAATAACCCCCATCACCGTAATGACTGACGATGGACTAATCACGAACAATAATATTGCACTCAATTACCTTAGCTAAGTGCTCCGTGTGAAAAAGTCACACGAATCCCAAATGAGTACCTAAATGTTCTGAAATACAGGTTGACAGTAAGTTTTTGTTTTTTACACGGTGTTCTTTTTCTGTTTTTAGTATAATATATTTCGTAGTTATATATCAAAATAGATTTGCTAGAATACACACTACCGTAAAATGTTCCTACTTTGCTCTCCCATGGGTAACTATGCTCCATAGTGACTATTTCGTTTGTTACCTTATAAGTCAAGGTCGATGACAATTTTTCTAAAAGAATCGATGTAGGTATACATCCAGCCTCGAAGTGAATTACAGCAATAGAATCATTTACAATACAGATCATCTCCATATAACCATGGAGCATAATTACCCGTCGGGGAGCAAAGTAGGAACATTTTACGGTAAGTAAGTAGGTATATACTTAGGTATGTACGAGTAGTCGAGTACCTATAATCAAACAGCTGAAATAACTGAACAGAAATGTTTCCTTCACGGATCTTCTGTTTCATTGTGTGTGTCGACATGTTCGTTTTTGAATTTGTGAGTTTATTTATTCTTGAACGGTGAGTAAAAATTATCCTTTGCCCTTTATAACGTCATTCCTGAAGTAAATATGAACAGAATTTCAGGAATCGCGGTAAACCCGTGTTGTGTTGTGACAGCGCAACAAACAGACGCTGTTTACTCGGAAGAACGTTACTCAACGAACGAGTAGTTTGCTCTTCCAGTATTTATTAGTAAGTATTTATTCTCGTCGTATCGGTTTGAGTATTTGCAAATATTGTGAAAATGTATCGATAGCTTGATGACCTACTCATTTATGAGCCTTTGAATACCATGGTTTACACAATACTATTTTTAAATCAAAGGTGGGAATGTAGTCAATGATCTATAGAATAAGCAATTTTATCGCATACGTGGAAGGGGTGTATTTTTAAGATACAGAATTGCAGATACGTCGTTTTGTTTTAGTTATTTAGTTCAAAAGTGCGCCTTTAGATTACAATAACGGCGATAACAGACAAAGGCATTTGTAAATGCTTGTGCAGTCACGGTCTGTAAATATTGAGCCCCATAGAACCTTGTCAAAGAAAAATGTTAATTAATTTTGCTTCTATTTCTTTTATTTAGTTTAACTTTATGTTAAACCAAAACAACTAATTAGTATTTTATAAAGTATTCCTTGCGTCAATTTTTATCTTATCCTGAAAATACCTTAATATTTATGTATAGTTTCTGATGTAAAGAGCCCCTTTTTAAGGGGTTCCGTATTTAAAGTAAAGAGCTTTCGTTTGCATTTTGCGTTAATTGTCTACCTACCCAAATATCTCATAAGTCATCGATTAGGTATAGAAAAACAATGGAAATCCTATATAATTTGAGAGATAGGTTAAACAAAAAAAACGGTGTTTGTTATTTTGGTGACTAAATAAATAAGTTATTACGAATACAATATGTTAAAAATGTGTAATAGTCGTGACATATCACACAGGCACGCAGGGAAACACAGATAATGGGTGCGATGCGCAAGCGTCGATACACGACACCTCGCCCGGAAGTCCACCACTTATTTTAATTGTCATACTGAAAAAGAGCCATTTTCCTCTTTATTAGCGTGTTTTACAGACATTTCAAATACCTACCAACCTACTCTACTGTCTTTGAAAGACTTATACACTTAAGTTACTAAAACTATAAATATGTTAATAATAATAATTATCATTTATTTATCTTTGGTGGATATTTTAACAACAAAAAAACCGTTCATGTGCCGGTCTCGGATAACTAGTTTCCGTTACATATTTATATCTAGGTAGTCTAAAATAAAGCTTTTTTTTTTATTTAGTTATGCGAAACTACATTTCGATTTAAGCAAATTTTTATACAAGTTTGGAAAGATTTTGTCTTTCGAAAAAATCAAGTTCGGACACCATTTTATTTAATCATCTCTTTGGTACGGAACCCTAAAAGGTTTCATTCAATTAGGCATTTTCTTTACTTTAAATTACCTAGGTACTAGGTACTTGAAATCTTATCTTAAAATATTTGAACCACAAAGCTTTCATTAGTGAGGAGAATCATATCTATCAATCCATCAATCAAATTGACCGAGGAGCATTATAGGAACGTCAGTCTCACGTGATGTTCTCCATTAGGCACTTGTCCCACCAAGAGCGAGGAAGCGATTAGCTATCGGCGATTTTCTCGCCCAAGAAACGAACAAAAGATAAAGGATCCTGTGTTAGTAAAAGAGACACATATATTAATAGTTCATCGTTGGCTGTTCACACTGCCGGCGAGAGCACTCGCTCTACTAGTTTGTCGCCCAGATAACAGCGATAAGATAAAACTAGCTCAGCGGTACTCGCTCGGCAATGCTCGCTTGGTTTAGAAATCAACCTGCGAGACCAATCAGCGGTGATTTTATACAGCGTTTATTTCAGTGCAGATATTTGCTGGTTTGATCAAGTCTAGTCTGCGTCCTGCGACGTCTGCGTGTTCGGCTGTACTGACTACACCTGAGCGAGTGACGCGAGTAATAGCCCGTCGCACGCGAACACTCGCCTACAGCTGAGCGACAAAACTATTGGAGCTAACACTCGCTTCTCGCCGCTCGCCCACTCGTTTGTAGTTTATCGTTCTACTCGTTTATCGCTCATCGTTGCCGGTGGGACAAGTGCCTTAGCGAGGCACTACATCCGACACCCTGCTCTTTCCTATCTATGTATGTATACTAGATATGTATAACCTATTCAAATCCATACCACAGTAGGGAAAGTCGCCATTTCCTTTAATGACACAGTAGGTACAGTCACCAGTAATAATATGTTATCCAACATGGCGCTTAAAAATATCTGACACGCTCTTATGATTCTAGTAATAAAGAAGTGACAGTTCTTTTTGAGCCCAATGTTGGAACATATTATTATTGCTGGTGACTGTCCTACCTACTACTCTGGGTAGTATTTAACGCAGTATTTACATTTGCTTGATAGGTATAGTTAGTTCAGCCAGAACATATTGTACCTGCTTTATCTGTAAAGTACTCGTTGAACCGGTTCCTGAGCTATCAGCTCGGTTAAAAAAACATACTGTTTGTTATTATATTATTGACTGAGTATTTGTTTGTTTGTTCACACAAGGTGCTACGCACGTGAGTTGACTCTTGCACTGAACCATTTGCAGAGATCAAACATGAAGAAAAATACAGCAGGTAAATTTGAGCTGAACTTGCCTAGCTCGTCTCTTGGGATAGAACACTTGAAAATGTTAATGAGATGTCGCTTGTTCTGCGTAAGCGGATAACTCGATTGCGTGCTGTCAAACGTGGATACTTGGGACAACGTGGGTACCTACTTGGGACAGTGTGAGTTCCTTAAGTACGAGTAAATTACACCCAATTAGACCCAACGCATTCCGGTGACAGATGGACTATAGATCAAAGAGTTGCCAGCATAACTTCTAATCCAACACTCTTCTAAGTACCCAATCGGTCTCAAATATCTACTGATTCTGCTAGTTAAGTTAGGTACCACGCGAAGCCTAAGATTAACCGTAAACTTAAGGTAGTAGGTAGGTAAGGATATAATATAATTATGTCCAAACGGTTTTGCTACATCACACTAGAATGTTATATGAGTATAAACACATCAATCCGTATCCATATTCCATACTAGGTATAGCATCCACAGCGCGCTAAGGACAAGTCGTAGGTACAGTCAACAGCATAAATAAGTGATCATTTCTGTATCTTGTCGCATTCAATCGTTTCACAATTTTGTATAACATTTCAATTACGACGTTAAAGTGACAATGTCAATAAATGATCACTTATTTATGCTGTTGACTGTACCTAGTATAAAAATTCACTACGACTTGCCCAACTATTATTTTGGTGTCAGTTACAGGTTTTTGTAGAACTTTAAGCGATATTACAGAGTTACAATTATCTCAGTTGTAACTAAAGGGGATATAGAGGAGTTAGCAAATAAATTTAACTCCAACAGTGGCACTAGAGTTATTATGGACGATGTAGTACAGCTTTGAGAGTTACAATAGTGATAACTACAGCAAGTATACTTAAGATGTTACAGCTTTAGCCTGTCTGTGACACCTATGTCTATTGTCTATGCAACAGTGTTCGCTGACTCCTGTTAACGCATATTGTTGTTTAGTTGTTGCCATGAAGTGTCTTGTATATCTTTAGGTGTTATATTGACTATAAGTGCAGATATGGGTTATAAAAAAGAGTTCGTCGAGAGTTTAGTAACACCAGATGCTAAAAGTGTCGAACAACTCCGTTATCTAGGTTCAACCGGTAAAATTGTCTTCACTGTAGTAAACGTACTTAGCTAAGTCTACTATAACGCTGTTACGTGTACCAAAGGCTGCACAATATTCTTGACTACCGATGTTGTAACTCAAAGAGTGTTATAAATGGGTTAAGTAAAGATTTAATATTTAAAGTAAGTTCGCCATTGTTTTGGTGAACTAAATATAAATATTACTATGAGTAATGAACATTTGACCACCAAATACTTAATTGTTTATACTATTTCAAGCGTTCCATGGATACCACCTTATTTTACATGCCACTGCTCAGGAAGCAGGAATAACTAAATATTGTTAGTTTGGGCGTCTGTTATTGTTGTCATAACTTTTCTTTCAAATCTTTAATAAATCCTAGGCGCGTTAAAATTGAGATGAGAAACAAGGTATACATTACCGTCACAAGCGCAGTAATTTTTTCACTTCGTAAATAAAAATTACTTGAATATTTTCCTACCGATGTTGCTTTGTCACTTTTCCTGACAATTATATTGTCGCCATTATTCTGTGACATGAGTCAGGATCAATTAATTTACTTATCTAGGCTTTTTCAAACTAGTCGTACGCTAAAAAATAAATAGTTTATTACTAATGCACTCACAAAACGGTAACATACATACCTGAGTCCATTTTAACTACCTAATAAGAGTCAAGGTATCAACCAACTACTCTTAATAGGTCTTATAAAGTTTCAAGTGGCAAATCATTCTTATCCGATGCTTTTCTATTTCCCGTAGTGTTCACTAACCCGACTATACAACAGCAATACCGGTTAAAGTAGTAGCTGACACTGAAAAGTCGCTCTCATGCAGGTGCTTTAACACCTGTATATCACCGTACTATAGGCTTTCTATAACTCTTACCTGTAAAATCGTGGGCCTCTTTCGTGGGTATAAATGAGTTAGAGCATGCTATAACTCCCTTGTACAGGTATATGTTAACACTTTTACTCTCGAATGGAACTGATATACAGATCTTATATAGGTTATTTTAACGCTAATGTGCTAGTTGGGTGGCAGGCGACATCTGATAATATTATAAATGCGTCGATTGTACTTCTTCACGATGTATTACGTTACGGCTGGATGCATTTGGATGAAATTAAGAGTGGAGATAACTTATAATTATCCTGAATTCACACAAAAGTAAGATTCTTTTACGATGGGATGGCCAATGCGGACTAAGTCGCGAGCAGGAAGCTAGTAATAGGCAGGTACCTTCTAGTTTACCAAATTTTCAACCAAATGTTTGCTACGCCACTGCATTGCTAGTATTGTACAAGCAGTGCGTAAGGACGTTATATGTACGTACCTATAGGTAAATGGTATATCTCATTCTCGCGCTCAGCCACATTCTGTACGATTTCCTGGCAAGTGTGGGATCGAGCGTGATAATGGATTCAGCCAGGCTATTGGCATGGAACGCAGCACGCGTATAGCCGCGGGCGATGCGAAGCGACGAAAAGAACACACTTAATTTATGCGTAACGCAAAGTTAAAGGAAAGAGCGCAATACGAATGTTACTTTAGATTAATAAGCATTGTATTATCTGCCTCGATTGGCAGGAACAAACGATAAGAGTGCGAGTTTAAAGTATTTATACCGTCCTAAACAGTGAAGTTATCGAGGGCTTATTAGTTCCTTAGTGCGTAGAACAATGAAGTTCCTATTGGGTGAGTGAGTACAAAGAAATACACACATACTGCCTTCGCTACTGCTACTCGTAAGCCAACTATTGCACGTAGATATGGCGAATCTTGAGATGAGAGGTGCCCGCGGTGGCCCGGGTTATTGTATCGTCATATAAACTGAGTGCAATAATATAATTTCCAGTGTTATAAATCCATATCGTCTCACCTATACAAGCGTAATTTTGTTGTATACCTACCCATCGACCAGACTGTTGTCATCAACGTAGGTATGTGTCCAAATGCAAATGTGTATGGTCAGAGATCCGACCTACCATCAGGTGGCCTGTGCGCTCGTTTACCATCTCTAATGTCGTAAATTTCCAGAACTTTTACATTTTATGGGTAGCGCAACCTGTGTTGGCCTGAAACACTGTTGTATCCACCTACTACACACCTGTACGTCAAAAAATACTCCATGCGTAACGCAAATCTCCCTCCACAGTTTTACCGCTGTTGATACTGTCAGTGTCAGCATACCAAGAGTTTCCGTGGTCTTCCTTGTGTCCGTGTGCTAAGATTTACATCCCTATATGTGCGTCGGACAAGAAGACATACAACAATGTATGCGAATTTGAATGCCGCGCCTTGTTTTTGAAAAAGAACTTTCATATGGAGATCTTTATGGTGAAGCCCGGGCGATGCGAGGAAGACGTTTTGTAGAATAAGTGGCTCCGATACTAGGTAGGTATGAAAAAGCTCTTGATTACTATAGGTATTTAACTATAATTTATGAACCTACTTAGTTTGATAAATACTAACTTATATTATCACTAAGTATTAGCATATCATAAGACAACCAACCCGTATTGAAACCCGTGTTGAAAGTGGTAAAACTAACTTAGGCCCGTATTAATAAACTCGTCTCAACTGAGATGCCCGTCACAAGACTGAGGTTTAATTAATAAACGTATCTCAACACGTGAAACGTAATCATCAGACCATCTCAAATATGAAAAAATGGCGGACACACTGCAACATAGTCGAACATATGGGTTCTCTTTATCAGATAAATCGGATTAAATACAATACAGTGTTATTTTTAAATTCTTAGTGCCCATTAAACAAATTTGACGCCTTGCCAATTGGTTTTCAGACTACTACTAATACAACTATTGTATTGTATACTGGCTTTCCTTCTTTGGTTGGTATACCTACTGGCGGCAGAATTTTAGCGAAGAGTCCTATAAGGAATCCGAAATTATATTACAAATAAAATACTTAATTGTTGTAATAAACTATGTTTTATAATGTAACACTATTTGGGGGAAATTTCTTTCAAGTTCCTTACTAAGACACTCGTCGTCTAGGTGCACTTAACTTATACTTACGTCAATCCGAAGATCAGAAATTAACAGATAGGTACCTACTTTTAAACTCTTTCTCGTCTTACTATTCTGTGTTTTACTTGTTGAGGTACCTATACTTCGTTCGGGTAGGTATTTCACTAAATGTAAACAAACCAAACCACGTGGCTCTGTGCAACAGCCAATCAAAGCTCATTGGTCTAGCTTTGATGTATCAGTGTTCTGCTACTATTGGCTGCCCAACTATGTCACGTGGTTTTTTGTTTACATTTAGTCACATGCGAGTAACGTAATATGAGCGTGATAAATAAATAATAAATAAATAAATAAATAAGGGGACAATCTCACACCAATTGACCTAGTCCCAAACTAAGCTCTAGGCTTGTACTATGGGTACTAGACAATGATATAAATACTTATATAGAGAAATATATACTTAAGTAGGTACATAGAAAATATCCATGACTCAGGAAAAAATATTCGCGCTCATCACACAAATATCTGCCCGTACCGGGATTCGAACCCAGGACCACTAGCTTCGTAGGCAGGGTCACTACCCACTAGGCCAGCGCGTCGTCAAGCACGCGTGATCACTTTCCCTTTTATCGCTACACAACCCTTGCATCTTACTTTAGATCAGTTATGTCTTTTTCAATGGCCTACTTATTTTCCAGTATTTTTGTTAAGCCTGCTATCATTGTCGAGTGCGCTTCCGCAATGGTCCGGCTTCGCGGAGAAGGACTGCGCGTGCACCTCGCAGTACGACCCGGTGTGCGCGTCCGACTGGCGCCGTTACTACAACTCGTGCACCTACGACTGCAGGCTCGAGTACCTCCGACGGAACAGCATTCGGAGGATAGACCGCGTCGACTGTAAGCTGCTGCCGCCGACAGTGATGGCTTAGAACTTAATCAAATCAAAATATATGCCTAGATAACTAAAATGAACCTACAGTTCTCGATCGAATGAATGAATGATGCAGTGGGTGTAAAGGAAACTCATTTCCTATCACTGTGATCGCGATTCCATCCGCACAGAATTTGTTTATCGCATATTCGGGTACTGTTCGGGATAAGATTATACATTGATCAGTTGTTAACGTGAAGACGGAACAAACATACCCATGCATTATTTATTTACATTGATAGAATAAAAAGTGCTTTAATATCCCTTGTATAATTTAATTAAACTAAAGTATGCATTACATGCAAAAATAGCCACCACAATGCTTAATCATACTCATTCTGTACAGTACTACTATATAAGTTTCTTAAGACTGCGCCGAGCGTACGCCGGATGTACAGTGGCGCCCTCATTACTATTGTGTTTTCTAATAAACTAAAGTATTTTCTTGAAATTGGTCAGTAGGTTTTTGTACTACAAATGAAAACACAACTTATAGGGTGTATCACACAGTTTAATAACAATTCACCTTCGAATAATCAACTTAACGGAAAAAAGTGGCTACCTTTTCCCGTGAAGCTGACTACTCAAAGGGTAATTTAATACGTATCGCATAAATTGTGTTATTACTTGCGCTACAAAAATGTTTCGTCTGATTGCAAGGAAATTCTTTAGTTAATTAGAAAACACAATAATAGCAATGAGGGCGCCACTGGTTGCTCGATGTTTGCTCAGTGCAGTTTTTTCTATAAAACAAAAGTGACAAAGATAGTGTCACTTGCAAGCCAACTGTGATAGCAATAGCTGCCGAACAATATAATAACAATAAAATAGAACAATATGAAGGGAGTACTGTACTTACAGTTAATTTCGTGTTATATTTAGGCAATAACACAACAAATGTTGAAATATTTATTGGAAAATTTATAGTTAGTTTCTAACTCAGTAAAATTTACCATTAAATTCTCAACCACTGATAATGCTTTGTTGTATTTTAATAAATTTTGTCTGACAGAGTGAATATTGAGACAAAACAATAAATAATGTAAACCAAAACCTTTAACCAAACCTAGACAGACATGTACAGTACTCCCCAGCTTCTTAATAACTTTCGGCTAGCTTTTGCTATCACACTTGCACTGTCAACTGACAGTATATTTGTCACTCATGTTTAATGTGAAAAACAAAGATTACCAGTTGTTATTAGGAAACTGGTGGTACTGTAAGGGCAAAATAGCCTGTGAGGACTTTCTCTCCCTTAACATGTAAGCAAATGTAAGACATGACAGCAGAGCCTCCATCTCTGTAAAGCTCAGCTTAGTTCCATTTTAAACCACCACATATCTTTCATACGATCCAGTAATATAGGTAATGCAGGGAACAAAAGCTAACTGCAATATCCTATTTTAGTTAAATATTTTGTTAAATAAACAATGACTTCAATCATGAAATTATAAAATAGTATAGCGAGTTTCCTGAGATATCTGTGACAATGGTGTCCATGCCATTATTACACTACTTACATGTGTATGTTAGAACAAAAATCAGTGACATCTGAGGGTTTGGCACTATATTTTTGTAATCATACTCCAATACCCTGACATTTTTAGAGAGATCAGCAAAGCCTGCTAAAGTAAAGGCTAAAGTTTGGCAGGCATCAACTCATTCATTTCAAACTTTTTCCTTGTAAAGTCTTCTTTGTATTCACTTTCAGGCAAAAAACAATTTAAAAACATATGTGTGATCCCACCTGTGATACCCCAAATTTTGTGTTTTCCATAAATGAACACTGGCAGAGGGTTCCCCATGTACTCCCAGTGGGCATGGTTGTTCATGTCACAGAATGCCTTCATAGGCACGAGGAATATTTCTTCAACTTCATCTGGGTTTTGTTGCAGCTTACTTTTGTCAAAATCTCTTATCTCTCCTACTATTGGAGTAATGGCCATGTTGTTACTACGACCTTGCACTTGTGGCATGGCACACCAAACGTCTACACTACCGTGGGGAACTCCGATTTCTTCTTCGGTTTCGCGTAAAGCTGTATCAACTACACTTTCATTCGGTTCCATTTTACCT
The DNA here is from genome assembly GCA_963966035.1 of Acleris laterana. Taxonomy (NCBI): domain Eukaryota; kingdom Metazoa; phylum Arthropoda; class Insecta; order Lepidoptera; family Tortricidae; genus Acleris; species Acleris laterana. The sequence goes on from OZ014451.1 coordinate 8,752,843, forward strand.
CCTGGAAACGATACCTGGCCACTATGATGTTTTAACTTTGCAGACCTTAGAGTGTAAAGAAGACATACATCTCCGTCGTGAATACATAAGGGTACCAGCACAGCTGCATTATCTATAGCTCTTTCTTCATTAAAGAGTAACGCTGGAAGTTCTTTTAATTTAGATACGCAATTTTGTCGAAAGACATTCGCAAGTAATATTTGAGGTGACAAAGACATGTTGACTAACATGAATACAACTTCAGAATAACCATTGTAGGTATTTTACTTAAGTCTTTTATGCTCCTAAAAACTTCCTGAGGCCAATAAAGTTTCAAAAGAAAAAGATTAGATTTGACGACTGATTAGATTAGATAACGTAACTAGCAACGTCAAATTAGCATATCATATCATATCGACAACAGAACTACAGATTGTGTAAAAGACTTGCAAAAAGGTCGACAGCTATGGTATGGTCTTGTTATTTCATGCCGTAAAAATAACGAACATTTTATGCGAGGATAAGAAACAAGGTTTAACTTAGAAATTTAAAATGTTCTATTATTCCTTTCGCTTTCCTCTCGATTACATAAGGAAATGAGAATTGCGCTAAAGTAACTTCGAACTAAATTTTTTTCGTATAAGGCGCCTCCATGCTTTCAAGAGTGTTGCCTTTTATATTCTACACAATAGTTTACTATACCAGCTGTTGGCTGTCAAAAACTTGACATATGTCATCAATGTCATGTTTATTTAGGTTAATAAATTTCGATAAATAAGAAAAATTGTTTATGGACTTTGGACTCTTATTAGATAAGCAATAAAATAAAATAAAATATAAACTCCTTCGAGATGGCTTTTTCTGTTCAAAATTTGTTCTCGATGGTGTCCCGTAAAAGGTGTTTAACGAATTTAAATAAGTATCCCGTCCCCTTACCGGATAGGATTCCTTGCGTCACGGCCTCAGTTTTAATTCCATTTTGCGATGTGAACAACACGGCTGCGCTGTTGTACACCGTGCGAGCGGGGAACCTAAGGAGCCACAGTGGTCAGATCTCGTTTCCAGGAGGGAAGACGGACCCGGGAGAATCACCAGTCCAGACGGCGCTGCGGGAGGCTCAGGAGGAGATAGGGCTCATACGGTCCCGCGTGGATGTCTGGGGCCATGGACCTGCTGTGCCGGGACGCAACAACGACATTATGATTACTCCTGTTGTGGGGACTGTATCTCTCTTAAAAGAACAAGACTTGTGTCTGAATTGCAATGAAGTTTCTGAGGTGTTCACTGTTCCATTACAAGCTTTGTGTGATAGTAAAAACCAATTCTACACTCAGTTCAGAAATGGTTTTATCATGCCTGTTTTTATGGCAGGAGAGCACAAAATATGGGGTCTCACAGCTTACCTAACCCATGCTTTCCTTAGTTCTTTACTTACCAAAGATGTTTATAAGAATGAATGGATGAAAAGGAAAATAGTACTTTAGAACTCTAGTTTACTTGTTAAAGTTAATATGACCCCACTGGATCTTGTTATCAATATTTATTAATAGCTTCTTTTAATAATGAATCCAGTGCATGATATGTTTATAAGTTTATTAAAAGTACAAAAGCTAATATTACATATCGGGCAACAATATAGTACAAAGTAGTACAACTTATGTCTCAACGAGCTTAACTTATAATCAGGGGTCGGAATAGGTAGTGCTTATTAAACTAAACTTGATGCATTTTCATTCAATAACTTGACGCATGAATGAACATGCGTCAAGTTTAGGTTAATAAGTACTACCTATTCCGGCCCTTATAATATTAGGGGGGTTATTATCACATTGCTATGAAGCTCATTTTACGGTGAGCATAAAGGACTCTCAGCATAAACTGAACTGCATAGCGCATAAGTTGGGCTTGGTAAGGTGATCTGTTGTCAATACAAAACAGCATGAACTTGTAAATGTACCTACAATATTTATAAATATTTTTTTTATGTTGTTTCATCAAGTCAATCATGAAAACTTATGAATGCAAACTTAATAGAAGTTATTAAAAAATATCAATTTGTTGTTTATTTTAAATTGTAGGTTCATGGAAAACAAAATTTTAAGAAAAGTAAAAAATCATTTTCATATAATTTTTAATGTAAGTTTAGTTTTTAAATGGTGCGATTGACTAGCTAGATAGACATGAGAAAAAAAATGTGCTTTATGGTCAGAGTTGTTATCAAAGTGCTTAACTCATTCAACGTCAAGCGCTCTGATGTTGGTACAAAAACGACCTGACTAGTGGGCTGTTGGCGCTGAATGTGTTAAAAGTTCATTCTATGGTACGGGAAACAGATCAGCTTTTAACAAATTGACCTCAGACCTAACAAATAATATTTAACTGCCATAACAAAGAAAAGTATACCTGCCTGTCTGAATATTCAGCTTGTAATGACATGTCATACAATTAAGACAATAAACGGGTGCACTCGTCGTCAAACCACTGCTATTCGACGGAGCTCCTATTTCTAGGCGATTTGCCCTTCGGGCATCTAAAGATACCTAACAATACTAACCTACCTACGTTTGCGGAATAAAAAACACTTGACGAATTTCCGTTGAAAGTGAAGCAGTAGTGTGACAACCTGGCCCCTATCCCACAAAACTTTACAAGCGTACAATTTGACAAATTTGTACAGATCTCCATACAAAAAGTTGACAAATTTGTTAAATTGTATGCTTGTAAAGTTTTGTGGGATAGGGGCCTGGTGTGACCACGAGTCAGCCCCTCAATAAACCTATAGGTATATTTTAAGATATTCAATACTTTCAAAGTGTTTGGCAAGCATGGCAAGACTACATAAGGTTTGTGTAACTTTCTATGGTGTAATATAGACATGTTTAATGAAAAAAAATTGACAGTTAATTCTTTAGAGGTAAAGGGTTAACAGGATAAAGCTTCACATACTTATGGAATATTCTTATAGTTAACATCGTACCTTGATAATAAAACCGTCACTAAACCAAATATATAAGAGTTCGAATAATGACAATATTGCCATCAAAATGAAGTTGGATTTCAAATAAAGCATTTTTTTGTTTAGTGACGGTATGATTATCAAGGTGCGATATACACCGTGTTTTTTTTGATTTACGATAACTTTAAGGGAACGTTATTTAGGTCAAATAAAGTTAATTTCCCAAAGACAGACAAATGATAACTCTTACGGTTTTAAAGATATTTAATTAATAAATTTAATCAGTTAATTACGTTGAATTAGTATAAAGGGCTCTTAATTGATAACAACAATTTTCTTTTTATTCTTATGAGTAAAGAGTTTCCAATTGTTAGGTTTGTATACGCGTCCATGGAATTAGTATACTAACGTACATCTGGAAGGTGCACTACACCGATAACGCGAGCCGAAAGAAATGTACTAAAGCTTACTGCGTCCCTTTCTAAAGGTGACCATATTTGAATTGCAATTTACGGACAAATTAATTTTACAAGCCGCCGGTAGTAAACGAAACAATATTTACTTATTCAACTGTTTGTTTCCAAAATCGATATCTGTGGATCTGTGTGGTCACTGACAACTAATCCGTTGACAAATTGAGGAAAAGTAGCCGCCATCTTAAACTTTTTAGTTATTCAACTGATTGTCTCCAAAATCGATATCTGGGCATCATCTGTGTGATCTCACACTCACAGACTGAGAAAAAGAAGCTGCCGTCTTGAACTTCTTAATAAGAGCAGGTAGAACAAAATACAAGCATTGAAAGCTTTCAAACAAAATGTAGTATTAAGTTGTCATTCAAGTGTCAATTTCGAATAATAGGAGACCACACAGAATACACAGATCCCCAGATCCACATACAGGTACATTTCTTTCGGCTCGCGTTATCGGTGGAATGCACCTTCCAGATGAACGTTATTACTTACTAATTCCATGGTCATGCCAACATTGACGTATTTGACACTCACTATTAGTTAACTCTAAAGGCCCTTTTAGAATGATCAAAGATATAACATTGAATTACTTTGTTCTAAACAGAAAAAAATTTTTTTTTTGCAATAGTTCAAAATCAAATCTACCAATTAGTTTCTATGGATATACCTAGTAATATGCCGAAGTTATCGTAAATCAAAAAAAACACGGTGTATAACAAATTGATAATGTTAAAGAAGTTCAGCAGATAGGTAAGTTTTATGCAATTTGTTTTGTCAGGTTTCATAGACAGGGGCTAGTATATACAAGTTTTATGTTAACTTAATGCTTATAAAATATAGAGTCCAAAATTTGTGGTGGATATGTACTTAAATATGTACTTATGTTTTTGATAAGAAAAATGTAAGAAAAGAAATATGTTGGTTTGACCATTTATATAGGTTTATAATTATGTTTTTAGCAATGTGATAAAAAAAATCTTTCAATGATTTTGAAAGTTCTATTACATTCCAGCTTTTTACACAATCAAAAATCGGAAAAATACATTATCAATAGATAAGATATACGTTTACATATTGGAAAAAACCGTACATCATAATATTGTAAATGAATAAAAATGGCCAAATATATTAACAAACTATTTATACATGACATGATCATATCTACCTACCTACTATTTGCCAAAAAAACAACGCGCGAACCGCACTGGTCTGCATAAAAACACTTACTGAAATAAATACGGCGCGTGCCTAGATAATAATCATTAACTAATAACCACCAATTCTAATGACCCGCCCTTCTATATTTTTTTCATGTCTTGTCTGAATTTCCATTTTATTAAATAAGTAATTTCTTAACGCTACGACACAACATGCGATTTTTCTTTTTCGTCTTCTTCATCGCATTTGCGCCCACTGTTGGGCATACGCCTCTCCAATTTTCCTCCACTGGGCCTGATTCACGGCGGATCTCCCCCAGATTGGGCCTGCGGTTGAGCTGATGTCATGCAATCACCTTGCTGAGGTCCTGCCGACTCCTCTCTTTGAGCGAAGCCGACTCCAAAATGCGCTTGCTCTATCTCCCATCGTTTCGGCGACACATTATGTGGGCAGTACAGGCCCATTTTAATTTGGCAACGCGATGGCCAATGTCACCAATGACCACCACTGTTGGCGAATGGTCTGGTTTCGGAATTTGTTGCAGAGATTTACCGAGCATGATCTGAGCACGAGCTTGTTTACCATCTGCACTGTGAGTGGGCATGTTTCGCACGCATATGTCACGGCAGGTAGCATGCATTACTTTAGTTATACTTTACGTCTTTAGCCGAGCGACGGGGTATCTTGTATCTACTAGAACAAATTCCGCAACTTGTCAAAAATACAATTTCTAGTAAGAGTTAAGTTAGTGTTTCTACCGTTAACAAATCTTCGGAAATGTAATTCTTTAACGTTTAACGAACTTAACTTTTTAAATAACGGATTAGCGAATGGCTGTGTCAAATAAAATAACCAATTAGTAATTTGTCTATATCTTATAATTTTGACCATTTTTATTCATTGTTGCCTTTTAAATTGTATACCTATACCTACACGTCACTAAAATTTAGTAAGGCACATGAAAGAAAACTGCTAAATTGCAATGGTAAGTGGTTGAATGAAAGAAATATTAAACTCAATAAGTATGTGGTTAAAACAGGAATTGTTTTACAATTCTTGTTAAATTTTATATAATGAAAGTTGCAATATTATTGGGAATTGACCCAGATACAGATAAATAATGATAAAAAAATTTAGAAATTGAATAAATGTATAAAAATGCTAAAAATGTAAGATATTGTAAAAGAAGCAGAACCCAGGTTTTTGTTTAACATTTCCAAAACTAAACAATTGTCTTCAATCATTTTTTACGTTGTTTTATACTAATGTAGTTTTACCGTAAAAAAAAAACCAGAAAATAACAGTTTTTGAAAAAAACATTGAAAGAAAACAATATTTGTTTAGGCAATGTCAAATAAACAGAAAAGAAACAATAAAACGCAAACAAATAAAATAATATTTATCCAGATTTATTCCTTAACACTTAAATTATAATCTAGAATTAATATTTTATACATTGTCCAATTGACATGTTGATCGTCTCTCACCCTCGTGTTGGTTGTGTACTATTTATTAGAATATGCATATGATGCATCATTATACTTTTTCCATAGCCTCTTTTTTAGGCATAGAAAAAAATATAAGTGCCAATAAACTATATCCATCAAATGAAAAAAAGTAAACATAAATAAAAAGTGAATAGATAGTGTACATTCTTGTACCTATTTTAGCTCTACTCATCGAAAGTAATAACGAATTTCCTCTTTCGGAATTGACGCATTATGATATGATTTAGCAAATAAAACAAATCCTGTAAATATATTGCAACTTTTGGCTTTTAAAAGGTAATTATGAAATCTTTATCTAACCTAACACTACACTAGGGGAGTCCAAAAAGAACAAAATAAAATACTGTGAACCAATCTTACATGAATATTATAAATATAGTACAAAAATGTCAGAAAGCCTATTCGTTGTGTTTGAACACTATGAATTCTACAAACTATAAAAAAGTTAAACAATACATGTAGAAAGAAGTGGTTGTGCCAGCCATCCATCTCTCACTACGCATTATTGCAAACTTTTCAACACACTGAATTGTAAAGTAGGACAAATTCAGCACCTTTTCCTAGCCAAATGTATTGTAACAAATATGGTTTAATACACAAATATACTGCGCGCTCTTATCTCAACGCTACATTAAACCAAGTACTAATGGCCACGATTGCTTCAATCGCGAACAAATCAACAAGAGAACAAGCACTGCCGTCAGTTACTGTAACAATCACCCGCAACAACCCTAACAATGACGAATCGGAGCACATCCAAAACTCGATTGCACCATCATAAATTCAATGTCACACATTTCGATTACTCGATTTTTACCCACAAAGCAACAGTATAAATTTAAAACGCTTAATTTTCAAATTTATATAAAAATACATATATTACTTTCTTTTTGGTGAACGTAGGCTGGGAAATGGAAGTAGGTACACGGATTAACGAGTCCTTAGTCAAAAACTTAATAGGGAAATACGTAAATTATTTTGATGCTGGCAGCAATCTTACGGCCATTATGACGCTATCATTGTTTTATTGGTGTTTAAATAGACGAAAGTAAGCACAAATAAAAAAGCTTAAGGCGGCAGGTGTCCGCCGCGATTATTTTAACCACCTGCCATAAAATTTAACATTCAAAATGTATTGTTTTTATGTACATAGACTGAGGCAAGGCTTTGAAGACAAAATTCTGAAACAATAAGGATTACCAGGGATTGCCACTGAAGACTACTGTCACTCAATCAACCAATGATATAAATTAACAATTCAGTATAATATCTCTCATTTTGACAGCAATATGGGAGTTGAGCACGAGGGCAATTATTTAATAACGAAGCTGTAATATTGCCATCATAGCTTTTCATTTTAGAGCAGGGCTCCCTGGTAAGCCTAAAAACGGTTGCCACTATTGGACATAGCCAGCAACGTCCTAACGCGATTCTAACTAATAACGGTGGATTCGGATTAGCGTTGGATATCCCGCTGTCTTGTACCAAGGTGTGCCTACTGCTCCCGGCTCGGGCTCACGTCCACGGGGATCGAGGTCGTGAACGTTGGCGTCTCCAGCTCTTCGTGTTTCTTCATTTTTAATGCCTGGGAATAATCAGTCGTTGGTTAGTTTCAAATCTGCTCAATAACTGATTAAAGAAAAGTTAATCTTGTTATACGAGTAGACTGTATAAAGTCATTATTACCTATTATTCTCGGTTTGAACATAAGTTATCTATTGTTGGTTTTTTGTCTAAATTGACGTTGTAGCACTGAGATTTAAAAGTGCTTATTTAATAATATTATTTTGAAAACTATGCTTCGACATTGAACATTATCGCCAATTGTTTATCACAATATCTTATCTCAAAAAAGAGAAATTTCTAGCGATTGCAACCTTCACCATAATATAAATATAGTTCTAGCTCAGCAAAAAAGAATTTGATGTGGTGAATTGCAACCATGATATTGAAGCAGCAGATATTAGGTACAAATTGAATTCCTCTTCAAACAGTGCATTTGTCAAACTTTTTTTGCCGAGCTACTCGTATATGCGCTCAAATGAGCTGCTATCATATCAGTTTTCCAGTTTAATGGAAAACAATTATTCTGCAACTAACCTTGATTGATCACCTAACTGGTAATTAATTACTTACTACATTAAATTTATTTGAGGTTAACGTAACATACACAAAACCACATAAAACCCAAACTATGATGTAAAGACGTCTCAGTACCTTTATACCAGCTAAGATATTGGTGCGATCTATCGGTCGGTCATCATACGCAGTGTAAAGCTATTTCATTATTAGTTGTTTTATATTGTAAAATTGTAGCCAATAAACATTATTAATATTTCACGCGACACGATTACCACAAGTTAATACGTTATAATGAGCTATGTAAAGCCAGAAAGAAGAAAAAAATCACTACCAAAAACAGATTTGGAATTGAGTTTGCACTTTTTCCGTGATCAAAACGTGATTTAGAAATGTTATCATGAGAAGTTAAGATGGGAGCTGGATAAGGTTTATTACATAAGACATATCCTACGAAGTAATCAACATGTAATGTCCAATCAAATAAGGTTATAAGTTGATTCACCAAATCGACTCAACTCGAAATCATGCCCGCACGAGCGCCCGTTTACTTTTTATGGTTACGACAATTATGTTAGGGGTTAACAATAGTTTTTTTAACAATGACTGGTTGCTGGTGACATGGAATGATGATGGCTGACGACACACAGTGTGCTCACCGAGCCCGCTTCCTCCCGCTGCCGCCCCAGCGTCGGCGACAGCAAACCCTTTGTGGACTGCTGCACCAATGTAACACGAACGTGGTAAGCGGAAGGTTCAATATACACAACACTACGGGGTTAGTAAGATCCCGATTTGAAGATTGAAGTCACAGGCCAATTTATATTTGAACAAGAAATACATAGTACATAGTTGCTTAGAAGGACGTACACACGTTTTAGGATAGTATTTACATAAATGAGTATACGTAGTATGTGTACTTAACGAAATAATATGAGTGTTTCAAATCCGGACCCGAACGAAGAAATTATAAAGCCAATATGCATCTAACTCCGACCAGTCGTGAGAGACGCCACAATCACATCCGAATAATTTAAGAAACTTCGTTTTTCTTCCGTTTAACAGCTAGAACACGAGAAGCTAAGCGTATTTAATTTTAGGGGTAGGTATGAAGTTTGGAAGGAGTAGTAACTACTCGAGGTGGGGTGAGTGTGTGGACGAACCTGCTGAAGCTTGTAGTGGTTGATGATGTCCTGGTCGGCGGGGCAGCTCTGAGTGAACGCGTCCAGCTGGTACATGTGGTACAGGTAACGCCACAGGGCTACTAGGCTGGTCTATATAATAAAGATAAATTAATAAAAGTTGTAACGATCGAGAGGTTCTCTATTGGATGGCATACAATTATTTGTAACAATATTGTTACCCATGATTGCTTTTAGCCGAAATAGCGATGTGCATAATCATCTTTACGCATATATTGTTACGCAAAACAATAAACAGCATAAATACATAAAGCGTAATCAAAATCGTCATGAAGACTAACGTCAAATAGCATAAATACAAAAAGTCATAATAATCTTCTTCTTCTTCTAATTCTATAACGGTAGAAGTGTATTGTGATACTGACCGGTATTTCGAAGTCGACGAAGTACTTGCCGGCGACGCGGATGTGCTGCAGCCGCGGCATCAGCTCGCAGTCGAAGCAGCACATCGTGTCGCCCGTCAGGAACCTGCGGATACAAGGAAACTAGTAAAACTCTCTTCTATGAAACATCGAGAAAGAAAGATGATCCTGCCGATTTATGAGGCAGTATGAGACCATCAACGTAAACGTCAATGGAACAATTAGTTAAGAAGAATAGATGATGCCGTAGGCGGCCGACAGCGTAAACAGGAGACTAATACCGTGCCGGGAGCCTAATAGCGTTCTACTACCTATCGGTTAAAACCAATTTAACATCTCTTTTATAGCTTTGCGTACATATTTGATGAAAAGGACCACCGCTAAACACATCATAGTGCTTACAGTAGTGCACCAGTAACGGGCGTAGTTTCTAAATGGGAAGAATTCGGGTTAAAGAATCTTTATTATTAGGTATCTCAAAAGAAATTTACATTTCACATTTCATTAAAGCACTTTATCACCCATCGGCAAGCGGTCACGGCTATCGAAGAATTGCATATATTTTGCCGGCCTGAAGGAGTACGCTACTTTTATGAGTACACTAATTCGTACGGATTCGGAAACACCGTCGATGAGAGACTGATCGCACAGAGATGAGGTTGGGTGGTATATCTATCCCTCTGAAAACTAGCGCAGCAGCGCCGCGGCTTGCTGCGCCTCAAAGCTGAGAGTCCTTTTCAACGATATGTTAATGTGTTGTTTTCAATGTCGTTTATTTAAACGTTTGTAAGTGTTGAATTAGTACATTGTGCATCAAGGGTAGTAAGAAGGGAATTACTAACGAGAGTGTTAGAAGCCCGACAAACGCCATAATTCCCGCGGGAACAATTTAGGCCATTGTCCTTCTGTATACAGGCATGGAATAACACCATTTACGAGCAAGTGTGATGAAATTAATTATTTCTATATGTAGTAATCATGACAAGCAAGGAATAAGAGGCACTTACCTTGTGCCCCTGCGGCTCAACAGGCCATCGATGCGCTCAAGGTGCGCGCGCAGCGCCGCGGACTTCTGCTCGTCCTTGCGCACCAGCATCAGCTTCAGCTTGGTGTACAGGTTCTCGATCAAAGATGCCACTTCCTTGTCCTGGGAACAGATGCCTGCTGTTTACAAACGAGCTACAGGCAGGTTCTACGATCTATATGTTTGTAGTGATACATATTCATCAAACTATCTAGCTAGTTTCGGCACGGAGGATTTATGGTAGGTGAAATATGGCAAAAAGATCGTCACAATCGCTATAAAAACTTGATACACAAATACACGGCTTACTTTATTCTGTGCCGGCAAATACAATTTATTATTAGACTATATTATTTCCTCGAAAATCGCAGATGTGGTCAAATACCAAGTTTCTGTTGTTTAGGCCTGTTTCCCATCTACCAAAATTATTTGTAAGAAAAATCGCATAATGTTTGGTTGCCGTCATTTCTGGTTGTGTCTTGCAAAGATAAGCTCAACAGCACTATTAGTTAGTAGTAGGCAGTATAAGTACATTAAAACAATATAGGCACTATTTTAATACATTAGGTAGGCACTTCGGTGAAGGATTTGGTTCTCCGGGTAGATACACCGGTAACCTGTGACAGTGGTACTCCTGCTCCTTCTTGCATACCTGTACGAAGAGGTTGTGTCCGCCGGGCACCGACTTCATGATGTGACGTTCGATCTTCTCGTTCTCGAGGATGGCGAGCCCGTTGTCGATGAGGATGGGCGGGTGCGTCGCCTCGAAGTTCGTGCGGAAATCCGGCGGCGGCTTCTGCATGTCCACCGTGGTCACCTGTAAACGCCACATTTTCTCCCTTACTCACAAATGCTCTAGAGTAATGGCTTCGCGATTTGATATTATTGGAAAGACCTTTATTGAATTAAAATTGCGACGAAGTCAAAAACTTGTCAAAAAAAACTTGGTGTCGCTATCTCTTTTTTTTCACTTTACCTGTCCGTCAATTTTTAACAATAACCAGTATCAGTTATTTCTTTAGTGGCGTAAAAAATTACAGTCACTAAGGAATTTAAATATAAAAATTTAACATTTAATAAAGGGGGTGACAGACAGGAAATCGTTAAAGGTGAATAACAATTCATTACAAGGGCCAGAATGATATTTTTTACGATACCTTTAAACTGATGGTCTTCAGCTCCGCGAGAAGGTACAGGTCCATGAAGTATTCCTGGCAAAACAGACACGCGCCCTTCCGCCGCCCATCGATCGTGGATGCCTGCAATAACAAACCACAACATATAAGAATCTTATACAGTAACGTCTTTGTACCGTAGACGTTGTGTTATGCAATTTTTAACCTAGAATTTTGAAACGTAATTAATTACACTCGTAACTCTGATTTTTTAATCAAAACTCTAGTTTATGACTTAAATTATTTATTTTTATTTATTTATTTATTTATTTATTTTGGAACAAACAGTCACACAAATATATAATTACAAATATATAGTACTAAATAGACCTATAGTTCCCAAAATTTTACAAAACAATATAATAACGAAAACAAAAATGTATACAAAATTATTATTATTTTTTACCTAAAATCTTGTATGACATTCTGTGCCTCATCACAAAATATATGGATATATATATATATACAATATATATATATATATATATATATATATATATATATATATATATATATATATATATATATATATATGTACATATTTAATTTAATTTAAAACGAGAAAATACAATAAACACTTGACTTGACATTAACATAAAAAACATAGTTTACCAATACATACTACTTTCCAAAAACACTTTTTAATGAGCCTATAGTACAGTTGAATATGTCTATATCTGTAAGTTTCCTATCATTATTATATAGCGTACAAACACGCTTGATAAACATGTTCTTACAGTAGTTTGTTCTACTACGAGGGATGGAGAAAAGATGTTTATATTTGTCACGACATTGGCGTTCTCTTGTACCCGGAACTCTAAATTGAACGTCTTTTAGCAGGCTAGGGGCATCAATGTGATTATTGATTATTTTATACAATAAAACTGAGTCAATGCAGTCTCTTCGACACTCAAGGGATTGCATCTTATGACGATTTAATGATTCTATATAATCTTTGTATTCATTGCCGCATTTGAAGTCAAGGGATTTTAGGAATTTCTTCTGAAGTCTCTCTATCCTGTCAATATGAATATTATAATGAGGCTTCCATATTGCACATGCAAACTCAAGCCGACTACGTACATAACTATAATAAAGTATTTTAAGTGTTAAAGTATTCCTAAAAGGTTTACCAATTCGCAGTATCATACCTAATTGCTTAAAGGATTTACCTAAGATGGAGTCGATATGGGGTACAAATGTTAACCTCTCATCCATAACGACGCCAAGGTCACGGATTTCCTTAACTCTCACTAAATCTTTGTTGCATAATTTATAACAAAACTTTAACGAGTTATTTTTTCTTGAAAAACTTATTGTATTACACTTATCTGGATTTAGAAATAGATTATTCTCTTTGCAAAAAGCTTCAAAATTATATAAATCATTTTGTAATAGTTCACAATCAGCCAGACTACGAATAACTCTATAAATCTTTGCATCGTCTGCATAAAGAAGGATATTAGAGTGAGAGATGGATTTAACAATATCATTTATGTATAAATTAAACAAAAGAGGTCCTAAGTGGGACCCTTGAGGGACACCGGAACTTATAATTTTACTGCGAGAGGTAAACCCCAGGACCACTACAGACTGAGTGCGATTCTCGACATATGACTTAATCCACCGAAACAAATCACCGTGTATACCAAGTTCCCAAAGCTTACACAACAAGGTATAATGACAAATTTTGTCAAATGCTTTAGCAAAGTCAGTATACACGGCGTCTACAGAGAATCCATCGTCCATGGCCTTCAATATCAGATTGGTGAAAGTTAACAAATTTGTATCTACTGACCGGCTTCTATAAAACCCATGTTGATTGGGTACAATATGGTGTCGCACAACAATAGCCAATTGATCAGTAACAATTTTTTCGAGGATTTTGCCAAATTGACATAGTTTGGATATAGGCCTATATGTCTCGATGTCACGACTTGCGGGACCCTTTGGTACAGGAGTTATCCAGGCTTTTTTCCAAACAGTAGGAACAAAACCTTCCCTTATCGATTTTTCAAAAAGTATAGCAATCGGAGCTGCGAGAGTAGAGGAACAATTTTTGATAAATAATGGATGCACTCCGTCAGGTCCTGCGCCCTTGTGAATGTTAACAGACTTTAAATATGTTTTTATTATATTCTCATTAATTTCAATTGAATTAATATCTATCAAGGGATTAGAAGGCGCAGCCAAATTATCTATGTCAGAAGGACTCCTGTCACACTCTTCAAAAACTGAATGGAAATGATTATTAAATAAATTACAGATTTCTTCTCCGTTCGATGTAACAATGTTCTTATACGTCATGGTTTCTGGTAGCCCATTATTTGAAAAAATTGACTTGACATATGTCCAAAAGAATTTAAAAATTATAAAACTACGAAGCTTTAAAGGAGGTCAAGCGCGAAAATATACTGCGAATATTTTCATAATAACATTAATTAGCAATGCTAATTAAAAATTAGCAAATTTGTACAAGGAATATTGTGCTTCTGCAGCCTCCGAGTAAACGTTCTGTCACACTTAAAGAGAACGGAATTTATGATGGTCACATAACCGTACTTAAATTAAGTAGATATATATATTTTTTAAGTAAATTCATGACCATATCTTATATTCTCATAAATATAGACAGCATCACATAACTCATTTAAATGTTGGGATAGTCATTACGACGCCTTATATATTATGGTTTGAAAGTGGGGAATAAAATGAATATAGGGTGTTAGGGTGCTAATCGAATGGGATCATGTTTTCAAGGTGAATAACTCTCATTCTAAAGATTTGTAATAGCTTCGTTAAACCAAGGACAATTGACGCGCCGATTTGATTCTTAGCTCCAATAACAGACGTGAATATAATTTCTATCAATGAGAAACTAGTCGGTATGTCAGTTGAATGCAGACAAGGTGAAAATCTTTGTGACTAAATATTCATTAGTACTTTTGTTGCGTAGACGCGACCGTGACTGAACGTCAGTGTTTGTTTGTACAAACTCTTGTTAAGCAAGGACGTATCCTGCGGTAGCGCTTACAATAACTAGGGAAAATTCTCGAGATATCTGTTTTACTTGCCACGAGTTTAAACATGTGGAAATAACGAGGCGATTCGCATAGTTGATTCTCTTAAACTGTTCGTTTTTGAACTCGACATATTTATTAAACTCCTATTGGTCGGCAAATTAGTCCTGTCAAAACTTAAAAACCACATTTAAGGATCTTAAGGGCGTGCTGACTTCGCTCACCCGATCGACCGTTCTACAGACAAAGTTTTAAGGAGAAGCCTTGTTCTTCTATTGTGGTTGCACTAATTCTTTACCTCGAATTGCTTTAGGTACATCTTTATTCTTAGATATTTGCAACATAGAAATATTACAATAGCATTGCACCATGCAAAGCGAAATGAAACGCTACAATTTTTAATGGCAAGTCGCGCAACTTTATATGCCTTAAAACTTGCATTAACTGTAAAACGTTAACTTTTGAACACCACCAAACTTTGCTATTGTTCAGTGCACTCGGTTAAATGTTGCAACACGTTCGCATGTTTGAAAGTTCTTTGTTAGGCGGTCATGACTCATTGCTAGTCACCATTTTGAGGTCAAAGAGCTTTCCATGTCTATCAATTATTGAACTTTCTACAAGTACCCGAGTTTGTTAATAACGGCTCAATGTTAATAATAATAAATTGTGACGACTGGATAAATGAAAATAATAATCTTTGGTTGGTCTGGTAAAAAAAGATTACTGCATGACACCAATTGATCATGGTTCGGGAAACATAAACACTACGGAACGACTATTTGTATATCTTTCAAAGTACTCAAGAGAGCACCGTCGTTAACCGTACCTGAACGACTACCCGACCAGCAGAACACAGTCAGGTTTTGTTTTAGCCTAAAGTCGGTGTTAGATAATTTAAATGTAGTTTGGTTTTGTTAACATCTATTTTTGGGACACAATATAAGTTACTTTATAAAATTGGTGGTTTGCTATGCTATGCTATTCCACATAGGAGGTTGTGTATAACCATGTAAAAAAGACTCCAAATTACATCATCATCAGGTATGGTTACTTGTACTATTACTTATTCTGTGGTATGGTTTGAAAAAGTTGTACAGTCACCAGCAATATCAGATGGGCATTTCTTAGAAAGTTTGTACGTAGTTAAGGACTAAAATTAAGAAACGTCAACTTTTCCGCTGAGTTACGAAAATTAGTCGTACATTTATATATACTTTTCTCAACACCAATCAGCAGTATCTCAAATTCAGTAAATGAAGCAGATTCAATCCTCACCCGTTAGTAATATGGCTGCACTTGCTACAGGAGTTTTGTCTGAGATAACCACCATTTGTCTTATAACAGTATGGCTAATTTTCTTAACTCAGCGGAAAAGTTACCGTTTCTTAATTTTTGAACTTAACTAGGTACAAACTTTCTAAGAAACGCCCAGATACGAGTACCTGCATAATATATTATTGCTGGTGACTGTACCAGCACGCAACGAAACGCATTCAGCTTATCGACCAACCTATAGATTCCCCCCGGTCTGTCGGCCCTTAGCCTGGCAATTTTTATTGCCCTGATTTTATTTGCTAAAATATAAAATTGGTCGGATAGGTAAGTTTACCGACGACGTAGTCTGGGTCTATATAACTTTTACTGGGAGGTGGGCATTTAGATTACGGTGATGAAGTGCGGTAAATTCCAGATTTACAGTAATTACATTCTTTCGGCGTATTTTACCAACATTCAACAAGTTGCGAACAAATAAAATTTTCCAATTGATAAGTAATGGTTTTCCGATCCAACGGTTCTCTATTGCAGCGTCACGGGCAAGCAAGCATGGAGCATAAACAATACCTTTCCGTGCACCAAGACGAATGACATGTCCGGCCGTGATAAATATAGAACACAGTGACAGTGTAATGATATACGCTACGTTTGAAACATGAAGTCATTTGCATGTGATACTTAATAGAAGCGAGTAACCAAGCTTTCTGACGACTCCTGGTGGCTCGTTACCCCTTGCCATAGGTCTAGCGTCTTCGCAGTTCTCACAGACAGGAGACTACATTTAAATCTTGAGGTTCATAGACTATATAGGCGAGACGAGACTTAGAGATATAATAACCTCGCCGAACAGCTGTGTTAGCTGCCTTGCACTGCTTGCCCCGCGAATAGTTCAGTAAAATTATACTTACATTTTACCTTGCTAAAGAGTTTTACTAAACTATTAACCAAATAACGGCATTTCTCACGAAAATTCTGGAGAAATGACGACGCGTTAGTCTAGTTGGTAGTGAACTAGTGACCCTGCCTATGAAGCTTATTCCTCTATATAGGTATGTTTATGGTTGCCTAGTACCCATATTACAAGCTAGAGCTTAGTTTAGGACTTGGACAATTTGTGCGAAATTATTTATATTAATGATAATTATAGCATTCGGAATAACGAACACTTCAGTTTTATCAGTTACCACATTCGCACTCATGTCTGACAGTATAAATATTTCTAGTACCTACTTATTTCTTAGAAACACGAAGAAAGTCGATAGCTACCACTGAAATGATTCCCTAAATGAAAGTAACGATACGGATAATAGCGGCTGCTGTTAGTTTTATTTGATTCCGTCTATTGCCACAGAGCGTGGTGTCTGCAATAAGCAAAGTAGAAACTTTGCGGCGCGATAGTGCGAGAACAAGTGGGTCGTCTGGATTGAACCACATCCTCGATGACCGATGTTGATGATTTCATTTTGTTAAGTGTTGATGTCGGTAGTCATTCACCGAAACGTTAATTTGGCTTAAAATTCGTACTTAAATATTGCTCCGGGCGATAACGTTTCTCACACTCTAAATCAGGTCCGATTTTCACGATTTTTGTATATGTTGTAGTGATTATGAAAAACTAGGAATGTCGTTTCTTTTTTTTGTTTTTTTTTAATTTGTTTCGTAAGTACTAAAATATATATTCTTGGAAAGGAAAACGTACAGACATAGTTTTTCATAATATCTACGACATATAAAAAATAATCGGACTAGGTTAGGTGAGGTAGGTTTTCGGTTTAGGTTTTAGGTTTAGGTTATCGCATTTTGTATGTAAATTTTCAGACCCACAATCCTCTTAACTAACGAATTCAAAATTAAAAATATTTATTCAGTAAATAGGCCACATGAGGGCACTTTTACACGTCGGTAATATGGAGTGAATCTACTAGCGCTTCGGAAAAGACCATCATTGCGGAGAAGAAGCGCCGCAAGAAACTCCAGGAGGTCATTTTATGAATGATGTCAAAGGGTCCAATTTCAAAGTGAAGGCTATCTCTATAACGATTTCGTGTTAAAATATATTTAAAAACTTTAAATTTTATTCTCATATCGTATAACCAGAATGCAGTTTAACACTTGGTTTGATGTTTCTTAATCTAATAATGAAGCTGGTTTCAATTTAGAAATTACAGTTTTAAATTGGATCCAATGTGGTTCATAGCTCAAATTATAAAAGTAAAATACCTATTTAGACCAACGTTGAGCTCTGGGTCTCCTAGGAGAGAATAAACAATAATTAAAAGAAAAATTAATATAGTGCGAGTAGTACATACTCAATAAACATTACATGCTGAATTAAACAAAGGTTGCAGGCTTAGTTTATAATTTTACATACTTAATTCTAACCTTAAGGGAACTTGTTGTTTGTTTGGCCTTAAGATAAATAAAATAAATAAAGAGGGGAAGCGATCGGAACGGTGTGATTTGGAAATCAAATTACTAACAGCATTAGCGGAGGTACAGCCGACCAAGAAATTGTCTAGCACTTATTTACCTTATTTGTACGTTAAGATACAAATGTCAGTGTATCTAAGATTGACTTGCTTCTTGCTTAATGGAAATAATATCAAAAATAATGGATTGACATTATGATCGCGAATATTAAATAGACACATTTAACACGTTTTGTTTCACATGCGCTGACACAAAAACAATTTGAAAAAGTTACAAATTTTAAGTAAGTATAACATAACACAAATTATATAAGGTTTAAATAAGCGTAGTCTTTTTTTTTTAATTTACTGAGAAAATAAATGAACAAATTTCTGCAAATGGCTAAACAACTTAATCACCCGCCGCCGTGTCTTTTCTACGTCACAATATAATAAACTGTTGATAAACATATCAATCATTAAATCTTGATGGCCTAAATGTAACAAAATGTCGAAACATTGCGTAGAATGAGTAGTCATTTAGTTATGTAACCATCGGAGCGTGTCGCTGTAATGAAGACAGCCTGAAAACATAATAAATTGCGATGCCAACTTGGACATTCTAGTTTAGCACGATAGGATAAGTCATCCAGTGCATTACCGCGCCAACCAGGCGTGGCAAACAAACATCGGAGTCAACGACACCACCCCAACATAAAGCCACTTTCAGTTTCGTGAAATCGAAAGTACGTTCATCTCCTGTGGTTCGCGATTTTTGCCAAGATGGCGGATTGGCGGGCGAGTCGATAATCCGTCACGCAGCGGGCCGCGGGCGCATCCACGGGTGCAATTTGTCAAATGCTTTCCGCTGGCGTCGAAGCCGCAGAACTCGCATAAAAGATTGATATAATCGTGAAACTACCTACTTTGAGATACTATACGTTATTTTTTTTCTCCATTAATAATCAAGTATAATAATAAGTACTGTAAGATGTGATCCCAAGAAAAGGGTATGGAGGAAGTGCAGTGACCCGCGACAGTGAAATGCAACCCGCTCCCGCCGAACCGGCCTTCTGGCGACCGTGAAAGTGCCCTCTCTCTAATTACACCAGGCTCGCCTTACATGGCTTGGATTTCTTTGAAAAGCGCAATTTGATCAGAAGCGAATACTTGCTGGCATAGCGGAAATAATGACCAACAAGTTTTTACAGAAATCTGGATTCAGAATCAACAAAATAACTGGAAGATTTAATTATTTAGGTTCATACGTATTTAAAGTGCGTACATATTTAAAGGTTCATAAATATTATATACACTTTAGTACCTTGTCTATTTAAAGTGCCATATACGAATTGTCACAGCGATTTAAGTGACAAGGGGGGGAACGGTAATTTTTGGCACATTTTTGGCAAATTATAAATTATAAAAAGAAAATTAAATGTGCCGAATGTGTTGTTTCATATGACACCTGGATTGCTATAATTCAACCCCCCATTCTTGATCCCTTTTCAAATATTAATAAAAATAATTTCATATTTTTTGCTATAAACAGATAAAAGCAAGTTTATAAATGTAAACTATGTCAAAGGATCATGGGCAAATTGGGTGTGACACCAACAGAATTTAAACCTATATAATTAAAAAGGAATTAGTTAAAACGTAATTTCTTAATGAGGCCGCAAGTACCTAGCGCACCGGAGAACAAAAATATGGGCACTTGAAAACAAGATTATGTTGATGATAATAGTCCATAGAAACATTGGGAAATATAGTAGTGTGACGGCTAATTATAGAACTGGGTTTAGGGTGTTTGATTATAACACTATATCATCAACATAACCTAAGTAACTAAACGGAAAAGAGTTACACAGAGGTCGATTGTTGTGTAATGTATCTTAATAATTTTATATTCTGTACAACAAAACAACTCTCTGATTCTAAGAAACTTCTTTACTTTATTATTTATGTAGCTAAAGTTTATATGGACTATGTTATTATCTTGTTTTCAAGTGCCCATATTTTTATTCTCCTGTATGCTAGATGTTTGCGGCTATAGTAAGAAATGATGTTTTAACTAATTACATTTTAAATGTAAAGGATTCAATTCTGTTGATGGCACACCCAATTTCCATACAAAAGTGCCCATGATCCTTTCAACTTGATAACTGCAACAGTTTCTATAAAAACTATTGTGTCATACAGACAGACACCGAAGTCTCACCATGATGGTTGCTTTTTTACCATTTTGGTACGGAACCCTAAAAATCGTCTTTCTAAATCTTAGACGAAGTATACCTACCCATTGTTCTAAATAGATCCGCCATTTGGAATTTGACACTGCCGCGCATTAATTGAAGCCATTTTTCTCTAAAAGTAGGTAGGGTGACTGCTATAGTTATTGGCCCCTCCATAGTAATTGCCCACTATTACGAAATTAAAAAGAAACAAGGCAATAGAAGCATGAACTCGAATGAATGGGACCAAAAAAAAACCTGTATTTCTCCAGCTTTCGTTTTAGTTCATCTGATTTTGTCTAGACGACGTTCTAACGCGGTAGAATCTCAGTTACTAAAAGTGTTGACAAATGTAGGTCGTTCGTTAAGAAAAAGTTAAGGTAAGAGTTTTAGAAGAACTTAATTTTTCATGAAAGTTACGTAGCTAATGCTTGCGTGTTGTACTATTTTGTTGCCGGATTAAGTAAATATTAATTCTTTGTTATTTTAAAGATCACAAAGCAACAATAACCTCAAAATATTTCAACGGCTAATAACTGAATTTGAGTGGCTGTGGGATTTAGTTATTAGCCATGGCCGGCCAATAACTCATTTTCCCTTAAATGTGTTTTCAAAGCAGTTTCAAAACTACAATGGTGTAATAAAATGTGTAAAAAAAATCTACAGTTATAAATATGTATAGTGGATCAGTTATTAGCCGGGGGTGGCCAATAGCTAAAAAGTAAGGCGGCCAATTACTCACTGTAATTAGCCAGAGTGACTTTAGTTATTAGCCATAGACCTTAATATACTTTTATGTTTCTGATTGTTTGACATCCTTGGATATTTTTTTAAAATAATAATTATGGCAGCGAGATAATATTAGATCTGGGCTATGTCAAATTATTATTTTATTTCATGTAATTTTTCGTTAAATTGTGTGGCTAATTACTGTGTCTTAGGGGGCTAATTACTGTAAATTGATGGCCAATTACTAATTTTAGAGAGGTTAGACTTTATTTTTTCTTTTTTCAAATATATATGTGATCTGATTTATAATCTGTTTTATTTCCTATAACCTCATAAAATTTGTCTTTAATTGAAATCACAGACGTGTACGTATCATTATTAAGTTTTTTTAAATCGAGGTTTGAAGATACTTTTCAGCTTAAGTGGCCAATTACTATAGCAGTCACCCTACCTATGCTTGTTATGGCGTCGAATATATCATCACTACATAGTATAAAACAAAGTCGCTTCCCGTTGTCTGTCCCTATGTATGCTTAGATCTTTAAAACTACGCAACGGATTTTGATGCGGTTTTTTTTAAAAGATAGAGTGATTCAAGAGGAAGGTTTATATGTATAATATTTGTTTTAATTCATGTACTGGTGTTACAGAAAACTCATATAAACCGAAGCGAAGCGAGGGCGGGTCGCTAGTTTGCGGATAAATTAAGGATGGGAAGTCTATTTCAGGAATAAAAAGAATGGACTTCAGAACAAAAACAAAATGGCTATAACACTGGTACTTACAACTTTTTTCATTTCTGCCTCTTTTTTTTAATCACGTGATGTTTGTTAAAAATATAAATATAAGTAGGCCATATTTATCTACTTTTCAAAAATATATTGTTTAGCTTTAAGTCTCAGATGGGCATGGAACTAATTCGCGTAAAGGTAAACGTAACATACTATAAGTAGGCATCCTTGGCAGTTCAAATATCTTATTATTGTATGTTTTATAAATTCAAAGATCGGAATAGGTAGAGCTAATTTGCCTAAACTTGATGCACCTTCATCCAATAATGTATTCCCATTTCACTCACGCATGAATGAATATGCCTCAAGTTTAGGCAAATTAGCTCTACCTATTCCGATCTCTATATAATTTTCTTATAAATATTTCGTTCCAAACATACTTAGAAATATTGTTTATTTACCTATCTTAATTCGCGAAGATAACAAAAAGAGGTAAGTTACTAACACTCCATTCTGAATAGAGGCTTTTTAGGGTTCCGTAGTGAAACTACGAACCCTTATAGTGTCGTCATGTCCGTCCGTCCGCAGCCTAGCTCAGAGACTCTTAGTACTAGAAAGCTCTAATTTTGGCATGAATATACATGTTAGTCACGTCAACAAAGTGGTAAAATAAAATGTTGTTTTTTTTTCTGTATCGCCCTACGCGTATCGTGGGGATGTATTTTTTTTCTCGTCTACCCCATAGTGTGCGGTGACGGTGGATAGGGCTTTCAAAAATATTGCGGGAGTCAAGTGCCATTTCACATGCCAACTTTACCTAAACTTTGCTTGGAATGGACGGTAGGAAGGTACTACGAGTATTATATTCTAGCCACGCGCGTGACGGCGGCGTTTGTAGCCTGCCTTCCGCTCAGTCAGTTGGCGAACAGGGATCAACCTCGCGCTTGTTTAGTTTGGTGTCCTGCGGCTGGGTGACGAATTTGCTTGAATGGTTGAAAAGTAAGTTAAATATATATTACATGTATCAGTAAGAGAGCAAGAGTATTACCCTACTTTGACGCATTCACACGATGTGTCACGGTATCTTCGTTCAATGGTAAAGGTTAATATGAATTGGCCGTCTGTTACCTTCACAAAGATCTATTTGATAATATTAAACAAAAGGTAATCGTAAAACTGCCCTCGTTCTTCAAATAGCACAGTGGGTTGAAAGGTTAAGGTTAGGTCCGGTAAGTCTGAACGCAGAAAAAAAGATCGCAAAGTAGATAACAGACAGCCAAATCATATTTCCTGAATAAATGAGACGTGCTTTTGAAGCTTCCTGACCTATAGGTTTCGAGTGAGCAATCGAGGGGAGCATTGAGGAGGCCATGGCTTCCATCGAAAAATACGTTGTAACATTATGTGATAGGTCAAATTTTCTCCTTTTTTAAACAGGTATAATAGGATCTCAAAGATTAAAAAAACGCATCCCACCGACTAAAGCTGCTTTATATCAGCATTTTTTAAAAGCCGTATATGAATTTGTGCATTTTTGAGGTCAGTTAGCAGTGTTAGCAGCGGCTCAGAATCAGCTCTGTTCGTCTACTTGGGGTTGGACGAAGGTCAACATCAACTGAGAGCCTACATAGACGGACGGCCTGTTGCTGCAGAAGCAAGTCTAGAAATTGTCAGGTGCAAATGCAAAAACAGCTTAGTGCCGCGGCTGGTGCAATTGCAAAAAAAGGCAGCTTAAATGTTCAGACCTCTGTCGGTGCAGTGAATCTTGTAATATTTAAAATAAATTTGCATTACGTTACCTTTCGTGTGTTTAAAACAGTACGGTCACGAGCGTTAATTTGGGACCCATTTCAAGAAAAATATGCTTGAAGTCGTCAATGTTATTATAGAGATGTCAAGTCATTTGTAACTCTTAGGAAACTCAACCTTATTGTTGTTGAATGTCAGATTGACTTTGGACCTAAGGTGGATACTAAATTAAATCTCGTGACTGTACCTAGACCCTACTTCATGGACGATCATGCATATAGATCACCCTAACCCACGCTTAATATTATTTTGTATCTTCCATATATCAAGATTTATATACTTAATAAACTTTATATTTATGAAGACTAGATAAGTGTATCTTTACGACTTTAGTTTTAGTTTTTAGATTTTTCATAAGTATAATTTTAAACACAATACTTCACAATAGGTATAAGTATGAAAAACAAACAAATAGATTTTTTAACTTTTTTCTGCTTAATATTTTTTTGTTGTTAGAAAGTGTTGTTGTTTTTGTGCGAAAAATAGATCCCTCGTCCTTAATTTATCCGAAAATGATATATCCCCCCCCCCTCCCCCGCTAAATGCTCTCGCTCGTGGCTCTCGATGACTCCTGATCTGAATTTACTCAAGACCAGCTAAGAGTCAACTGTGCCAAGTTTCAGCAAGTGCAAGTAATACCCTAGCTACTAGTAGAATACAGGCTCTGTTACAATATCCTAGAACGGCGTTGACACGTAAAGGGGTTGTCTAATGCGTTATGTAAAAATAAACGAGTGATGCTGCGCTAGCCGTTAATGATATCATTGGACAATTCGATCAGGCGAGGAATGCATTTGAAGCATTCTTCAGATTACCGCGTTCATTCAGCTGGCTCAAAATAAACATTACTGCTTTTGCTTCTGATACTTTCCACCAGAGAGAGTGCTTTGTGTATGTAAAACAATTGCAAAAATTTGCACACTTCCTCTTTAATGTTATGAGAATGCAAGGCAGGTATTGTTATAATAAACATTTAAGGACAAGCTTTTCAAAAAATGATTAATTTAACATTGCATTACCTTAATAATGTAATGTGTTATTCAGACCGTTTTAATGTCATGCCCGCGCAGTTACATAATCAAACTGTATTTACGTTTCTATATTAATAATTGACGTTATATGTATTTACTGACAAGTTTTGAAGGTGTACGAAATAGTTAAACCTAGATTTGAACAGATCTACATTGAACCGGCGGCATCCAAAAAAGGTTGGTAATGAGGACAAAAACG
Organism: Acleris laterana; assembly: GCA_963966035.1. Lineage (NCBI taxonomy): Eukaryota > Metazoa > Arthropoda > Insecta > Lepidoptera > Tortricidae > Acleris > Acleris laterana. Next base: position 8,778,198 of record OZ014451.1, read on the forward strand.
CGGCTCCGGAAACTAGGAGGCGCGGCTTGCACAATCTGCCGTCATCCGGTGCACTCCATATAAGCACAATACTCGACGGACAATGGAAGAGAATGTTGCATGCAGTTATATCTCCGTTTCACAAATTTCTAAATGCTTAAGTTACGAGTACCGTTGGACATCCACCGGCCGGACCGGTGCAAATTCCTACGCGAAATGTCCCTTAATCGAACTAACATTCCCGCCGCCTAAATGATTAAAGCCGTTAAGTCGACTTCTCTCTTTATCATTGACTACGCGATAATTACAAACTCGTTTAAATAACAATCAATGCAGTGAATATGATTTGATTGCCATTAAAAATGGAAGAATTACTCAAGTTAACGGGATTCATTTTCGAAATAAGATCGATAGTTCGATAAATAAGCGAGTAAATAAAAGTTTCATAAACCATATAATGAATTTACCATATTTTTTTAAATAAAACATCGTGTATATGGAAACTGAGGACAAAATAATTAAAAGTAATTTAAGTTCAAATAAGGAACAAATAGGCTGTTAAAATTCTGTTCAGGCGCAAGCTGGCACTTCTTTGTCTAACGGTATGCGCTCAAGATTATGTACCTACGTTAAGGATTCCTATTTAAAACGAAGTACACTTTTATAATTTTAAATAGTTGGAGTTTTGTATGTTTATACTGATAACCATTCATGCTACGTCTTGTTTTTACTTAGCAAATAAATAAATGGTTGAAACAACTTTGTAATATTGAACATAGGGAAGTACAAAATTTTAAACCACCGTTTTATTTCATTACAATTTAAACCACTCAAATTACAAAAGTATAAAAACGTTTAGGTTTACAATTACGTCAAAAAAATATCTAACGAGGGCAAAACATTTATTTCATTACTAATTTAAAATGAATCCAGAAATGTAAATAATCACAAAACATCAGGACTTACTCCTTTTTTCGTACAGCTATGTTCATTCATACCGCACATCCTCACGGTTGAGGTATCTACGCGCGAAGAACTTCTTCAATGTTTCCTCGAAGGAATTTTTAATAGCTTTATCCAGGAACGCTTCGGTACCCAAGTACGACAGTATCGATGTTTTAGTGTTGTCCACGGCCTTATAGGAGAGGCAGTTAGAGTTCCTAAGCGCAGTAATGATACTGCTACAGATGCATATGGCAAAGTTAAAAAAGGCTGATCTAGTATGTAACTGCATACGTACGTTTCTATTATAGGTACCTGGGTATGTATACAATCTTCTGTTTTAAAATCGAGCGAAATTACACCGTTCAATAATACCAACTATGTAATCATAATCATGCATGATATATTTCCAAATGTAACTTTTCTCGAGTAGGGTCAAGTGGGGGACCGTATAACAAAGGGCACAGTGTTACATAAGGAATATCTCTGTCCTTCTCTTATTTATCTATCTTGACGTGTTTTATTACTTTCATACGCCGCCATCTTAAACATCTGTCATCACTCATCAGACGTCGAGTTGCCGACTAAACGAAAAAAAAACTCGAAATAGTGCTTTGTACTTATTACTATGGCTGCTAACTGTACCCCACACTGTAACAAATTTGTGATCTCACAAAACCAAAAATAAATTGAAAAATCTAAGCATAATTTTGATATTATTTCAAGTGTAACATGAAGATAAAAGACTAGGTACTGATTTTATAATAAATATCAAAAGGTGGATGTAACATAATAAACGGTTTTTTTTTAAATAAAAATTACTATTTGCTACACTGTTTCCCACTTGATATCTTAATTTCAATTGTAGAAAACTTAATCAATTACAAGGCTTTATACAAAAATAATTATCGGGTTAATCAACTGTAGACGTCGTAATCATTAATCTTTGAGTACGATTGTGCAATTGCATTAAACGATCGACGACTGGAAAACAATTATCATTTTAGTCGTAATTACAAAAAACCTATCAAATGAGAGCCTCTTCTGTTTTTTGTACGATTCTTGGTACTTCCTGCACCTGCCGGGGAATAAGTTTACTTTGTGATATTACCTCTCACGTATTAAATTGTGGTGATCTCAGCGGCTATATAGATACAGTCATGCGTTAGCGATGACAATGACATCATGACCTCGTCTTGTGCTCTTGGTTTTTCACCTTCAAGTAAGCTTTTGAAAGGATAATGTAACTTCCTTCATAAATAGAAAATATAGCAGTATTCTTAGGAGTTCTTAGCATTATAATAGGTATGAGTGCAAATCGCTACCGATAAATAACCAAAAATAACGAAAAATACTAATTAAAGCGAAACAAAAAAAAAATGGACTAAGAAGGTAGGTAATTGAATTAGAAACGGCGGCAACGAAGGTAACCTCAGAGAAGGAGACTTGCTTACAAGATATGATTGCAGAATAAGATCGGTATTAAATAGTTTAGTATAAATATCGATTTAAAATGCAAGTACAAATAAATACCTGATTTGCGAGGATTAAATACTTAGAGAAAATATTGGGTCAAACAATATTATGGTTTGCCAAGAAAACGTCAAAGGTTACATTGTAACGCAATATAAAAAAGATATTATGAAACATAAACCTTGTCACTAAATATATTTAAGTCAATAATTATATTTATGATTATACGGAAAAAGAGGATAATTGAATTAAAATTGCTATTATAAATGTGCAGCTGGTGACAACGCGTTACCTTTAACACCATAATAATAACCGGTATGACTGCGCATTCCATAATTTCGATGCAAGGACCGATATGCAGTTAGAACGTTCTGCAACTAGCCATAAAGATGACTTGCCTTAGATGGAACAAGAACTGCATAATTATTGATAATTAACGTCAAGCACCAGTTGCTTCCAGAATTTCATTTTATCTACAAACATGAGCTCTATGTACGGTTCAACTGCACACGGTGACGCTCGTCTAAACAGAAAACTCCCAATGCATTTTTTTTATACCTATGGAATTGGTTGGGATCGAGCCTATCCCTGTTATTAGGGCTCGTTTTCTAAATTAAACGCTTACAGGTTTATGCATATAAACCTCTATTGACTGCCACAGAAGCTGCCTTTCGTGCTCGACCAACCGGAGACCGTGGAGACCGTTTCAAACCTAGTGAACATAATATCGTGTTCTTTCGTAACTTACCAAATAGGTACCGTACCTACATCGTATCCACCCGTTTAGTTTTAAATCATATTAAATCTGAATTACATTATAAAACAGTGTGGCTCAAGGCAATACAATGATGTCTAATAAAAAGAGAGGGAAAACTGTTTGCTGATTATGATAGGACAAACCAAGTACAGATGTAGTGAATAATCCTTTCCCATCGTTTTTGGTCGGATAACTTCATATTTATCTTACTTTCTCAGTTGGCTTATTGATGGATACTGAAGCTTATTGAGAAAGCTAGATAAATACGAACTAAGCCGACAAAAAACGATGGGAAAGGATTATTCACTACATCTGTAAAATAAAGGTGGTGATGATAAGCATGCTAACCGCAAATAGAAAGATATAAATTAAGACCTCTTAAAGAGTTAATTATCAAATTGCAATGTATTTCAAGAATAAAAGAGCAATTTGACGCCGTTGTTGGCACAGCACGAGGTAATTGCTATAATGATAGTTGTCCGCCGTGTCATGATACCGCTAACTCACGTTGCATGCCATCCATCGATCTCTTATAATGGATTGAAAAAGACATCGTTTCCAATAACTAAGTAGCCGTTTAAATAATTAGGCAATATTCTTTGATGGATCGGTTTATGTGTAAAAGATCACGTTTAGATGTCACAACACTCACAGAATGAATGGGGTGACATGGATAAATTAAAAGGCTTCAAGTAGTTAGCAAGATGCCTTACCGGGCTTGGTTACAATAGGTAATGATATAAAAACATTTTTTTTTTGAGTGAGTTGTAGGTAATTTCGTAGCTATGCCTAACCGACTTCGGGATTACAGACGTGAAAGTATGTATGTACCTATGTTTGTATAATGTTATTTATATGCAAAGTTTTTTTACACTTACGGAAATAATATCCGCCTGCATACGAAACACAATAAAAGTGAGGAAGAGTTAATATTTACTTTAGGGTCATGCGCGGTGTCACACGAAATCAGATAAGAAGGTTTATTTTGATATTGTAATAAGAAACTAGGCAAATGACTAATGAATGTCCTCTATTTGGTTAATATTTTCTTTACCTGAACACATAATTTCACCATAATACGGGCCCTGGTGTTAGACAGGGCGACAATGATTGAAGGTACCGGTTAAAGGTCTCTGCTGTCAGCATTACTTTTATGCCTCGAGGGCAACGTCGACCTTATCAGGTGTTGCTATTTTTAATACGCGGGGTAGCTAATTTGTGCAACTTGCAAAGTCGGTTGAAAAGCAGTATACCTACATACCTTTTTAACTTAATGCATATATTTAAGACATTATTTACTAAACTTAATAATTATAATATCATCAAAACTGGATATCTATTTCATGTATCAACGATGTCGATAATATTTGTTTCAAGTTTCAAAAAAGTAATCCACGATGAAATTAGTACATTTACATACGAAAAACCTAGTTAGATAATGTCAAGTTTCTTCGCAGAACTAATTTCCTTTGAAAACTGTGACATCTTGTTGCAAATGTCTATGGGTCTCAGATCCCACTTACTATCGCGATCTCTTTGTGTGCTCATTTTCCTTCTCCTTAACATAAAAATAATATGTAGTAGATGGCGCCGGTTTAATTCGTCCGTGTCAAATCAACCCATCGACCCATCAAACACGCAGCTAGCCGACTGTAGGTACAACGGCACTATTTACCTGCAACAAACAAGTAACACCTATTAGCCGGAATGATAACATAATTTTTCATTTTATTCAAACTTTTTAGGGTTCCGTACCCAAAGGGTAAAAACGGAACCCTATTACTAAAACTCCACTCTCCGTCCGTCTGTCAGTCTGTCTGTCTGTCACCAGGGGTGTTATTCTCTCAAAAACAATGGACGGGCGGACGAACGAGCGAAATCGCAGCGGCGAGATTAGGTAGTCCCGTCAGAGCAAACAAAACACATTTAAGCGCGTGCATTTTCGATTAAGCAGCCTTATACGTTCGATCCATCGGCAGAAACCATGCGGCTAAATTGAAAATGCACGCGCTAAAATATGTTTTGTCCGCACTGACGGGACTACCTAAACTCGCCGCTTGGGAATTCACTCGGCAGTCCGTCCGAACGTCGTTGTTGAGAGAATCACTACCCACCCAGGGACCGGAAAACCCGTTCCTTTGCTTAAGCCGTTCGAACGGCTTACCCGTTCATACGGTAAGCCAACGTTTCGGTAACCTCTTCACCGGCTTACCCAAACGATGAGATAGCCCTATCAAGCCAGGTTACCCTAACCGTATCCCTTTGGTAACCGCTTACCGAATGTTGTTGGATTTGGTATTAAGCGCTTACCGTTCGGGTTAGGGTAACCCCTTCGCCACCTTCCCGCGCGTGCCGCTATTTTTACGTGTATTGTATTGGCTACAGATAATCAGTAAAACTTGGAAAGGATACCTATCGGACAGGTCGTGTTGTTGTTGTCTTACTTAGGTTAGGTTAGGTACTTATATTTGATGCCACGTCGTATTCATAATACCGATGAGCTGCGTCACTTTTTTGTTTAGGCATAATAAAGCCGGGAGTAGGTATGTACACTTGTACTTTTTTTAAATAACAATAACAGTTAATATCTTTACTTGATTAATTACAGTCTCTTATTACCAAAACGACACACCAAATCTTAGCTCATCAAATTTACTTTCACTTACTAATATAACTACGGAGATGCGCAACGTTCGCAAATCACTAAGAAAGTGACGAGTAATATGCGTGCAATAAACAAATAAATAGGCAAACAAGTGACAAAAGGTAGTTTACGCCAAAAATTGATCACAAGGACCCAACATTTTTGCAAAAATATGCTTAAAGATCAAGGACCAAGGCTGCGACGGCGGCAATTCATAAAGCTTTGACAAATGCCGCCACGAGCGGCTCGTGCCACAGGCAGGCCACTGCACTCACCTTTGATTGAAGCGCGCGCGCCGCCCGAGTTTTGGTTTCTATAGGTTTCTATAAACGGTCCAAAAATATGTCGTACGTAGTTCGTCTAAGAACTAAAATTGCTTGAAGGTATTTTAAGCGGTAACCCATTCGGAGGTTTTGATACTGGTAAGCGGTAAGCGAAATTAAATCAATCGAATGGATTATCCGTTTAATGTGTAACCCGATGAAGCGCTTACCGAAATGTGCGGGTTTATAAAAATCAGCGCTATAAAAACCCTTTAAAAACCCCGGGTTAGGGTAAGCGGGTCCGGTCCCTGTACCCACCCAGGCTGTATCTCGTGAAACGTGATAGCTAGACAGTTTACATTTTCTCAAACGATGTATTTCTGTTGCCGCTATAACAACAAATAGGTACTAAGAACAGAATAAAATAAATATTTGAGGGGGGCTCCAATACAACAAACGTGAATTGTTGGCGTTTTTACCTCGATATTAATAACGGCAACGCTTGAAATATTCACATAATTAAATTAAAATAAAATAACTATTTATGTTGCTTCCGTAGTACAAACGCGTTTTATTTTGCAGTTTTTTGTATAGATAATGTAAATCGTGTCCGACTCGCACTTGGACGGTTTTTCTTTTTAACCAGGCCCTGTTAATGCGACAATTATTTGTGGCCATGTCCAATTTGCCTGCTAACTTTCCCTTATCAAAGGAGACAAGCTTAGCGTAAATTTTCGCTTTTAAACATCCAAAAACTTTCATAAAATATTTCGCTTAATGGTTAATTAAGCGATATACTAATTTAATATTCAGTGATAAGTGATAACGGTCAAATTTAATTGTAGATTAATTAATTTAGTTCAATTAAGCATACAATGAATTCAATTCGGTTAATAGCAAGTAATAAAATACCGTAAGCGCGATGTTATTTTAATTATAGTTACACCCTTTTTGATAGCAAAATAACTGACCGATTCAGTCACAGTTTCGCTAATTAATATACAACTAATTAACCAGATAACAATTCATTTGCGTTCATTAATGTGTAAACAACAAACAATATGACAGACCACGCGAAAGACCAGTTAAGTAATAAATTAAGAAACAAAAACTTGTAAACACTAAATTAAAATGCCCGTTACATATTCACAACTCTAGAGGAATTTAGTAACCGCGTATCTTGCCCGTCCTCGACCGCGACGCGATGACGTCATTAACCAACATTTCGCAAAGCAACCGACGACTGATAAGCAGAAACTTTAAATTTGGAACGGCTGTGCGTTTGTAAATAGAACGGCTATAACCGTGCAAAGTATACCCATAATCCATAACTTTATCTTCGGCTAAAACATTTAGAATGTATCTAGTTGTTAGAAAAATATACGCTACAAAATATATTTTTCTAACAACGCTTACGCTTTTTAACTTGTTTTTAAAGCAACAGCTCTTCTTACGATCAATAAATAAGGAAATATATTTCGCACGCCGCCATCTTTCCTAGCATTCACATGGCGTTACGACAGTGTTAGTCACGTAACTCCATGACCATAAGTTTAACACTTGGCCTCTCGTTGCGGTGCTAATTGAGTCAGCCTTGGTGAACTGCTGCATGCCATTCTAGAGATGCTATGCTTATTACTTAATCGGAGGTTTTATTGAATGTGGATTAATAAAGGCATTAAACTGAGTGGCCGATATCTAAATTAAGTCTAACTGAAAGACCTTTATGATCTTCATCACACGTTCTCAAGTAATCTAAGGAACAAAAAGTAATCAGTCACAGAAATAGAGGTTAACTACTAGTAAAACATAACGTTAGAAAATAAGACAGAAGTTAATTTAGTTCAAAATTACAAAAATATAATAGCAATGCCATGCCACCATCAAAATATAACAACCGGTTTCCTTGTAAAAACAAAGATGAGCCGCGAAGCTCCGGTCGTCGACCACTTAAGCCGATCAACGCAATTACCCCACTGGGCAGATGTAATTGAGAGGAACAACTGAAGAGACCAAAATACTCAATTGAACGAGGAGAAATCTGTAGCGAATCAAGAAGTCCAGAACCATCGCGAACCGCAAGAGCCAGTCGCAATTTGTGGTGAGACTGTGTCGTTTATTTTGACAATCAGTGATGGTAATGAGTTAGAGAAACGCGATGGGAAATCGTCAAAGGTGATTATTTAAGAAAGATGTATGTATGTATGTAAACACTTTAAAGAAGAATACAAACACAGAAAAAGTGGGATGGATGAAGGCAAACTATCCCTCCAAAGTTTAGGGAATAAGAACTTTGAAGATCTTAAAAACATCTCGCTTGAATTTCGTCTCTTAACTGATTATTTTACATCGTTTTGAGTCAAATGGTCTAATGATTGATGCTGGCGGAGTAAGTGATAGCATTGCACAAGCTGTGGCATAAATGCCAGGCAAAAACACGAGCTCGTAAGCCGTTGACCCTGTGAACAACTCCGCGACATAAAAGAGAAACAATCAAAGCTCTACCGATGTAGGACGGTGACGACATTACATCTCGATTTACAAATGCCGATACATATGCATTTGACGCAGGCGTATTTGAAATTGAATTATGTTTAACCATTCGTTGTTATTGCACTAATACGTGGAACTGTTGTGTTGAATATCAGGTACCTAATCGAATTAAATGGAATACTTTCGTTATCTTACAGTACTTTAACTGTCGATATATATGATAATGTAGATAACCTAGCCTTATCGTTTTGAAGCGTATTATTTTATTGATATCCAGAAAATTATCCAAACGCACCCAAATTTTATTATGCCGACTTAATTTGCGAGTGTTACTAACGAGCAGTCAAAAAAACTCTAAGCATAATAATGTATAAATGTTCGCTGTGAGTATGTAAACATATTTATCTAATCGGCCAAGTTATCTTCCTTATCTACCGCAACCCTGGTTTAGAACATGGCGAAACATTGTGATGCAACCTTTACAGGAATCAGACCGATGCATTTGGTGATGCGATTCAGAAAACATTAAACGCAATAGTTATTGAAAGTATTACTATAAATAAACGAATTTCAAGCATCATTCAGTCGCGGCCTTAATTATATTACACAAAATGAGAGAGGAAGCCAAATCGCGGTCTATACATAGACGTTTATGTGAGTAGTCGAATTAAATCGTAAATCCAAGTATTTTCTTTCAGTGATCCAATTTACGCCCAAAACTATAGTAGCGAGTTTCTCCATTGGAGCAAGCAAACGTACAGTCAACCAATTTGAATCCTAGGCCACTAAGAAACTATGTCATAGTGACGAATGATTTAAGTCGTAAGAGACTTCTTAAGAATTGAATTAGAACGTTACTTTGACATAGATCCATAGTGGTCCATGAAACAAATTGATTGAGTGTACATTAGAGGGTATCCATAACCATCCAATAAGTTTTGAGAATCGTTAAGTATAAAATTAAAATACATTGAGATTTTTTTTATATATTTGTATTTGTGTATAGAGTTATTTCTGTTATCGTAAAAGTCTGCAAACTAACTTTATAAACCATTCTAACAACCGTTACGGCGGTAAATTAAGGTTAGGATGGTTTTGGAAATAAGTGCAGTCAACCAATTTGATTTCTAAGCCACTTTGGACTATGTTAAAATGTTAAAGTGACGTTGTCAACCAAAACGTAAGAGACTCCCTATGATTTGGTTTACAACGTCACGTTGACAAAGTCCATAGTGGCCTAGGAATCAAATTGGTTGACTGTACATTATTTTATACTTAATCATCCAAAAAAATCAAGTGTTCAAACAGTTTAAGAAACAATACATTTAAGAGCGGTTCACTCAAGATAATTTCAAACGTGATATATAAGCTAAATTCTAGTTTAAAAAAAAGGTTCTATCAGAATAACAGCGTTGTGATTGGTCTGCACTCGCAAATCGCAACACAAGCTGAGTGCGTCCTTTTTCGTCCACAACATTGCAGCATTGCTGGCTTTTTTGACTAAAAAAAAGTGTGCAAGATAAATTCTAAGATTTAATGAGTAAATTAGTGAGTATTGGCAATCTTAGGTGGATTTACCATAGTTCAGACTTTATTTATATATCCAAAGTTTTTTTTTTCCAAGCAGATAATTTTGACATTGAGATATACAAAGTAGTCGTTGCAATGTCGGATTTGTCATCAACTCATGATTGTTCATTTCTTGTTTTATATTTATTTGTTGTCTCATACATTTTAGGTACAGAATCGGTGTGCTCTAATTATATTTGCATTGCGAAATCGATCATAATGATGACATTGATGACGTTTGTTCGGCAATTGCAGAAAAAAAACAATAAAGACCCAACCCAACCCATTAAAGACGAGACACTTGTTGATTAGATGTCAAATGCAAGAAACACTAATCTCTCAATTGTTTAGTATGGTTTGCTTGTAAAGTATTAGTTGGTAGCGCAAACTCCAGCAATATTTGGCGTAGCTCGGCGCCGCGGATCCGGTTCTGGGATGAGTCACGCGCGACCTGCCGCCGACCTCTACTTCAGCACCCTGGCGAGGCGAGCGGTCTATTTGATTCCCGCGTTATATTATTGTTTTATGGCTAAATAATACACAGATAGTCATTTGTGTTCACCCCTAAAAGTCTTGTCAAAAATTAATTACAACATACATTCATCTTAACGTACGTAAAACAAAATCTTTTCATGTCGTTAACACGATTGGGATTATAATACGTGTTTAACATAATTGCCACATTTTCTCTCTTACCTGGTTCATGGGAAACAGTTCTCAGTAGCAGAGCGATTTAATAGCAAATCGTATAAAAGTCACACTGTGACACTACATAGGTACAGTTAACAGGATAAATAAGTAATAATTTATATACCTTATCACTTGAACGTCGTGTTTGAAATGTTATACAAAATTGTGAAACGACTGAAAGCGACAAGGTACAGAAATGATCACTTATTTATGATGTTGACTGTACCTACTTGGTGCTGCCATACTGGTGATACCACAACACGTCAAAGACAATATGGTTTTATCGGTAATATACCTAATATTGGACAACTGTGTCGGTATTATGATAAATTGAGTCATTGCACAATAATAGCACAATATTTACTCGAGTGAAGTATGCCGATGATCTAATCCGGTCTCTTGATGCAAATATATTGGGAAGTCAAGCAAACATTCATTGTACATAGGAACCAAAACGAAGGTCGAACTTATTTAAGCTTTAAGATCTCTTTATTCAACGAATATGTCTATTCTATTTGTAATATTTTGTTGTAGGGTTTTATCGTGTCTGTAGTTTTGATCGCTATTCAGGTGACATGCACTCAAACAATCATTAAGGCAAACAATCATTATAGTAGTTTATGCAATAGTTGTATAAGAGAGGTCAAAAAATATGAGTGGCGTCTGTTACGATCAGGGACCCGACCACCCATTCCCCGATAAAAGCCGTTAAAAGAATTACCTCTCGAAGTATACACCACTAAAAGAATAACCCTTTTGGAAGGAATGTATGACTTTGTAATTTGATAAACTAACCATTCACATAAGGGAAACCTAAACAGCTGAAGCTCTCTCTTCTCTCGTATTGCATAACCAAATATAAGGGTAACCCTTAAAAATAGCGCTTTAAAACCAATTGAGCAGCTTTTTATAAGGGTTACCCTTATAAAAATCCATTCGAAATCCCTTGAATGGGATAGCGAACCGGCTCCTGCTTTTAATTTGTAATATTTACAGTAATTATATTATAATATTTAAAGTAGCCTTTCAAAGGCCTTTCCATTGAAATAGGTAGCCCAGTGGTAACCCATTCCAATTGACCGCCCATACGATTGACTTTCCCTTATCGAACGATGAACTCAACGATAAGGCTAGCCCTTTAAAATTGGTAATTCGTAAGTAATTCTCCTTGATGTCCCTATGAAAGGGTTTCCCTAACGTTTTAGCGCTTAATATAAAACTTTCCCTTTTGAGGAAGATGTGTGCGACAAGGAAAAAATATAAATCCTTATTCCAAGTGGGGAGCTGCTTTGCTCAGTAAAGTTAGGTACTTATTGGTTTAGTTGGCGACTTGGCGTTTCGCAGTGCAGAAAAGCAGGCTTGACACTAGAATGGGTAAGTGCCGAAATACGTACCTACTTAGTTATTGTCATGATACTCATGCATGATACTACTTTTTTGATTTGGATCCTGTATTTTTTGTCAATTGTTTCGTAATATGTAATCAGAGTATTTTTGTTTTGCTAATTCGCGTTTTGACAATTAATTTTCTTATTAATTAAGTAGGTAAGTAAGTATTTATGTTTTTACAAAAAGTATTTATACATTATCAAATGTTAATTGATCTATTTACGGTTTGTTTCAGATTTCAAACAAAGTTTAGTTAAGAATGAAGTTGAAAGTCAGTCCCTCCTACCAGCAAAGAGAAAATTCTATGGCAGTAAGTACCTAAACATAAATTCTATGATGTGATAGGTACCAATGAGCTATGCGTAGTAGCCGGAAACACCTAATACTTCAAATATATTATTTTCCGGTTAATAATAATTTGTCCAAGTTTTCATTTTACGAAAGCTATGTTATTTTATTTGATCTATTTTAGAATAAATGCGTAATTTAATTAGGTACTACAAGTAGGTTACGTTACTTTGATTTATAAGTGATATCGAAAATAAAGTCTTCTTGCAAAACATTTCATTCGGAATTATGAAAAATCGTGTTTTTGATCAATTCGGAACCATGTAGTTGATGTAATGTAGGTTAAATAGGTACCTACCCGAAGTAGCCACTAGTAGGTATAGGTTTCCGTCACAATACATTCTAGATAGATACCGCATGTTGCCATGTTCATATTATAAATACTAACTAAGTACTATTATAATATTATACATATATAATTTATTATTCAAATTGTGAACTCTGTCTGTCTGTTACATTTTTATGCCAAAACCAAAACACCGATTTCGATGAAATTTGGAATGTAACTAGCATAAACCTAGGAGAAACGAAAGTTGTGAGGGTAATGCATGTTTGTATGTTTGCTAATTACTGCTCCTTTGCGACTCTAGCTGTTTTTTTTGTAATTTTCAGATAAAGCAGAAAATTCAGTTGACATGTTTGATACGCAATACAGTCAAGATTGGGAAGATAATGAATTATATTCCCAAAATAATGCAACTCGTACGGTTAAATGCAAGGAAACAAATACGGATGCAGCTTCACCAACAAAAAATAGTAACAATGCTGAAGAAAGCGCCATAGTATACTCTGTTTCTGTAGGAACCCAAAGCGAGTTTATGGAGGCCGCAAACAACTTAAGAGAAGCGAACACAGAATTTGGCCGATTTGTTGCTCGTGAATTGTCAAATGTTCCAATTATAAAACGGCGACAAATTATGTAGTTCATAGTTCATAGCATTTATTCATAAACAATACAAATATTGTGTTTGAAATATGTAAGTAGGTACATTAAATAATAAATTATTTTTACTTAAAACTAACTCTAGTCACACATGTTATAGGAAATAGTAAAACATTTTTAGTAAATTCTCTTGTTAACAAATTAGTTGGTATTTTGTGTGTCTCTAAATATCTCATCAATACTGTAGAAGCATCCCCGTAGCAAAAAGTTTTTTAATTTTCTTTGGAAGATTGATTTGTTTGTAATCACTTTTAGGTCAGAAGGTAGCTTATTATATAGTTTCACAGCTTGATGACTAGCACAATGCACTGCAATCTTAAGTCTCGGACAGAAGTGGTACCTTTTGTTTTTTGTACGCGTAAGTAATCGTAAGTCTTGTTCTTCGGAGGTCTCTATCTTTGAATTATTTTTAAGGGACTCAGTGAGCAATATTAAAACATATAAGCAAGGTACCGTCAATATTCCTAATTTTTTAAAATAATCTCTACACGAGACCCATTGAGGAATGCGAAACATAGTACGCACAGCTCTTTTTTGAATTGTAAGAGCCCTATTAATATTGTATTGGAAACTATTACCCCAGAACTTAATACTAAACCTCAACTTGGACTCTATTAAAGCGTAATAAACAACTTTAAGCTGATGGATTCCAATAACCTCCCTGAGACACCGTAAAGCATAGCACGCAGAAGCAATGGAATTCTCTACAGCCTCCAATTCTTGTTTCCAATTTAAGAGAGAATCAATGCGGATACCAAGACATTTTACACAGTCTACAACATCTAAAGTAGTTCCATTCATTAACACCTCAAGTTTTTCATTTTTCTTAGAGTTATATTTAAATAGCATCAGTTGAGTTTTCTCCGTGTTAACCCGTAAATTATTTTTCGAAAACCATTGATTAAATGTGGAAGCTGCGTTATTAGTTACGTTATTGAGTTCGATAATATTGTCAGCGCAAACAATCGCATTTGTATCATCAGCAAATACTGTCAACTTACAGTTTGGAACTGCATTACAAATAATGTGGCAAATAATCCGAATTTTTGAACATGGCTCAGTTTGATTTATTTTGCTTATGAAACAATTAACTAGGCATAGGTTTGCATCATTTTTCAATAGTTAATAAATGAAACACATATAAAAATATTGGTATTCATTTTATTTACTTAAAAACTTAAATTTTTTGTAGCTTGAAGGTTTTTTGAAATATTATCATACAGCTTCAGCATAGATATAAAAAAACATAGCTATTATAGAAAAAAAACTTTTTTTTACAAACTTCAGGCATAGTTGGCATATTTCAGGGAATCAACCCTGTCAAATAAAGTTGAAAAATAAAAGGATTTTCTTACAAAAAATAAACGATATCGCACCCACACATAAATGTATAAAAAACCCCCGACTCAAAACAGGCGTCGCCACGTCAGTGACCACTAAGTAGATGGGTTTTTTTTTTTTTTTTTTTTTTTTCACGTTTTTTAATCTTTTTCAAATAAACAATCTGACTTTAGCTAGCAACGTCTTTTTAACGACATGAAATGAATTAGGGGTTTATTAAGTTAGTTATTACTCATAAATAAAAAGAGGGGTGTTAGTTTTTAACGTGTATCTCTATGTCTGTATCTGAGTGTCTGTTTGTGGCATCGTAGCTCCCAAACGGATGAACCGATTTGGATGCGGTTTTTGAAATGCGGTATTTGAAAGCAGGTTTTCTAGCGGTGGTTTTTAGCAAAATTTCATGAAAATTGTTTCGGCCGTTTAAGAGATCAGCTCTTAAAGTATGTGGCGCCGTTAAATCGGGGGCTTTTAACCTCTAAAACCTCTATATCTCAAAAACGGCTAAACTGATTTTAATAAAACATGTCTCAGAACCACCGCCAAAAGACCTGCTTTCAAATAAAATTAAACTGCATCGAAATTGGGTCATCCGTTTAAGAGCTACGGTGCCACAGACAGACACACACACAGACACGCACGCACACGCGCGCTCGCGCACACACGCACACACACACACAGACACACGGCGGCGGGGGTTAAAAAAGGGGCTAACTTCGGTACCGACTGTTAAAAAATTACTAACCCATCAAAAATATACAATTGTAAGAAAGGGATGGACACTTATTTCAAAGAACGTATCACTTCGCAGAATTTTCGAAGCAATTATCTACTGATCTCGTGTTGATTTTAGGGTAAAAAACTATATTTATAACAAACACCTAATAAATTCACAAAGTTTTAGGCGAGATGTAATAATATAAAAAGCGAAAACTTTAAATCGCCGGTTCATTTTTTTACGATTGATATTTTTTATTTTGTTGAATTTGAATTGTATCTAAAGATTACTACAACATAGCACTACTTAAAAATTACCACAAAAAAAAACATATTATGTAGTGCAACTTTTTTTACGGACGTGCGCGCACCACTGTGATGTAATGACGTCACTCCAGCAAGATGGCGGCGCCCGCGCTCTACGAACTACCTTCGGTCTATTTGATGGCAAAGCGAATTCCACGCGAATGCGATGAGGAGCGACGCGGCGCGAAAGAAACAAACAGTCTAAAGGGTATTTTAAGTGTCCTACGTCCTACGTGACCAATAAAGGCGCCTGTTCTTATTAAAATGACAATATATTATATAAGTAAATTTTTAGACGTTCCAAATGGCTACGCTTGTGGAAAACCATTTGACGCTATGGATATTTTACAGGGATCGCATCACAAAACGCTTAAGACTGCCAATTCCAAGATATCGATTTTGAAAGCAATTAGTCGAAATAACTCAAAAGTTCTATAAGGCGCCTACTTTTCCTCAATCTGTCAACCAGTCGACAATCAGTCGAATACCTAAAAATATCAAAATGGCGGCTACTTTTTTTCAAACTGTCAACCAGACCTTTATAACGTTATAAATAATATCGTTATCATAACGTTATATTTCGTTAGTGCTCAAAATTCCGTTTAAATATATCGATATTTTTTCTTAACGTTATGCTACACCGACCGTAATGAAATCCTAATAACGTTATACTTAAATATCGTTATAATAACGTTATGAAACTTATGAACTACCGCTGTTGCCGCTCCTCAGGTAGGCATTTTGCGTAACTGGCCGACTGGCGCGTGCACCGGCGCTGGATTCATGCATTGCGCGACGTTGCCAGATATAAGATATAACCACAGGATATAACCATTTTCTTGTCGTCTTATCTGCCTACCGTCCAGGGGTGTTATTCTCTCAAAAAATAGTCTGTAAGTAGGTATGAATATTTGGATACAAGCGTCGTCGCCACGTTGGGTATTTTATAAGGGCTAAGTAGTTGGGGTATTTTATATTATTTAGTTTACTTAGCGGTCCCCCGACGTGTCGACGCTTGAATCAAAATATTAATAAGTACCTACTTATAATTAAACTTAAAATAGGGCCAATACTCCTTATTTTTTACTTTTTAGAGGTTTTCCTTTACAGACTATTTTGAGTGGGGGGTTTTTTAATGTTTTTATTTATTTTTTTATTTCACGCTTTTTAAACTTTTTCAAATTAACAATATGACTTTAGCTAGCAACGTCTCTTTAAAAACATAAAATGAATAATAGGGGGCTAATAAGTAATAAATAAAAAGAGGGGTGTTAGTTTATAACGGGCATCATAGCTCCCAAACGGATGAACCGATTTGGATGCGGTTCTTTTTATTTGAAAGCAAGTTTTCTAGCGGGGGTTTAAAGCAAAATCTCAAAAAGGGCTGAACCAATTTTGATAAAACATGGCTAAGAACCACCGACAAGAAACCTGCATTAATATAAAAAAAATCGCATCCAAATCGGTTTATCCGTTTAAGAACTACAGTGCCACACACACACACACACACACACACACACACACACACACACACACACACACACGCACGCACGTACGCACGCACGCACGCCCGCACGCACGCGCGCGTTTTTTGCGTCGGGGGTTAAAAACAACGGACGGTCGGACGAACGAGTGGATGTCCAAGCGGCGAGTTTAAGTAGTCCCGTCAGTGCGAACAAAACATATTTTAGCGCGTGCATTTTTAATTTAGCAGCATGGTTTCTGCCCATGGATCGAACGTATAAGGCAGCTTAATTGAAAATGCACGCGCTAATGAGTATTTTGTTCGCTCTGACGGGACGGGACAACTTAAACTCGCCGCTGCGATTTGGCTCGTTCGTCCGACCGTTTTTAACCACCGAATCACTACCGGGGTGTGATTCCCTCAGAAACAACACGGACGGGCGGACGAACGAGCGAAATCGCAGCGGCGAGTTTAGGTAGTCCCGTCAGAGCGAACAAAACACATTTTAGCGCGTGCATTTTCAATTAAGCTGCCTTAGTTATACGTTCGATCCATCGGCAGAAACCATGCTGCTAAATTGAAAATGCACGCGCTAAAATATGTTTTGCTCGCACTGACGGGACTACTTAAACTCGCCGCTTGGACATTCACTCGTCCGTCCGTCCGACCGTCGCCGTCGTTGTTCAGAGAATCACTACCCAGGACAGTTAAAACATCGGTACGAAGCAGGCAACGGCAACGGCAAGGCAAAACAATGTCACGCGCCATAAGCCGCAGCCGCACCAAGGTCAGGAGTGAGTGAAATTGAGTGTAAGAAAGAGATGGTCTATAAAGTTATTGTAGCGCTAACCGAAGTATCGTTATACGTATAGCGTTTTGTTTGATAACGTTATAATGAATACCGCTACATTTATGACGTCAAATAACGTTATAGTATAACGTTATTCGAGTAAAATCACGTTATGAAACATAACGTTACACGAAAATAACGGTTATTAAAGGTCTGCTGTCAACGGGTTCGTTGTCGGAGACTAGACAAATCCCCAGATATCGATTTTGGAAACAATCAGTCGAATAACTAAAAAGTTTAAGTTTTCCTCAATTTATAGCTTCTTTACTGCTCTATATATATTTATATACTATGCGTGATTGTTCCAATTTTTTATCGAAATTTAATTGTGAAATTTGTTCGATTAAAATGTCGAGAAATTTTGTGACGACTGATTGTTTAATGGATTAATTAGTAGATGTAAAAATTTATCGATTAATGTCCATCTCTGGCACTACCAACTAGGCCAACGCCTAGCGCAGCAGGTGGATAAGGGTAACCCTTATAAATAGCGCTTTAATAAGCCAATTGAACGTTGTTTAAGCGATACGGCTTTCCTAAGTAAAATCCTTATAAAAAGGGACCCGACCACCAATTAAGCTTTTAAGACTTACCTCTCGAAGTATAACCCACTAAAAGAATAACCCATTTGGAAGAAATACATGACTTAGTTATTTATTAAACTAACCATTCTCATAAGGGAAGCCTAAAGAGCTAAACCTCAGATCGTCAGCAGTAAATTGATATCCCTCTCTTATTGCATAACCAAATATAAGGGTAACCCTTATAAATAGCGCTTTAAAAGCGGATTTGGATAGTTAATTGGTAAGGGTAACCCTTATCAATAGCGCGTAAGCAAATAGAACGGCTTTCAAGCGATACGGCTTTTCGGAATATATCCTTATAAAAACCCATTCGAAACCCCTTGAATGGGATAGCGGGCCGGTCCCTGGTTACGATGTGAGCCGAAGGCGAACATCGTAAAGGTAAGCGCCACGAGTGTTTTTTGACTTAGTTATACACCGTTGCATACAATACTTTTTCTACGACTAGGTTTCAAATGAAATGCAAAACTAAGCGAAAAAACTTACAAACGAACGAACGAAGTAAAGAACAACAAACGAGCGGGAAACAAGAAAATGACAAAATATGTGTCTATGGTTTACTTTGTTTTTAAATTGACGGAATGGAAAATAGAATTATTTACAATTCCAAAACATTTTAATTTGACCAAATTAAATCCACCAATCACAATACACATCGACTGTCAAACGGAACGATAGGTTCTTTTAGGTACCTACGTGTTTCTCTTTAACTAATTTAAATCTTTTAAAAAACTTTGTATTTCGTATCAACCAACCAGAATACAGCTATTTTAAAATCGACCAATCAGGTAACTGAAATCATTTTTCAAAACATTAGGTAATTTATAGTCCCTATTTCACAATCGTTAAATTATGATTAAATCGATTGTGCAACGCTAAGCTTTGGCAGCTGGCCGTATCGTTTTATCTCAAAAACGCACAAGTGCTGTTTTGGGGCATAGACAAGATAGACTTTTCTCTGGATTATTCTGCGGACATATTATGTATGTTCTTATATTAGTGTTCGTGACTATATAAATGACAGATAGAAGTACAGGAGTAGGAAAAATATGATTAAATCGATTGTGCAACGCTAAGCTTTGGCAGCTGGCCGTATCATTTTATCTCAAAAACGCACAAGTGCTGTTTTGGGGCATAGACAAGATAGACTTTTCTCTGGATTATTCTGCGGACATATTATGTATGTTCTTATATTAGTGTTCGTGACTATATAAATGACAGATAAAAGTACAGGAGTAGGAAAACATCGTTTACAGCTGCACTGCTACGAGTTTGCATTGGAAGGTAAAAAATGTGTAAACTGATGCTATTTATGAGTTTATCGGCTTACAAACTGGTACTTTGTAATTATGGCTCAATTCTCATCGATATCAGTTCCAGAGATCTCAAAATTGCTTTCAAACGGAATCAATGAGCACACAGCCTGGATAGCCGTGGGCGGGGCACCATCAACACGCAATTGAATGAAGACGTAGGTACTCATACAACACTAGAAAGGTACAAGAAAAAGGAGGTCTTACAGACACCCATAAATATGTTATACAATAAAATATGATCGGCCCAGATAACTGTCACGATATAAATAAAACCGGGCAAGAGCATGCACAGTGTAGGGTTCCGTGACGGTTACTACAAACAAAGACAAACACAAAAAATCTGCAATTTTTTATTAAAAGTTGTTTGGTGGTGGTGTTATTGATTATTTTAGTAGGTCTATACATTTTAGTTGCCTGAGAGTAGTTACTTGAGAATGAAGTCTACTTAGTCGTGATATACTTAGTTTCATTTTATCTTCGTTTTGAATAGGTTTTACTGCCGATAATTATTTACACAACCAAAAATTAACGGTTTAGCTTGCATGCTCAGAGGACACCAAACTTTATGAGTAGGTACAAAACCCGAAAAAACAATGTTACAGGACTTAATGTAACAACTTTGTCGTCGTGGTTAATATTTACAACCATGCCAAATTACAGCTTTTTTATACCAACTCAGAGTTAACCGCGAACTGACAGACAGTCGGACATTGCGAAACTATAAGGGCTATGTTGACTACAGAACCCTAAAAAGGAAGCTCTTTAAGAGTTAAGCCAGAGGTTTCCTCAACAAATACTGGCATGACTAAACTGAGAGTTAAAATGGACAAGCTTTGGAGAGGTAATACCTGTCTAGTCATTTAATATTGTTATATGTACTAAACTGCAATCAATCTAATAACAGGGGGATTTTATGTACTTAGTTAAATAAATGTAATAAACTAAAATCCTAACAGCAGCGGTTAGTAACGAGTACGTCTAATGCGGCATTTACTTTATAAACAAAGGCTTTGTAATAATTTTTTTTCATGTCAAATTTGAATGTGGAACTAGCTAGCGTAACGGTTGGCAGCTGCTCAACACCGGCAGGCACGCCATATGCGGCCGCGGGGACGGACCCCAGACCAAGACTTGTGTATCTACAGTTTACATCTATATCTAAATATAAAGATGGTTATTCATCAACGGTTCAACACAAATTGTTAAAGTATAGACAGCGTGCATACGGGATGTAGTCACGAGCGCCCTTACAAGTATGATGGGACGGTTTAATGCAATAAATGATGTAGCGGACACGCACGACGTTGAAACCTTGAGTTGAACTTGGAAATCCTATAAACCTGCGCGCTGAGGCCGATACTGATGTATCTTACATTGTTAGAGAAAATATTTACCTTTTCTAGGCATGGTACAGTGCAATATATCTCTTAAAGGTCTTTCGGGTTAAGTCGGTTAGACTAGCATAAGAACACACGAGAGCAAGTGATAGAGAAGTACAAACCAAAAGTTTGTTTTAAGAGCTATTTGCACTGTACAACCATACAATATTATACTATTACATAGCATAGAGGATATATGAAATTATATCTTGATGTAACCATGTATAAATAACTAATGATAAGAGTTTTACATGAAGTAACGTTGAAAATTTTATAAAATTGTATCGTAGGTAATAATGATAAAATGCCTTTAAAGATAAAAATTCTAAAATACAGTGCGGCAAAAAGTAATGAGGCTTTGGCAGGCTGTTAAGAAAAGGTATAAAAAGCGAACGCGTGCGCCGGCTCCTCCCCTGCGCGTCCTCCCCTCCGACACGACAGCTGTCTTTAAAAAAGCCAAGCGCAAAAACATCTTGAAGTAGGAATAGCTGATCGTATGAATAGTGACTGTTTGATTGATTGACCCTTTAGGCTATCCGAGTGCCTGGAATATACAACATCGCGGGGAAATTAATTATATTGTGTTATAACTGCTGATTGAATGCAATTTAACCATTTTTATAGCACAATTCTGCTAATAAAAGAAACCCATCTGCTTTGCTATAGCTACTTGATTGAATTTAATTCAGACTTCTAAATGGCGCATATTAAACTGTTGCGTAACTGCCTGGTGACTGACAGAAAACGCAGTGTCATCTACAGAAGACCAAGACATGAAATGTAGTGGAGTCGTGAAATTTCTCCAATAGTAAGCTAAATCTAAATGTTGGTACTCGAGTTTAGGGAATGCCACAATATTAGATACTAGCTGTTGCTCGCGACTCTGTCCTCGTGGAAGTCGTTTACCGCGGGTAAAAATTTGGTAGATACACTGGCCCGCAAAACTAAGCATCACACTTAAAGAAATTTTCATTAAAAGTAATTAGTTTTGCGGGCTAGTGTAGATATCCTGTGTGACCTGTGTCCTTCCTCGGGGTTAAAGCTTCAGTGGTTACGCCGTGAAAGCGTAGGTAACAGACAAATTTACTTTCCCATTTATAATATTAGTTAATACCTGAATAGTATGGATTATTATTGAAAAATCATCGTTTATATGTCGCTGAATGTACGAAAGTATCGTCAATACTCGTATATCTGCTGGTCCTCAGAGATATGAGTTTAGTGCCAAATAGGGAATGTAAACCGGCTAACCGGTTAACCGAAAAACCGATTAACCGAAACTTTTTGATCTCGGTTAAAAACCGGTTTTTTATAACTTTCGCCGGTTATTAACCGAATTGGAACTTGTCCTTAAAAGACTGTAAATAGCCTTATATAGATACCCCAGAATATTCTTCAGACTATAAACTGACGAATATAGCGTGGAAACGTATCTTTATTTTGTAAAAATCAAGAATACATACTCGAATTTTTCGTGTAGCGAATAGCAAGAAGTTTTGTTAATTAAATTTCTTCATTAACGTGCTGAACGATACACTACAATTTATACAATACACGAGCCACATGAAACATTTACATTGCTGAAGTCCTTCTGGGGCATAAATGTCCAAGGGTCAGAGAGTCCAGGTGTCACATTGTCCATTGTCAAAAAGTCCGAGGGATGAAACGTCCTAGGGTCTGAAAGTCCAAGGGTCAAAAAGTCCACGGTCAAAAAGTCCGGAGGACGAAACGTCCCAGTGTCTGAAAGTCCTAGCGTCAAAAAGTTGATGGTCAAAATGTCCGAAGGATGAAACGTCCCAGTGTCGGAAAGCCTGAATGTCATAATGTCTAGAATAAAAATAATTGAAAAAGTAATTCATCTGCATAATTTCCTGTGTATTATCTAACACCATCAGGCCCATTCTCGGTAAGATCCAGATGCGTCTATGATAACTCGTAAGTACATGTGTCAACGAGAATTGACTAGCTGATACAGTAATGGACAGGGTAATACTGGGGCCCAATTCTACATTGTCTTTTCCCATATTGTTGTCTACGTGGTGACAGCTCTTAAGCCTGTTAATAGTTAAATAAATGTACACTAAAGTAATTTGTGCAATTTGGACATTGTGACATTGAGACATTGTCACATTAGGCCTTTTTAACAATTTAATATTGTTACACTAGGACTATCCGACATTAGGGCATTATAACTTTCGAACTTTTCGACAATGGACAATATGACATAATTATATACTATCCGACGTATGGACAATCCAACCAGGGGGCATTATAACCTTCGAACTTTTTGACAATGGACAATGTGACACATGAACTATCCGACATATGGACATTCCGACCAGGGGGCATTATAACCTTCGAACTTTTTGACAATGGACAATGTGACACATGAACTATCCGACATATGGACATTCCGACCAGGGGGCATTATAACCTTCGGACTTTTTGACAATGGACAATGTGACACCTGGACTCTCTGACCCTTGGACATATATGCCCCAGAAGGGCTAAAGTTAATTTATATAATACTTAATACTTATTCCCTATACTAATCGAACAGCTTTAAACAGTAACCGTCCCCACTCCGTTTTAGTTTGCCGCGTTAAAAGAGCAGAATGGGTTTGTGGCTCGGCTGGGTAAACCCCATTGTTTTAGTTTGCTATCTGCCCTACCACTAGTACCAATATTTTTGTGGCAAGTTTGTTAAACTTTTAAAATTTAACTTTGTGTAATTAGTTTATTTAGTACAGAGTATATCATTTAAATCTCAAAAAATACACCGTTACGAGTAACACCAATAGTAACCAAGAATAGTAAAATTATCGTCTAATACTTCGATTTCAAATAGTTTGCAAAAAACCGGCTATAAACCGGTTAACCGGTTTTGAATCCGTCGACGCGGTTATTAACCGGTTTTTGATTTTCACCGGTTTTTACATTCCCTAGTGCCAAAATATAACACCGCAAGATTTGCAAGTCTTTCTTATTAACTTATGCTATTATTATAAAATAAAGTGGCTCCCGGCTAAGGCTTTTGGGACTTCTGGTTGGTTGTGGTTTTTTGCCATTCAAAGATTAAAACCAATTATCCAGCATTTTCATTCTCGCTTTCCTTTTGCGTTTAATGCTAATTTCGTGATTAGATTTCGAAACGTTAACTTGAATCAGCCCGATCCGACACGTCTCCATTGCCGACGCCCGTGAACATCGATTCGACATTCACGAACAAATCAAGCGATGGGATGAGTTTCCCCTTTGTTAATATTAACTGTAAACTATCTTGGAACTTAGATAAGTAGGTGCATATAGGACAGAGAAAATGTCGTATCAATATACCCTTCCTTTTCAACGTCGAAAAACCTTTGCTTTTCTTATGCTATTTAAATAATTTGTATTTTTTTACGCTGCGCTATAACTACTACTTTAATTTAGTAAGATTTCATGATACTTTATAATTACGATACGCAATGTAATTTATTAACACCGATAGGCATAAAAAACCCATTTTACAATATTCAAAGAGCTTGTAAATCACTATTAAAGTTGCCCATACTACTTTCTTCTCTACAACATATATTTATCGGTAATCATACATTCAATATAGCATTACTGTATATGTTCCATGTTTACGCAATACAACCGGTCGTGAGCGTGACAGCCCAAAATAGATCCGTTATTTGTACCAGAAAATCAAATAAGACTGTGATGTAATTACAGTAAGAAACAAATGCTTTAACAAATGATCTAAACCTACGATACGCTATACGATATATAGATACGCTAGTATTTAAGTACAAGCTAAGGTCCTTTTCTCTCCTCGTAATGTTGCTATGCCCAACAGTGAACCTAACAATCTTGAAACTGTAACTGCCAGTAACTGGGCAATGCAATAAATGTATTGAATATTGAAACATTGAAACATAAAACTTCTCTCAATTCAATGGAATTTGAAACGACCGCTACTATTTGGAAACAAGTACACAATGTCCTAGTAACGGCATAAATTACAACCTCCATTGAAACAATGCACGACAATAACTTGTAAGCTAACTTCAAATGACTGTAATCTGCATTTACTTGGGAAACAATAGCGCATGAAACTGCAGAGGACGCGTAATACCTATCAAAGGTTTGAGTCAGACGTCAAGAGATCAGAATGTTTAACAACACTGTTCTATTTCATTTGAAGCCAGTATATAAAAAACATGGAATTTTATGGAAACAGTAAGTCCAGGCTTACTTAAATGAATGAGATAAAACGGTGAAGACAACCTTTTAACGGAACAGGCTGTATAAAACACAAAAAAGGTGCTCATAAAATAAATAAAACGAGACCATTTAGAGCACAAAAATGCAAGGACAAGAGATAGTAAATATACCTATATAACAAGCATCTCAAAATAACTTCGTTTAAGAAGATATGAAATCGTGATCTGAAAGAAAGAGCATTTTTTTAACCCACCGCCGTTACCACACATAACCCAAATCACCTAATTACATAGCCCAATTACTGCGAGAACATTGATAAACTATACGCGGTATCTACTTCGATGAGAAAAAGTTTTAATTCAAGCTGATATTATGTTATCTTATCGGCATAGAGCGATACCATGTACAGTCAACCAATTTGATTTCTAGGCCACTTTGGACTATGTTAAACTGACGTTGTCAACCAAAACGGAAGAGACTTCATATGATTTGGCTTACAATATTACGTTGACAAAGTCCATAGTGGCCTAGGAATCAAATTGGTTGACTGTACATCGATGCACAAGTAATGGTTTTCTATAAACATCACAAAAGTTGGAGGTAAAGACCACCTGGCTTGAAGCGTGAGTGTTTCTAAGTGATGACATCCACGAGATAAAATGGTTTAACTGTCTGTGAAAAATGGTTTAAGTCTGACTGTGAAACACGAGTAACATGAGAATTTACTTAAATAATAGCTTGCAGATTATTTTAAGCTTACTTAATCAAAAGCCAATTGCAATCGCCTTTTTCAGGCATCTGCTCTTGCAACGATTGTTCGAGGATTGATTCCATGAGGAAATAATGAATAGTATAATTTAAGTGTAACTTTCTAAGGTTATATTCATAGCATGTTCTTAAGAAATATGCCATAATGACGAAATTTGGTAGACTACAATTACCAACGAACCCGATAGAGAGAAGTGACAGTTACGTGCCGTAAGAGAAGATTTATTGAACGACAATAATACCATTTTGGGATCAGCCTGTGAAGTGACTGCCACTGCCACTACTCTAAAGCTATGCAACACTTTTTCTCAAGTGTTCTAAGTCATAAAACATAGGTGCCTATCTATCTAAGCTCGGCAGACACGTAGCTTGCGACACGTAAAGCGTGCGCGTTGCGTAAAGCACGTCCCACGAAGGCGTGGAGTGTCCTTCAAGGGAAACCAGCCGTCATAAGCACTACTTACCGAATTTATTTGCGGAGTGTTTACTACCGTTTGTAGAGAGTATAATAGTCAAGATTGTTTTTGTGCTGTTGGCGAATACTGAATAATGACTGAATAAATATATTTTATCTTTATTATCTTTTATCTAATACTAATACCATAATAAACTCATTTTAGGAGTCCGTACTCGAAGGGCAAAACAAATCCCCATTGCACACTCTGCGGTCCGTCCGAACTAATATCTACTACTACTACTTACGGGTCACTAGCTTGTAAAAATAATGAGTTACTGACCAGATATTTGAATAATTGATGTTGAAGTCTGGCCCAAAACCCGATCGCGGTATAGCCAGTCCACGCCGCCGGTAGCGGTTGTGGACAAAAGAAACATGACCCTTTAATTTAGGAAGTCATTGTGTAGAACTCGAAAATTGAAAACCAAACAAACGAGGTTCCATCAAAGATGTCAGTATAAAGTAGGTACTAGGGATTCTATCTCAGAAAATAAACTAGATAGAAATTTGCAAATTCTGTATCATTATATTAATAACGTTATTTGTAAGCTATGAAGTGATGAAGATAGAAATCAAAAAACATTATATCTCTGATTTTACAAATGCGGACCAGTGGCCCTGGACAAGTTGCATAACACTAATACAATACATTTTCGATAACGATACGCGATTTGCCGAATGCATCACATCTAGGGCCACTGTAGGGTCCAGCTAGCCCGCAATGGCTTCCAGTCAGTACGGTCTGGAAATCTAACAATAAGTTAATTATTAGTTTTCTTGTTTATTACTTTGTTTTCCTACAAAGTTATTAACTAGGTAACTAAGTATATATGAACAGAATTATTGGTGCTCGAGTAAGGGTCCGACTCGCAACGCACTAAGCCGGTGCGCTTTATCAAGTAAAATATGGGCATATTTACCGTGTAAACAGTGTTTTATTATTATTACTGAAATGTTATTTGCAATTGAGTAAACGATATTACAGTAATAACAAAACACGAATATACCATACACATAATTATATTAAGTCACGCCTGTTTCCCAGAGGGGTAGACAGAGACCACTTAAACCAGAATATAAATAAAATAAAATGTTAAAACTATCGTTATGGTACATACCAGCGATGTCTAAACTAGCTTAACATTTTTGTATTAGTGTTCGTAGGCGGACGGGTCGTGGTCGTGACAAAGGCTTTATAAGTGTAACCAGATTACTTTTGTAGTTCTAAAAGTGTCTGCCAAATTATTTTCATGTCGATGAATGACGACCCAGATTATTCCGAAAAATAGGCCCTAAGGTAAGTTCGACTTTCAATACCGCGATCGGGTCGCCCCTGTTTAGTCCCTTTAGGTAAAGTAGGTTTAAGCTCATTAGGTCCAGGCAGAATATCAGCGTTGAGAAGTTATTCGAGACATGTTGCTGAGCCGGGACCTTTTCGCCACCGTCTTAATGTAAATTACTTATAGTATTTTTTTTAATATTGAAGCTGAATAAACTTTTTCTTTCTTTCTTACTTTGATTTATTTGTGGCACAGACCAAAGCAAGCCACCGAGGCATAAGTGAGTTTGCGGTTGCTTGGGTTGGCCAGCACTCCATATTAATTCGTATTAATCAGAGGATCCCCCGAACTGGACGGTGCGGTCGCCAGTCGCCTGCATCGGGATTAAACCTTTAGATGCACTTTCCATTATTACAGAAGGACTTTAAAATGATAAATGTAAACCCAGATAAAACCGGCTTAAAATCATCATCAATAATCCAACCAATTTATCAGATGCACTCGATTCTCAACCAAGTTATTCTTGCCGCCAAGTATTCGCGTCCGCGGTGAAATCCGTCAGGGATTTCGTCTGACGGACGTAACTAATAATTAAACGCTTGAAAATATTCAATTTCAATCACATGTTGTTCTCTCCATTCATTGGTCACGCCAACCGCTCGTTAACAGCTTTGATTTTTACTTTTTACCGTTAGCTGATGCTGTATTTATGGATACCGATATGTATCTTGACTTGATTATCAAAATAGCTTGTCCCAAAACTCGATTAGAATATTTTTGAATCGGTACAGACCATAATATTTCGCAATACGGGTCTTTGAATTCCGAAGATATAATAAAACTACCTTAGCTAAAACTGGTGCGATTAAAATTTTTGGCAGACTCCTCATTCTTCTTCTGATAGCATTTTGTAGACCATCATTCGGTAAGAACAAGATCAAATATTTACAATAGGTATGTAGAAACATGATCGAACTAAATAAAAGCATTTCAAGGATCCAAGTAACGGATGGTAGCAGTCTGAAGTATCATCAAAAGTCAAACAAAAAGCTTTTGCAACTCGACGTTGAGAACGAAAGTGCCATATCGCATCAGATCAATCAATCGATAGCCATCTAGAAACCCGTTCCTTGTGAGTGAGCAACATTGATCTTAGCATAATCATAATTAAGCGCATGGACACATTGGACATGCTAATGGGTGGCGAGTGTCCCCAGGCCCTGGGCACGAGCTGTCGCGTGCGTCGTCACTTTCCCGCGCTGGTTTCTGTTTCGAATGAGCATGCGCTCTCTCGCGCATTCTCGCCCCACCGGGGTTGCGATTGAACAAGGAAAATTCTATCATTTTAATATCCTCAGACCTCATGGATCATGTAGACCCGGTAGTGACTGAGGGAGAGTGAGAACGAGAATAGTAAATAGAATATTTCAAACACAACGTGGGCATTACTTTTCAAATGATGAAATAATGAGATATTTAGTTTAACAGCCGTGTAGTTTACAAGTCCAAGAGCAACCGGAAATGATAAAAAGGAAGGGAAGGGAGTGAGCAAATATGACATTTGAATGATTGAGAAAGTAGATATATCCGTTCTTTTTAAGATATGTAAGGGGCATTCACACCTTGCACCTTGTAAAGTACATACAAATTATCGTTTTAAATATTGAGCTCTAAAACAAGTCATGTCACAATATTTTATGCCTAATTAATCAAATATCAAACAGCTCGTTAAGAAGCCGTTGTTTCCTTACTCATCGATCAAGCGCTTGCTACCATGAAAACACAGGAGTGGCGTGGCGCCGCAATCCGCAAATGCCAATTAAAATTATATAATTCAGCGTTGCTGTTCGCACTTGATGGACGACCAAAACAACCGCTTTACGACCGCCGAGCACGAACCTGCTTAGCGTTGTTTACTCACTAGAGATGCCGTATCTGAACATCACGGGCATAACGAGCCTAGTCTTGTCGTTGTTTATTGATTCTTAGATGGCAGGAGACTAGCTGTCAAGCAGGAAGCTTAGACGAACAGTATCACAGAAAAAGGTAAGTTCAATCAAATTGTATCGGTAAACGTCGAAAGAGTGACGCAAGATACCCGCTATTTGGTATAATGTACAGATTGTAATTTTGACTGATTTCTGGAACGTTTAGTTGCTACGTTTCGTTTCAGGAATCGACAAAGCGAACAGCAAAATGGATAGACAACAGCAGATTTATCCAAATCGTTACTATCATGGACGTTTCGTTATTCTCTTTGCAGGCACAAAATAAGGGCAAGGAATTCGAATTTTGTGTCTTAAGCATTAGGTTAATTTTATTTTAAATTTATTTATGGGCAACGATACGTCTTGTGTGGCGTCTTGAGTGTTTGTGGCACACATTCTCAGGTGTCGCAGGTGTGCGTCCAGCCGTCGAGAGGAAGGACTAATTGGTCGCGTGAGGCGCACGGGTAATTGGCGGATCCCATCACTTTTGGTGGGTAAGTACCTACTGACAAATTGGTTGCACTGGTGATAAATGCTCAGTCTCACTTACCGTATGCCGTGTATGCAAAGGACACCGCACGGAAAGTATGAAAAAAACATTGTTGAATTTTGATAAATAAAAGTGTTTTGTTTCATCAATTTATGTAGGTACTAGATAAAAAATACTTCAGGGCTGACTAGTTTATAAGAAAATAAACTCAAGTTAAAAATCATGTCGATATTGGTTCTATAGAAAAGTTTATGAAGGAAAATTTGTTTTAAAATATACATCAATTGGTCGAATCATCAAGTACCCGAAACCGATGTGCATGAGTCGCCTATTTTCATGCTAAAAGGAACTACTACGAATAAGCCGTTTTTGTCCGTGCGGTGTCTTTTGGGTGAAAATAGTTAGCTATTTTGATTATTATTATAGTTACTACTTCATATCCTATAAAGTATGGTAATTGGCCATTTTCAGTGTTGTATAGTAACACAATAGTCTACTGTAACATAAACGCATATTGCTTGTCTCAGCGTCAATCAAACATGTATATATAGTAGGGAATGCAAATAACCGGTTATAACCGATTTTAACCGGTTATTTTCATACAAAAACGGTTAATAACCGGTTAAATTGCATTCCCTAATATATAGCGATACATGATTATAATAAGAGTCTTTGATCATACATATCAGTGGTGTTACTGTCTTCTACACCCTCACGCTGCCCTCAAGAACCCAAAACTATTCCCTGATATTACACCTACCTATATTGTAAACCAGGTTTAATTTAGGTCTCCTGTCAAACAACTATTCAGGGATGATTATGAGGATGGCCGTGGAGTCCTCAATGGGTTGAAAACTGTTTTGATTTGTTTGACACAAGGATAATTATTATTCCGGGAAATTGGATTAAATAGCCGATATTACAAATTATCAAGAAATACATTTGACTGTTGCAGAAGTAGGTAGATTAGATACCAGTTTTATTCAGCTTCGGATAATTTATAGGTAATGAAGTTAGTGAAAATAATATTTTCCATACTTTTCTATCATCTTTCCTTCGTTTTTTCTTTCTTTGACGGACGTTCCGTTGTATCTGAGTGCGTACAGTCGTCGCTAAGCGACGCGCCGCGCCGCAGCGTGGGAGTCTACACGTGTTACAACTACAAGTATGGCACTGTCTTTCGTGATATAAAACAACTTTACCTGGAATGGACATTTAGATTTCGACTTATTGTCATAATTTATTGGTCTTTATTGCTTCTTAACACAGCATAATACATATTTTTTTTGTCAAGTAAATTATTACCTGTTCGTGAATTTAATTGCCATCCATTTCTTATTAAAACTAATAAATTACAATAACACACACTATTTAAAAAAACGCCAACAATTAGTTCTTGTTTACACAGCGTCATGAACAGGAATCATTAATTTATTGTGACTAGAACACGCACATTTGCAGGGCACCTGTTAACCATTTAAAATGGGACACAAGTTGGTCGGTACCTAATTAATTAACATAGCAACTTAATGTTAAACGCTTCGGAATCGTAGGTACTTAGATGCGACTGATGCATCTCGTGACTAATACCTACTTAAGTAGACAATAATAGACAGCATAACAGAATATTTTCCCTTGTGTTGCGTGTGATTGAATTGGCGGAATCATTGATACGACATTCGATCATTGAAACGACGACGACGCAGTTAGTCTAGTTGGTAGTGACCCTGCCTACGGAGCTAGCGGTCCCGGGTTCGATTTCCGGTCAGGAAAAATACCTATAATTGTGTGATGAGCGCGAGTATCAGTTTCTGAGTCTTGGATGTTTTCTTTGTATATATATAGGTATAATAAAAAATCATGCGTAAGTAGATATTTACGGGGCAACATAAGTACAAAAATAATAATTCAACTACCTACTGTGTCTACCTACGTTAGGTTTATACGTTCGCGATGATCTCAAAAACTACTGAACGGATTTTCATGCGGTTTTCACCATCAGTTCATCAGATATTCATTCACGAACGGTTTTTATATTTAATATATTCTGCTTTATGTACGTGTTTTACAAAAAACTCACATAATCCGAAGCGAAGCGAAGTCGGGTCGTTAGTGTATTTTATTATGAATTAATGTAGGTATTATTAATGGACGGTATTCAACATGATTAACCGCTACTAAGAGCTGCGTAATTAAGTACCTACATATACGTTATTATAATAATTTCAAACACATACCTACTTAGTTCTTTGCGAAATCGACACAATACTAAGTAGGTACCTAGTGAGGTCCGTAATCGGCATGATAAGATGTCACACTTGATAAACCAGCAGGTTTATTGATAACATTAAACATTCATTAAAGGAAAGGGTTGGTTGCATCATAATTCTCAGAATCCATTAACTTACTGATTATTTTGTAGGTATATCTAGTTTTCCAATGATAAAATATTTTAATACCAACATAAAAAGGTTACATTTGCTTTAAAAACCTATTAGTAAATTATTTTGGAGGACTTAAACTCTCTCAATAATAATATTAATAATAGTTAATTTCTCTCTAAATAATAATATGTGCCTAGTTTTGATATAGCTTAAAATATCATTACTATACAGGGAAGGAAGTGTCAACAGGACTTGAATATATGTAAATTGAAACTTAATTGTTAGTTATGTAATGGGAACTGTGATGATCTAGGTATGATGTGATGTAGCAAGTTTTAATCATTAATTACCTACTCAGAACAGCTACCTACTAGGGCTGATCATACACAGCCAAGTGGAATTTAACAATAGGTTCTTAACACCTTTATGGTGGCAAAATATTGAAACATTTCACCACACCAGTTAACTCGAAGAGAGAGAGAAGTTTTCCTTTAGACTCAAAATGTATTTTGCGGCTATTCTGTAAAACTTATCCAATGGTTACAATTCTTCTCAAATTTCATTAGGTTTCCCTCAGAAAATCGACAAAATTGTAGCCATGGTGGTGACGGGCAGTTGAAACAATATGAGAATTACCCATCACACTTGATAGTAATGTGATAATTATTTTTATCATAGAGCACTATGAGTCATCTCATCAGTACTCATCACTCATCACATAAATTATAATTAGTATTTTTTTCATGTTTGATGTTCACCCTGGGTGTTTCATGGGTGAATGGTTCAAAACAGTGATGTCTCAAATGAACTTTTTCAGAGTGAACAACCCAATAGTCACACACTACACACACACTAGTATACACTGTTTGTAGCAGATTTTCCCTACATAGTGGAAAAATGCTGCTAGAGGCTACAGTGTAGCACATGTAGCAGTGGCTGGTGGTGAATGTGTTAAGTTAAGCACATTCTACTGTTTAACCCATTTTTTGTTTTATTTGAAATGTTAATGGTCTTGTCAAATGTTTATAAAATGGATTGTTTACAATATTTACCAGTCACAAAGTTTCAGTCACACTGAGTGATGATACGACTATTTCTTTTTTAAAGCTAAAATGGTTTGTATTTTGTAATGACCAGTATTAACTTATCTGTTATTCATAGCACCATTATAGTAAGTTTCACTAAGTACAGGAAAATATAGAGTGACTCAGAAGGAATCACCACTGGTGGACTTACCTACATTGTATTGTTTGAACACTTTGAAAGTTATAGAGCAGTGTATGGTTGTCATACCTACTAAGATTAATAAGAACTTGATAATAATTAGTGACTCATAATGATTATAAGCAGTGATTAAACTTATAGATCTTTTATAAAATTCAAATTTATAATTTTATACGTATTATACAAATCACATAACACACTTGCAACAGTGCTCGCCAGATGGCCGGGAAACAAAACAAAGTCGCGCCTGACCTACATTACGCGCA
This sequence comes from Acleris laterana, assembly GCA_963966035.1. Classification (NCBI taxonomy): domain Eukaryota; kingdom Metazoa; phylum Arthropoda; class Insecta; order Lepidoptera; family Tortricidae; genus Acleris; species Acleris laterana. The sequence continues at coordinate 8,812,709 of OZ014451.1, forward strand.
TTATAAGTGCACTAATAATATACTTTCATGCACTCGGGTGCACTGCAGCGCAAAAAAGAGTGTTCTTAGACAAACAAACAGTCAAGGAGCCTTGCGGCATCTTGAAAACCGCCAAGTCTCATCCTCGAAAAGTTTTATGTTCCTAACATCTCTGCCAACTCTTCAAATGTTCGCGAAGGCAGTGCGCGTGCCGCGTTTACGGCGCCCCGGTAATCTCGCCGCATAACATAACACGTGCAAATAACTAAGCTACCTTTATTATCAGCTCGATTTCCGGAACGTCCCCGTTCGCGGTTCCATTCTCTGCGATTTCATCCGACATCGTAAACTCGAGAAACACTTGGATTTGGGAGAATGTACGCTATAACACACTTTATACACAACCGACACCGTATCAAAACACTTTTCGACTGACTCCAGTGTTGCCAGTGCTTGCGTCGAGTTTCGGACGATGGGCTATCTGAAATAGGACGGTTTTTGAAAAAAAAGGACGGCTCGAGAAATACTAGTTACTTACATCAAAAAAAAAATGCGCATGAATTACATTACATTTAAAAATAAATGCTCAAACAAAAATAATAAGTTAAATGAAAACTCACACACAATAAGTTAAATGAGGCAACCTCATTCGTGCTACATATAAACCTCTCACAGGTTTCCGGTGCGTCTTAATGTAAGGACTATCTCTCGTTTGTTTACAATCTTTCAAATAGCTAAAAATTGCAAAGTAGGTATAGGTTAATGTAATGTATGACACCTATTGATACAACATTTAATTTCAAATGCAAGTTAGGTTAGTAGAAAAGCAGGTTTCCTTTGCTTGCATCAGTTTAATCGGTTACATTATTAGGTAGGTATATGACTACACTAGGTGACTAGTTGTTTTGTGCAAGCAAAACCCCTACAATACAGGTAAATATTGAAATTGTAACGAACACAGTGATAGTGAATTATAGAAAAGGACTCACGAATACCAGGAACCACTAGATAGAATATCCAACACAACAAACTCGAATATATCCCTACGCTAGTATCCCACTCAACTCAACTCACTGTTGTCAATAACAACACCGTTTAAACAGTATTATTATTATTATAAATGGTTTTCACATAAAACTCTCAAAAACTCAACTTAATTTCAAATTAAATAACTCGTAATGAACTGAACTGAATGTAGCAATGGATGGATGGTAAGGTGAATGTGTTTATGTGCGTGGAACGAACAGGCAAGCGATACGGGATCACTGCGTGTAGGAAAAGGATGGCGATATTCGGTAGCGGTCTGAATTTATCACATTCACTCGCCGCGGCTCTAGCAGCGCGGCGTTTGGTTTCACTCATCTACTTGACTTAGATGAATTAATTCATGAAATGAAACGCATTTTTGTAAATTTTTAAATAAAATTAATTTATATTTTTGAATTTTCAAACGTAAGACTTTTTTGTGATAAAGTAAATTGTTGTAGCTGGCTATTTGAAAAGGGACGGGAAAAGGACGGTATGTATGAACGGACAAAGAAAGGACGTTGCGAGGCCTAAACGGACGAAAATCGTCCCTTTTGGGACGTTCTGGCAACACTGACTGACTCACTTCACATCGTTCGGTTCGTTCGACTGACGGGACGGCCCATTAGCTAGGTATACTTGTCGTGTACTGTAATAAGCTAACTTCACGTCAGTAACTGGCGCCAATAGTTTTGTCAATTTAACCAATACAATATATAAATAATATTATTTAAATTACTTTTATTTATTATATATTTACATCGATTAGTAAGATTATAATGTGCTCAAGGCTATTCATTACATTATTTTTAACCTGGCATCCCACATGTTTGTTTTTGACATAGAACCATCATAGAACGCTCTGCACGCTTCAGACGGATTTTGACGTACATACCATACCCTTATAATATATAATCTGTGACGACAGTGTCGACAGGTCAGACCTTTAGACATATCCTATAATCTGTGCGTCAGACAGTGTCTTTGATGGAATGGAAATCGTCATTGGAGTTTGTTTGTTGTGTGTCGTATAAAGCTTTTCTCAAATATTTAACGATAATTAATTACAATCAGTGTTAAAATGAGTGCAACTGAATCTGCGGAGGCATCATCTTCAGCGAAAGAGCTAACTTTTGCGGAGAAGCAAGCTGAACGAATGAAGAGACTGCGTTCGTTGCACTCAGCTAGGAATGAGGCTAGGACACATAATCACCAAGAAGTAGTAGCTGAAGAGGCTCGGAATAAGCTACCTACAAACTACGAAGCAAAGCGGCGGCAAGCGGAATGGCTCGTCGACGACCAAAAGAAGCGAGACGACGCTGAATCCGAGGGCAAAGACTACGATAGGGTGAAGCTTCTGAATATTTCTGCGGTTGAAGCTGAGCGATTAGAGCGTAAAAAGAAAAAAAGGAATCCTGATCAAGGTTTTTCTACATATGAACAAGCTACAGTTAGACAATACAACAGGTTGGTGAAAAACATGCCTGCAGCAGACATGGAACAATACGAAAAACAAAGACAAAAGTATGGAGATGCTTTTTACGGAGGGCCAAATGTAATTATTCATGGTATGCATGTAGACAGAAACCAGGCTGTTGACAGAATGGTAGATGACTTGGAGGGACAGATTGCTAAACGGGCTAAGTACTCACGCAGGCGTATCCATAATGATGATGCTGATATTGATTACATCAATGAGAGGAATGCTAAGTTTAACAAGAAACTGGAGCGTTTCTATGGAGAGCATACTGCAGAAATTAAACAAAACCTGGAGCGTGGTACAGCCATCTAAATTGAACGAAAAAATTACACTGGTCCCAAACACATTTGAAACTCAAGTAAGCTTGTGGTTGTTTCCCTAACTGAACTAAAGTCAAGTTAGATTTGCGTGCAGTGTAGCCACTACTAGCCTTAAGTGTTGTAAATAATGGTGATATAAAATGTACTTTGCATTGAATGTTACTTCTTTTTTTTATAATAATTTTTCAAAAATCTTACATTTATACATAGTGCTTAATTTTCATGTTTTACATACATACATTAGCAATATCGACTCTCCTATTTGTTTAACCATATTAAACAGCAGTTATACTATCATCCATCAGTGATCCTGCAATATTGCATAAATGAGAACAAAACAGTCATGCATTTTGCAATTTCATGAATTTGTGGTATTGCATGATCTTCAGGGATCAGAAATTTGGTTTGATATTTACCTAATCTTCGGCAGCGACACTGTTGTTCAGATGTATGGAGGCGGACTCAATTTTAATTTATTAATACGATTCTCAGGATTTCTGCATAAATAAATTAAACCAGCATAAATCCAAACCTCAGAATTTACATTAAATAATTGAATTTATTTTCTATGTATAGATTTACTTAATGTTATTTCATTTACTGGTAACTTATCTAACATAATGAAGTTTGAGGAGCAAATTGACGGAATGTTTTATCCTACATGTAAAATAATTAAAATAAACGTGTTGTAGAATCCCAGAATCCAGTAACTTATATTATTTAAAAAAAAACTCCAGTTCAATATTTTAGTTGGGTATTATGCTTGAATCTTGATAATGGTTGTTTCATAATCATTAACAATGTGTAGCTTATGTTATGGCAAATGAAGTAAACAAAATTCAGTAACAAATTTATTTCAATAAATGTGCTGAAGAAGTATCAAATACATATTATAAGTTTATATTAACTAAATAATTAAAAGCTCTATTGTAATTCACTGACGAGTAAAAATAAAATATATGAGTTGCCATCAAGTAATATTATCACACATCTACTTAGTGCACAATGACACAATGAAGAAAAAAAAGTTGTTTATATTTATACATAGGATATCAGATCACAAGTGATGCAGTTCAAAGCTTCAACAAGTTTACCATTCTAAGACATGAATGTAATTCTACTCACTAACCATCAGCCATTAGAAATTTGGGTATTTCCAGTTTGACAGTATTACAAAGGTGTGAAAGAACATAGAGTAAATAAAATGTTTTGTTTAAGTTGACAGGGCCCTCTGTTTATTTCTCAAATATATTATAAATGTGTTGTGTCACTGTTGCACATGTTTATTATGAAATTTTAATTGTCAACTAATTGCATCACCATGTACAGATGTAGTGAATAATCCTTTCCCATCGTTTTTGGTCGGATAATTTCGTATTTATCTTGCTATCTATGTTGGCTAATTGATGGGTACTGAAGCTAATAGAGAAAGATAGATAAATACGAACTTATCCGACAAAAAACGATGGGAAAGGATTATTCACTACATCTGATCTGTACTAGCCTGATTTTGAAATATTAACTATGGAATATGATTTTTATCAATAAATAAACAAAGATACCTTATGACCTTATTTTTGGCTCCAGTCAGGTAAGTGCAAGGTCTTTTTCGGTATGACAGTTGTTTCGGTTAATTATTGTATAAAGCTAAATCTCTGTTACAGTTTGATAGGTCTTAAAACGACCTTTAGGTTTGTACTTCTCTCTCATTCTCTCTTATACACTATTATGCGCCTTCCCGGCTTAGGCTGAACATGAATATATTTTTAAGACTTCTTGCACTGTACCATGCTTTATTATGAAAATTCCATAAATATGGGCATTTATTTTTAAATCTAAAAAAATACTATGTATACAAAAGTTTAATGTGACTGTAAATCTATGTATCAACAACAAAAAATGGTGTAACGCGAAAACAACTTGTCTACAGTCGCCATTAATAAAACTTGTAAACTATAGTCTTAATTTAGCCAACGTTAGTCTGCCATCATAATTCATAATAGATAATTATAGCAGGCTTGAAACAAATCAAATATGTCATTGCAATATGTTATGGTTATGAGTGTTATGACTTAAGTAAAAATTTCCTCAACTGCAAAATAATTTCAAACTTACTGTAATATCGAATTAAGTCATATCATATTATATTCTTCAATGAGGATTAGAATGATGAAATAGCATATGGATTTAATTAGTAGTGATGGAGAGCTAGTGTAAAAACTTACAAAGAAATGTTGCCAAAAAGGTTTGTTGACATGGTTTACAAGTTCTATTGATGGTGAGTTTAGGTAGGGACGATCTGCGATAATTTTTGAAGTCAGGTAGCAATGTGCGACCATATTAGTGCATTTGATCATTGATTTATTGGAAAACCGATCGCACTGTAAATAGAACGCATATAATATACGAGTAGTAATAATAAAGTATTCTCTATTTTATTTAGTTTTACTTTCGCAATCTAATAATTTACTTATAAGTACAATACATAATAACCATTACTACTTACTCGTCAGGAGGTGAGCTCAATAATACGGAAAGAAATGCTTAAAAACCTCAAAATCAGTGGCGTAGCTATCAAAGGGCCAGGCGGGGCTGTGCCCGGGTAGTCCTAGCGGTACCCCAAAAAGTTATGCAAAGGGTGGTATGGTAAGCATGAAAATCGGAACGATTCATCTTTACGCCATAAGAATCAACGTAGCACGGAAAAAAACAAAAAAGGAGAGGAGTTATGACGTCATATTATTTTTGTATGGGGACAAAATGCTTTCTTTTTAAATATTTAATATTTGCAATAACACCAATGGTTTATGGTTTCTTTTTAAATATTTAGTTGATAGATTGTTTTTTTAACTAAAATTAAATATGCTAATAAAAAATAATTATATAAATATGATTGAAACCTCCTGTCGCATTAGTATTTATAATTCTCGGTGTCCAAAATTGAAGCTTTTAGGTAGGTATACATGTTTCAGCTAATTGTGATATTATACCATTTCGTACTATTCAAAAATCGTAAAAATTTACGTTTAATATAAAAAAAAAACAAAATTGCTTTCTTGGGGTTGGATATGAGGTTATTGCATATCATTTTAGATAAGTATAGGTATTTAACAAATAATTATCCATATCATGTCTGGAGGAGCCCAAACTACGTATGTTTTGAAAACGATTTTTTAATTTAAAACAAGTGACTGAAATACAGTGATGTGATATATATTTTAATAATTGGCTCAGTAAGCCCTTTCATTAAATACCACACATACAAAAAAACAATATGAAGTCATAACTCCACCCCTCTTGTTTTTTTTTCGTGCTAGGGGTCAAATTGATTATTATGGCCTAAAGATCAATCGTTCCGATTTACTTACATGCTTTTAACACCATTTGCAGAACTATACTGAAATTCGGAGTGTACCTAACGGTGCACTAGGGGCCCCCAAAACCTGATTAGCAAACCTCTTATTGCACTAGCTAGCTAACTAGCTAATGATACCTAATTAATGATTTGATTATTTATGTTATAGTACTTTTAAAATATTGATAAAACGTTAACAGTTTAGGGGCCCCAGTTTTTTTTGCCCCAGGGCCTTGGTCACTTAGCTGCGCCACTGCTTAAAATGTATCATTTATAGTATACATAATATTACATATACACAATTAAAAGAAATTCGGAGCATCGACTAGAAATCACAGTGACATGTTTGCAAATGACAAAACATAATTTCGTTAAATTCTAAATATAAATAGGTATGCTTCCAGTAAAGTCCAATGGTTTCGAATAATAATTTCCATCGTAAACAAAATACAGATGGCAGCACCATCAAAAAGATTGAAAAGTCGTTTCTCACAGTCCTTTTTCGATTAGCCGGTCACACTATAGGATAGGTGCTAAAGCAGTCTGTCCTTCCGTGACGCACGTCCGGGCACGATGCACGACGACGCAAAACGATAGTGCGTAGGCTAGGCGTAGGACGTCAATAATAATAATTATTACTGTCATGGACTTGCACGATGGAATTATTGTCCATTTGCACGATAGTGCGTACAGCATCATCGTGTCTAACGGTCGTGCGCCGATGTAAGTCAAGAAGGATAGTCTGTAGACTGCTTAATTAGGGTGGGTGTACCAGTCGCAAACCAGGCAGTTGACCATTATAAGTTTCAACGAGAATATTAAGACTTGTTTAAATTTCCCACCTATTTGAATTTGGCTAGCTGCGAAGGCCATCAATCAATCGGCCAATCACAGCAAAAAACGACTTAGACGTATGGTGATGGACTCCTTTTTCCGCACTTAGCCCGTGTATGTCGGGGCCCGACATTGTCGGGCCATTGTGCGTACGACTTAGACGTTATCTGTATTCTTTTTCAAGGTTTATTTACCAACCCTTCCCGTTCATTTGATTCCGGGCGGCCATTGTAGTTAGCATTAGCACGTGGGATGAGGTAAGTTTTTTGAATTGCTTCGACTCTTTGATTTTTACCTTGATTTCAACTGACTTTTATGTTTATGGATTACAGTTACGTGGGTTCTATAAGCTTTGCACGCCATTTCCTTAAATAGAGCTAGTTTTAATCGTTTTTTCCCACTGGACAACTACTGGTACATAAAAGTTCAAGTTGTCTCATTTGTTGACCATTTGGTTTACTACTGGTGACATTGCTCTTTGTGAGATTCTTGGTTTATAATTTATATTTAACAAACAGGCGTGTTCACTTATCGACATCTTTAACAAAACGCTTTTAAAATCTAATGTGGTCCAGTAGTGGACCAGTGGTTTTTTACTGGTTACAGCAATACTAAAAAATGTGTTCCAGTAATTGACCATCAATACTATCCTATCCAGACACCATGCCTCCAAAAACTGATACAGTCAAATCGAAAAGTGTCTTCTTCAAGTATAAAGAAGACGACATCATAAAGGCTATTGACGAAATCAGCTAAGGTTTTACAATAAGGGAGACTTGCCGAATATATAATACTCCACACAACGATTGTTAATAAGATGAAATTGAGACATCCAGTACAATCTCAGATAAATATAATTTAAAAAGCTTTTCTTAAACTCAGATTAATACAAGTTAATAAAGATATTCTTTAATAAAGGTGTTATTTTATTTACTGGTCAATTACTGGTGCAACAATCGGTTGAATACTGATGCAAACTGATCAAACTTATGCACATTCCATTTTGCAATCTTAATTATTTTATTTAAAAGAATGGAATGGATATTTATAAGTAGGTATATATTCACTAATTGGTTCAGCGATAAATGAGGAGTGTTATAAATTTTTGCATAAACATTGGTGCGATAATTAAGGTACAATATCAAATACTAGTTCGAAATATCTCTTAAATAGTTTGGGGCTGGTACACCCGTATTTATACCACACTGGTATTTATCTCTTCTCGACTAGTTTATTTAAATAGAGTAGCCATCCAATTATTGGCATCCAAAATACCAGAAATTGGCATGAAGTAATTACAGAATTACCGCCTCTGTTACCTTAAAATAAAGTTTATGGTGCCAATAATCGATAGATCGATACGGCAGATTACCCTAAATGCATTTTCTTTGGAGTTGAAGAACTCAAAATTAAAAGTTGCTGTAATTACTAACTTGTGTTAGGGATATTTCAGGGGCATATTTAATGTGCAAAATAAAAAAAAGTTAAATAAAAGCTTGTAAATAACTATTTTTATAATGCCGGAGCTGGTGGAAAAAAGGCGCCACTATTTAGTTTTAAGACCCAGTACGGATAAAAAATTACATCACAGGCTGAATTTAGCGCGAAATGTAAGATAAACCTAAACCTACATTAAATGTAATTATTAATTCGATAAGAACGAATTAATTAAGAACCAAAAGGGGCTGTTCCCACCCTTTACCACCATTTTGTTACCACTGGAAACAAATGGGATTTTTCTCCACCAGTTAACTACTAACTACTACCTACTGAAAAAGAAACTGGTAATTATCACCACTTTATTTTTAATTAAATTATGCATTAATTAATATGTATAAGGAACCTAGTCCGAAATTAATTTTCAATATGACAGCAGGCGACTCAGTAAACCGCCCTTAACCTACTTGTAACAACATGCTATAATAATTATTATATAACTATGCAATTTATATCTATTTTTATTTCTGTTTGTGCAATAAAGAGTTCACATACATACATACCTACATTTACTCACCAAGCTACAACAATCCAAACATTCCTTTTTACTTTCTCTAATTAATCTTTATTTATTAAAAACATAGAAAACTAATCCGTCAGATAACTGTAGGCATTCAGTTTTGTAACTTTTTGAACTGAAAGGGAAGTGGGAGAGTTTTACTTAATAAAGAAGTATTGATTCAAATATATTTGTGCCGTTATTATAAATTCTCAAAGAACGTGGTGGTAACTAGTTACCGTGTTTATTTTTCATCTGATACCTGGGGTAATATGTCAAAAAAGCAGCTGTTGACTGTTGGTGGTAACTATGGGAACTTTTGTTCCCAGTAGTTATTGGTGGTAAAAGATAGGAATAGCCCACCAAAAACGTGGCTTCCACCGAAAAACACTACTACATTATGATCGTGAAATAAGGCAGAGTATCTATAAAAAAGTGCTCAAATAGTTAGGTACACCATACAATTAATATGGTGTACCGAACTATTTCAGCACTTTGAATGTTACCTTATATATGACACTGACTGTACCTCACTAAATAGTGTTGCCTTTTTCAATAACACATTTTTCCAATCTATAATATTGTTTATAAGTTTTACTTAATCCAATATGTTCTAATTTCATTCATTAAATAGGTATTCACGAAAGCATTTTATTTTCTTGAACTTTATAATGTCAAGGTAAATGCTTATTTTTAGACGAACTACATAAACCAGACGAGAGTCCTTACTTCTTACGACCGTAGCACGGCGTGATAAGTTGCATTTTTCGAAAGTTAGGTTTTTTTTTTAACCACGCGTCTATCACCCTATATATTGCATTTCACATTCCTGTAGTCCTTAGATAACTTCAGTAGAACCCAACTTGTCTTGCTCTACTAACCCATCCCGGTACAGGCGACTGTATAATGTAGGAACTCTGCAGGCGAAGGTTAGATAAACACCACAGCATGAGGAAAGACAGTGGTACAATTTAAATAGTGCAATCTCTCAGCCCTTTCTATCTATAAAGCAAATGCTAATAATTTGGCGCGTTTAACATACGAAAGTAATTTATATAACATTATAAATTTGTTAACATGCCATCCATTAGGTACACAACAACTTTCTAACGCTTATTACAAAAGCAAAAAGTCCACATTCATCTGGCAGTGTCGCCAGGTAATCTCAGTCCTTAACCTACGTTCCCTATTCACCTCAAGTGCAGCAGTGTGAACGAAAATAACATTTAGTTATTCGCATTTGGTACAGCGGCACTCACTGAGAATAGGAAAATAAATAATAATACAAAAATTTGGAATGTGAACTCAAAAAATGTAGCTGCAACACAGATAGCCTCAGAGAAAAACAGCAGATAATTTTATTCAAAATGTCCTCACTTAAGGTTTACTCTCTACGGGAATTCAAATCTTCTCGATGTCATGAAGATTATTATACCATTGAAAGTCTTGTCTAAGTCAAAAGTATACCTACATGTCATTTTAACAGGACATTCTGGTTAACATGTTTGGAACACCATGAATACTCCAATATCTGCTATTATTTTTTTCTAATGCCAATGTGCATTTCTAATTAATCAGACTTTGGTAATAACTAACCAAATGCGAATATCACAGATAAATTGATAGTGAACTACTGCACTCGAGAGAACTCCAATTCGCACAGAAGTGTCGTGGCGCACGCCGCGGCCTTCACTCATAAAACCCACGATCGAACTATTTCTGAAAAACAAAGTCAATTTTAATTAGTAATTAAGAAACTGGTACAATAGGTACTTATACAGTGTGTAAATCCTATACGAGCAAATATTTTAACGACGGTTAATATGCTTCCAACATTGTGTATAGTTAACATAAGTTTAAGTACTTAATATATTTTTTCATACTAATTATAATTAATTACCCACTCATTGTATCAAACATAGCTCAATTATCCCTCAATTAAGTTGCAATTATCGTAGACATGTTTTTTAAACTCACATAGGTTCAAAGGTCTCGGGTTCGGGCCAGACTCGTAGAGCGCTAGAGAGAGAGACCACACACACACACACACCACACATAAAGACCTTTACTATGTTTGTTTACGATTAACGGAGTATCGTTAAGAATTAAAATCAATGCAAAAATCGTTGTTAATACTAAACTTGATAAGGTTGCCACCGCCACAATAATTCGTCAGCGACTTGGTCACATTTGTTCGCCCTCTTTTCTGGCGAAGATCAGTGTGCGGGGATCATTCTCTGTGCGAGTGTGGTCTCGAGGAGGGAACCCCCGGTCACATTTTTTGTTTACATATATGTATGTTATTGGAGTTATTAACGTAATTCCTCCTTTATATGATTTGTAGAGCTATAACCTACGTTTAGTTAACCCTTAAATGCATGATTGAATTTTTTTAGTCGCTTATAATTTCTTTTACACATAATAGTGTGCTGATTATAGGTAAATATTTTTGAGTTTTTGTTATGTGGGATGCATCTTACATCATACATTTGAGGGCATATTTGCTCGTATGATATTTACACGCTATATTATGAGCAGTATTAATTTTTTCCATTTTTTATGTTTCCCTGAAGCCCGGACATGCTTCGCCAAGAGGGAGGGAGGGAGGGAGATAGATAGATAGATAGATAGATAGATAGATAGATAGATAGAGAGAGAGAGAGAGAGAGAGAGAGAGAGAGAGAGAGAGAGAGAGAGAGAGAGAGAGAGAGAGAGAGAGAGGGGAGATTAATAGGAGGGCTTCTTTAGGCAAAAAACTACTTTTTCGATGATAATTTTCCAAGGCAGGTTTTAATAAACATTCATATACTTACTTCGCCGGCCTGGCATTAGACGCACCGTTATTCCATCGCGCGCGCGAACTGTAGAAAATGAAACAATTCTAGAAACAAATACTGAAAACTACGAGACATAATGAACACAACAAATTCAAAAGGGTCACACGCAGATTTAGGTACAAATTTGTCTTTTCTGTACCTGTTGCTTAATGACGTAGGAGTTTTTAAGTCATTCGATTTTAATGCTGGCTTACAATCGGTTTGGCGACCAACACGCGTTTATAATTTAAACAAAAAATAAGGGATCAAGCTTTCGAGAACAGGAGAGACCACTTTGTTTTTGTAACTGAGTACAACCCAAAAAGCACTCACTGACAACACTTGTTATATAATGTTATGAGAAAAACACAACTCACCTGACTCAAGTCATTGTTAAGTATCTTCTTCAGCAACTTACCATCTTTTTTAAACCAACCTAATACTAACTCCTGTCTGTCGGCTTACATCAAATAAATAGCTAAAAGTTAACAAATCTCGACTTTATAAGAATGTTAGCCAACAACGATGAAGTTGTCTAGTTACATGGTGCCATAGTTTATATAGACAATAACCTAAATGGAGCGACTATATCTTGAATTCAATATGCCATGAAACTCATGAAACTTAGAGAAGATTAGTTATATGAAATAAAATTAAAGCATTATATTTAAAGACGATTCAAATGGAAGGTAAACATTTATTCCCAATATACATAAATTCATTGATCACATAATTAAAATTACACCTGACTACGATAAAATAAGTACCTAAACAATAACTAAAATAACATCGTTATTAATAATTTCAAAATGTACCTAATATAATATAATAACAAATCAACGACCTAACCTTACTGTTGGTTGTGCTAAGTATTTGTAGTTCTGTATAAATCTTACATTGTTATAAAAGCTAATTACATTAAAAACTTTAAAATACTGTTGTGATATTAAGTAGATATGACTTTATAATATGATTTTAAAACGAATAGTCAATCTCAAAAAAGTCTTCCTAGTTACCTTTAGCAATAGCAGATAAATAGTAGTTTTGTTTTTTATCTCATCTCTCAAGGATAACACTACATGTGAGTGTATGTATTACATAGATTTAAATTTGGTTTAAAATAATTACTAAACGTTGTTCGTAACAAGAGAAAACATTTTAGCTACTGAAAGAAAGATAACTTTTTCAGATGTGCCACGTGCTACTAATATGTTCATGGGAACGGAGAAGTTAGCAGTCATTGAAATATACCTAGGCCCTAAGCAAGACACTTTTTCGGCTGTTAAACCACGAAAACACGCCAAATGTTAGCCAACGTTATTCTTAACGGCTAATGCGGCCCAAAAAATTTTTATGATGTATGTTTAACATATCTACGATTATTTGCTGTGCAATGAATCTAATCGCTGGTGTTTGTGGCCTAAACGATTAACTATGATTTCTGTGAATGTTAACAAATGTGAAGATAACAGTGAAGATATATCTATATCTTACATGTTTAATCAAACTCGCGCCTATGCTAAAACCTACACAATATGATAACGCAACTTTAACTCTTTTAAGGGCATTCTTTTTTTTATAATTAAACGGCATAATAATTTTACATTAGATGCATTAATTCTTAACCTTAAGCTTCCCGTAAAAGGCAGCATGTATCATACATGCCGTTCGATACGACCTTGTGCATTCCAATATCATGTAGCACTGTGTTGTGTTCGCTTCTTAGGCCTCCTATATACGGGCAGTAGATTTTTTTTCTGGCTTAGGTCCGTACAGTTATACAAATATTAAAGCAATATTGACAATACACTTCTCGAAAATTGTCGTGTCCCTCTCGGCGAGATCAATGACCTAACCATTTATGATCGCCTTACGGAACTATTGTGTGATATTATGTGGTTTCATTTAATGAGGAATAATTTAATTAATTTTGTTTTAGTTTATGCTTTTAAGACTCATGTGATCACATTTCGGATTCGATATCTCCGTACGTGTCATAGAAAAATTACGCTCTCGGTTTGAAGAATTATTGTCGACTAATTATTATCTGTAATGTAATCCTCCACAAACGTGACTAAGGCATTTTAAGAGTGATAAAGCCTATAAGTACAAGTTATCTTAAAGCCCTGTGTATATCACAGTAAAAAATAGAAGAACCATCTTAATATTAGCAATCATTATTGATATATTTAATACATACTATACACAATCTTCATTTATTTAATATTGTTATATTCAGAAGAACTAGTACGTTTGTGCTTTATACTCCTAAACATTCCTAACAGAATATTATTCACGAGCAAATGTTATTGATGTGCAAACTGAGCAATACAAAAATTGAGCAATAATAAGATATTATATTTTCAACAGGGAAATAAATATTATTAGGAGACATTTTTGGCAAGGCGCAAATAGTCTTAAAGTGAGATCATGTGATGTCTCATGATGACAAAAGTTAAAATGTGATGTTTCAGTCAACTTAACTACCTACTCCAAACAATAAATATATTTCAACTTCATCTCTAACAAATCTAATAATACATACCTTAACTTATAAGTTACATAAATATAACCATAATAATATACAGTTTTTACTAATAGGCAGTGTACCAAACAATAAAAGTTCTTAATCTCTTCTCATTCCCACTAAATCCGTATTCATAAGGCCTCTTAATTTGCACCATAACTGTTTTTTTTCCATATATGGAAGGCCACGGATGACCATAAAACACCCTCGAAAACTTTAAGCCCACATATTTCAATACTTCTTTCTCTTCTTCCACTACATTTTATTTAAAAGCCACCTCGAGGGTATTCGCCTCTCGAAGCTCCTTCCTATTTGCCTTGTTTTAAGTGACCCCAAGCCCCCAACCCAATTTTTCCGACTTTAAACATACCTAACTGCATCCATTTCTTCGAATTCACTGATATAATTTTTTTTCTAAACATTTTTTCAACACGTTTTCTCCCACTAATGTGAGATATATTAAATTTGGTCTAAATATATTTTTTCTCAGCTGCTAAAATTTACAATACATATAGATTAAATCTTATCTAAACGAATATAAAGTAGGAATAAAGTAGTTAATCCAGTCAAACGGTTAAAAATAGAACCAACACACATGCAAGAAAGTTTTAAAAAGTCTTGTAATAATAGTCTTAACACTTCTCTTTAACAACAACACAATGGAAAAGAAAATACCAACACTAGTCCATAAAAATCATGTTGGTGTTTTCCGCATGTTAATTTGGGTAAGGTTCATGCCTTCACATGCTCAGGAGCACAGTCAACGAATCACAGATCTATTTATCACACCATATTCACAAAAGCCTCGGTTAAGAAAGCGCGTCAGAAACACTAGTCAATTTACACTCTGTTGACCACCGTATCGCTGCGGTCTGGTCTCTGGTTTTTAGTTTTGTCACGGAAAGAGCCGAAGCCCGAGTCGTAAGTCCGGGCAGGGGACGTACCTACAAACACCCGAGGCATGTCGCACTGTTCGCACTTGTCCAGCAGTGGATGGTTCCGGAACGTGCAAAGGTGGCACTGCCAGGACGCGGGTGGTCGCTGTCCTGTATAGATGTTGTTGTAGAAATTGTCCGTATCCTCTTGTTCTGCAATACATACGTTGTGAATTTATTATTCATTAACGTGGGAAATCCCATCCCTTAACAATTCAAACCAAACTAATTTCTAAGCCCATCCGTAGTTCAATAAATCTGATAAAAACCCTTATTACTTAGGGCCGGTTCAGACGGACAGCATTTGAACTGCAAAATGGCAGTTCGAGGGCAGTTCCAATGCAGTTCACGTAACTGTATTCAGTCTGTCAACTGCATTGGACTCAGTCCACTTGGAGTTGGCGTGCAGTCCTGTCGACCGCACAGCGACTGCAAGCTAGCTGCAGGGTTGATGCAGTTACGTGAACTGCATCAGAACTGCATTACAGTTCTATTGTCGTCGTATTGCAGTTGCTCCAACTGCTCTGTGTGCGGTCGACAGGACTGCACGCCAACTCCAACCCGACCGCACGGTTATAATGCAGTTTTGATGCATTTACGTTAACTGCATCAGAACTGCCCTCGAACTCCCATTTTGTAGCTGGGTTTGTGTACTCCAGTTTTACAGCGAAAAGAAAAGGACAATACAGATAAAAAACTTAGTTACATTCTTATTGGTGTTGCCATTCCAATAATAATGTCTAAGTAAATACCCTAATAATAGGGAAGACGCAATTGTAAAATCAAGTTAGTAAATTTACCTAATGGTTTGTTAGTAAGCTGAGCATTCGAGGCTGGGACTCCGCAATTCGCCCTGCCACCCTATCTATACCACTGGCACCGCTGGCAATTTCAAGTTCATGGTCAAACCTTTATAGATGTTAGCATGTTCCTAAGAAGAAAAAAATAAAAAAACAAAGATCGAGTGTTTTCTATGGCGCTATTAGGAAGGAATGTTTAAAAACTGGTTTTAGAAAAAGTATTGTAAACGCTACATGGCATAGCATGGCTATATGTGTACTGAGGATTTTAAAAACCTTAAGGTTTTAAAGAGTGGTTTGCTTATATTAGGATAAATTTTATTGGAAACGTCCCGACATGTTTTAAGTGTCTGGGGTTCCCATTCACTTTCCCGGTGAAGGATTCTTAATAAGTCCGAAACATGTCAGGCCGTTTCTGAAAACAATACAGGACTTCCGGAGTAAACCGTTCTTCCATTTTATTACAGGTGTATCACGAAACAGGCTCTTAGGGCCTGTTGTTAGATCAGTAGTTAAATTAATTGTTAAAATTTGAAAAAGGAATCGAAAATTGGAAGGAAGCTCAAGGAAATGTATGAAATTTACAAATCCTTTTTCGAATTTTAACAATTAGTTAGTTTAACTACTGATCAAACAACAGGCCCTTAAACCATTAAATTAAATTTGAATTATCAACAAGGTTTTAGAGTTGTAGGTAATTCTGTAGCTATGCCTACCCCACTCTAGGAACGAAGGCGTGAGTTTATGCATGTATTAAATTAAAATCGCACCCAAGAATTTAGAAATGTTTTTCTGGATCGGTTATGTGTAGCATCTATTACAATATGTTCGAATGACTGATCCACAGCAAATATTTACCGTAGTTAGCAGTGCCGCCCATCTCTAGCCGCTTAGCGAGCGTATCGCACTGGTCGCGCAGGCGCTCCAGGTCGTCGCGCAGCTTCTGCGCCTGTGCGGGCGACGGCAGCGGCGCCGCCAGCACGTGCGTCTCGCGCGAGAGCTGCGACAGGCGCCCGCGCTCCTGCGCTAGTGCTCGCGCAAGCCGTCCCAACCGCTCCTTCTGACGCTCGATTAATGAACGCTCTGGAAGGGATGTTTAGGTACTTAAAAATGACACTATAATTGATAAGTTGCCCTTCTTCTGACTTTAGGCTTTATTAGCAGAACGAATTTGTATCTGAACACAATGTAGGTACCTACCTACTTAATTAGCATTACCAAGCACTACGTCCAAACATTGGCATTCTCAAAAAGACCTTTATTTTTGGAAACTTTAATTAAAACCCAAGCAGACCCTATGTCTATGAGTTTTATGCCTATAATAATGTGAACTTCTGCATCAAGATGGGTAATATAATAATATACTTTATAGAGAAAATACTAATTTGTTTGCCATTCATTAGGGCACCACTTTTCACCACAAAAGCGTACACAAGTCTAAAACTGTAAAAGATAATATTCTACTGAATTTACTTTTAATACTTTAGACAAAAGTAGGTGAGAGGTATTTAATAAAAACTAATAACTAACGTTATTAAGATTGCACCGAGAAAACATCGAGCGTCCAGTGGCGCCCTCATTACTATTATTGTGTTTTCTAATTAACTAAAGAATTTCCTTGCAGTCAGACGATACGTTTTAGTAGCGCAAGTAAAAATACAATTTATGGGATACGTAACCAACTTTAATAATATAACCCATTGAGTAATCAGCTTAACGGGAAAAGGTGGCTACTTTTTTCCGTTAAGTCGATAACTCGAAGGTGAATTGTTATTAATCTATGTGATATACCCTATAAGTTGTGTTTTCATTTATAGTACAAAAACATACCGACCAATTTCAAGAAAATACTTTAGTTTATTAGAAAACATAATAATAGTAATGAGGGCGCCACTGTACTTCCGGCGTACGCTCGGCGCAGTCTTAAACTAAAAAAGTGAACATTGTTGTAGGTATTTATCATTACATCTGTTGATAAAAAAAAATATTACACAAAAATAGGACACATTTACATCAATAAAAACCAATTTAACTGTTATAGGAATGTAAATATAGTTACAAATTGATCGATCACAAAGGAATTTAGGCAAACAACAGTGAACACCCCAACCAATAGTGATAGTTTATAGCTGATTTTTTTTATCCTGGAAAATTGGTTGGTGACCGAAGTAATAACTATAAATGACTTGAATTTGATGAAACATTTAATATCTTTTACTGACATGACAACTCAGATGAGTGTATATTTTTAACCTCTTAACCACCCCTCCCCCCATACTCCTACATAAAATTGCACAGAATTATGGTAATTGGAATAAAGATCCTTTGCAAAAGAGATCTAATGAATGTTTCTTTGTTTATATGACTAATATACCTTTGTGTGGCAAGCGGCCTTATAATGGCAGCTATCAAAAAAACAAGGAACACTATGACATTAACTCAAAATTAAAATTAACTCACTTTATGGTTTTTTTGCTATGTGAAGGGATAATTAAATTTAAAAAAATACTTTGGTTGTATTTTCAATAGGTTTATATTATATTGACAAATTACATTCTATGGTGGGCCTTAGGAGGTTAAACTTAATAATGGCCTTTGATAGTCCAGACTAAGCCACTAATTTATTGCAGCTGATTGAAAGCAAGGCTAACAACTCGAGGTTTATAATGTACTAGCTGTTCCCGTGTCCACTTCGTTGGGCAAAACATTTTTTTTTGAGTTAATAATTTTCCCGCTAATTCCCGTTTCCGTGGGAATTTCGGGAACTCCTTTCTTAGTGCACCTCTACGATACCTAAGCTACGTCCCTTCCAAATTCCAAGTGCCTACGTTTAGCCGTTTAGGCTGTGCGTTGATATGTCAGTCAGTCAGTCAGTTTCTCCTTTTATATATTTAGATAATATATTTAGACTACTTTGTAAGAGTATAATTTGCTTATAAGTATGTGACTTTTCTTTGTGGGTTTTTTTTGGCTTACCTTGTGATGTGTCTGGAGGCTCTGGGGCAGACCGCATAGGTCTCTGAGCTTCTAACCGCGATGGAGGCGGGGGGGCACGACGGCGCGGGGGCCCTCGCACTGTGCTTGGACTCA